>KB312095.1:6161-42199 GCA_000328365.1 Capitella teleta | reverse complement strand
GACTCGTCATTTTTGACCCCATTATCGGATCGACAGTCTGTGTTACGCAGGATCAACTAGGCTTACATCAGTATGGTTCATCAACTCGTGCGAAATATTTTGCCCGAACACTCGTCATTTTCCAACTCCGAACTCGTAAGCCTGAAGTGTGTAATAAATAAGTGTGAAATTCGATTTGAACGGTTGATGGTCTGTTAATTAAATTAACGGTCCACCAACCTGTAATCAATATAATAGCATTAAATTCGGAATCTGTTTGATCGTTTCGTGTCATGCATACGTACATGCATAACATTTTTGATATGTGTACGGAGGAGCTATTTGAATTGTTCTGTCAACCCGATGACAGCTGTATTTGATTCATAAATAAATTAAGAAAACCCCCTCACCCACACACACACCCTCGCCCTCACACACACTATCACACACGCACACACACACACGCACCATGTCACACACACCATATCACACTCGCACCTACACACACACACACCCTCACACACACACACCCTCACACACACACCGAGTGCGAGCAAGATCAAGCTAGATCAAAGCGAAGATCTAGGAGGAGGAAATGACATTGAAGAGATGGCGGGTAGATTGTGCATGCAAATATAGCCACCCGAAGCCGCCCGACAGCGCACGAACCTCGACCATTCAATATAGTTGAAGGGAATGACAAAATTAAACTTTTAAGCAATGAAACCCTAATTTAAGATCACCATTGCTTATATCGCCGAGAGTATGAACTGATTTAGATGGTGTCCTATTGTGCATAGCTGTATGATTGTGTACATGTGTAGCATCATACACGAAACATAGTTCTCTTGCATACCCTCAGGATATGCCTAGGAATATATGTTTTAAAATCATTCCCTTTGCAGGCAATTTCTCCTTCTTCTGGATCAAGCAGGATTACAGCTTATGGCGATTCATGAAGATGTTCTTCCGGCTCAACTTTCTCGTCATCCTTGTCTGCGCCACTGTGGGCAATGAGTACATGCTGTATTACATCTGCGCCATGCACACCTATTGGTTTCTCAGCGTTTATTTCACGATGGCCATCTTTCCCAGTTGGAACGCACAGACCTCCATGATGACCTTGAAGCTATTCATTTACGCCGCGTGCAATTACGTCATCTTTGACATCCCTGGTGTGGCCAGTGTGCTCTTTAAACCCTTCTGGCTCATCCTTGGTCTGAACGATGGACACGGTGACGTCATGCATGAGTGGGTGTTCAGAGCAGGGCTTGACCACTGGATCTGTTTCGTCGGAATGCTCTGCGCATACAACTACCCTCACTTCGAGCAATTCATCGCGTACACAGAGAAACAGAATGAAGTGAGGTTTCTCCGGATACCCAGCGGGAACTGGATCAAAGCCGCTGTCGGTGGCCTCATTCTATGCGTGTTCTACGCTTGGTACGAACATATTCTCCCTCTGGACAAGTTCTCGTACAACCATCTCCATCCTTACACGTCTTTCATTCCAGTAATGAGCTACATCTACTTTAGGAATGTATCTCGGTGGCTGAGAGGGAAGTATCTAGGTTTATTCGCATACTTAGGGAAGATAACTCTCGAGACATACCTGTCGCAATTGCATATTTACCTGCAATCAAATGCTAAGAACCTCATAGGATATTTCCATGGTTACCCACTGCTAAACTTTGCCTTCGCTACACTCATATACATTCCTATTTCTCATTGTTTGTTTGAAATCACAATTGAAGTCAGTGCTTACCTGCTACCCAAAGACGCCAAAGAGAGAAGCAAAAAGCTCATAGCCAGTGTGCTGGTTATTGTGGCAAGTACGGCCCTGGGAAAAACTCTGGAGCTCATCACAGGTTTATGAGTTATGTTGAAGACATAATCAATTATTTCATTATGGGATCATGATTTATATTGGGAAATATAAAAAAATAATGCATGTTGTTTTTAGTTTGGCGACTTGTTTCTTTCTATTTAAGTTTCGTGAACTAGCTTGCAGCACGACACTTATTATTTATAGCCAGCACGTTATAATGGTACCGTGGTCGCTAGTGAAAAGTAGAAACTCTGAGCAGAGCTTATGACTAAAGTGATCTCTTTATTTGGGCGCACCACCTTTTATGAGTCAATCGATGACCATGTGGCGAACCCACAAACGTGCTTGTGAGACGACATGCCAATTTCTTCTTTGTCGATTTCGTCTATTCACGATATAACATGTTGCCGCAATAATAAAGTCGCCAGTTTTATCGAGTCTTCTCAACACACGTGTCCGAGTCTCTAAAACCATGATCACATGCGGGGTAGCACGTCCGCCACAATGCCCCCCCCCCAGCGGGAACGAGGGAGGAGGCCAAGAGATTCACCCACTCCTAGTGCGAACCTCCGAGGGAGGTGGCGCAACTTTCAGCCGATCGACAGACACGCGATCGTGGTGGCCAGCGATGTCCAGGAGGAAAAACTTATGTCGCAATATCACTTGGTATGGCAGCAGTACGGTCGCTCCAGGGGCCTGCGGTGTGCATCGTTGTGGATTAAAACATAAGGCGTGGTAAGTAGGTCCTTCTGAATGCGTGGCTGCGGACGCGCATGATGATGCGGCTTCTGTGAGACCGGTAGAGGAGGCAATGATGAGCCGCGAGGCAAGATGTCACCAGGCACCCGCAGCCGGCCACGAAACACCAGCTCAGCAGGGGGCGCCGCAGATCCTCTTTCGGGCAAGTGCGGATCCCGAGGAGCACCCAAGGCAGTTGCCCCATCCAACCAGCATGGTTCAGTCGAGCCATCAATGCAGCTTTCTGCTCGCGATGCCATCGCTCCAGCATGCCGTTGGACTGCGCGTGGTAGGCACACGTGTGATGGATGGTCGCTCCGAGTGTCTCAGCCATGTGCTTCCAAAGGGTCGAGGTAAACTGACGACCTCGATCGCTGGTAATGTCCGTAGAAAGGCCGTATCGGGAGACCCAACCCAGTAGCAACTGCCGGGAGCACTCTTCAGCGACGATACAGTGCATATGAAAGGCTTCAGGCCACCTCGTTAAACGGTCGATGACGGTCAGTAGGTAAGTTCATCCTTGAGATATGGGCAACGGGCCGACGATATCGAAGTGGATGTGCTTGAAAGGTGCGTCAGGGACTGGAATCTGCAGCACAGGCGACCTCACATGGCACTACACTTTTGCCGACTGGCATGGAATCACTCCCGGCACCAACGCGTAACATCTGCCGCCATATTGTGCCACACAAACCGCTCACCAATCAAACGATGAGAAGCCGTATTCCCGGGTGTGACAGCGAGTGCAAACTGTCGAACACTTGCTGGCGCAGCGGTGGAGGGACGATGGGTCTTGGGCGTTGTATCGGCCATTGGTGTTGATCTTTAAAGCGAATTGGGTCTCATTGAGAAAGCAAAATTACTAGCCTCGTCAGTGAGCTCAAGCAGTAAACCGCCATATAGGCCTAGAAGCAGTTGCACAATAATTTATATAGGGGCCTACTACCATAATTTCAGAGTTAAGCATCATTCTGGTATGATACAATTGAGTGATACTGTGATAATAATTAACCGGTTACACATAACAAAGGATATTTGGACTCTGGGTATTAGAGTTGTTGAAAAAGCCTAAGATGTTTGACAATCTTTCTGGTCAGATTTTCTGAATAATTGACCTCTTTCCGATCCTGTATAATCATAATAGTCTCTGAATATTGAAATATTTAGTTCAGGCCTGCCGGCTCTTTGATCGGCTTGTCATCAATAGAATTATCAAAACTAAAAATATGGCTAATCATGTTGTATGCAAAAAGCTAGCGATCCAAGTAGAACATAAAAGGCTGATTCGTTTTTCAACCCCAGTCAATTTTGTTTCCCCAAACCACAACAGAAAAACCGAACACTGTGAACCTTAAATATTCAAAATAACAGGATATAAACCCTCATTTTGACACATGGTTCAATCTCCAAACTTGAGGCAGAAGAAACAAAAACTTTAATTCTCAAATTCAAGACTGAAAAATAATTTGAAAGAAACCGCCATTAAATGTAACATTGAAAGCCATCTTTCCCCTTAAAATTGGTTTCCATACATTCACAATACGCCGAACAAAAATCCAAAACTTTGAATATGGTGCCCTTCTTGTCTCACTCAGATTTATCCTTGAAGAGAATTCTGTATTCGGATTTGGCCAGGAAAGCCCTGTGAAGAGAGAGAGAAAGAGTAGGGAAGCGATCGAGATCAATTTTTCATGTCATATACATGCAAACAAATCAACAGCAATGCATTTGGCCTCGGCGAATTTCAAGTGCATGTATAAGAACATTGCAATAACCATAATATTGCCTCTCATAGATGCATTATAATTTCATTCACACAGGATTTCGTAAGACCTCATAATATTTATTTAATGATATACAGGCTATAATGGATGCGCTAAATTCATTGTTCCATTTCACAGAAATTTTTTTTGTTAGCATTCGTGTGATATGGTCCCGAAGTATCAACGAATCAATGCGCATCATATGCGATGTATTATTGCACACATGTAAGGGAATTCACGTACCAACACCCCAAACCTGAGACCGGGATCACTCCCCACTCTTTTCGATGAGGTGACTATATCATGCATGCTACAATAGACAGTAACACACCGTGTCTGACATGGTGCAAGGTCACCTAAGAAATAAGAAATTGGAAATTACAACTCAAGCCTTGGGGGCCGTTCGGGGCTGGAACTCGACCGTTCCAGACGACATAGAACTGCAGTCAGACTGACAGTCAAACTGAACTACAACATGTATTGGATTAGTGCGCTGTATATGTTTTGCCTTTACGAGCTCCAAGTTCCTTAACGCGGGTTGATATCGGGATGTAAAATACCCAAAGACATTAATTAAGTATTGTTCTTGATTATTTTTACTTTTTCAAAGGTCAAGGTCACAGTGAATTTCTAAAGTTTCAAACGGGCTCGGCTCTAACTCATTCATTATTAGAGCTACGGCCTTGCAGTTCACACGAAACGATTCAGTGTGACGAGATATACAACAAAGCATAACACTATAGGTTGCACCATTCTTGCGTAGTCTTGCATAATAGTAATTGCGATCTATTCAAAGGCCGATATCTCAGTTGTTATGCAAGCTGTGGTATTGAAATTAACACAGTACATTGCTAACATATCTGTATTATCGTTCTATTAATCATAACGCATGTTTTTAATATCCTTATAAATCTCTATTTTGAGAGGTCTATTTTGAGCATCTATTTGAGACATTCAATGCCATGTTGAATGCGCCGGCAGTCTGCCGAGCGATGTCCGTGAGGACTCACCCATTTATCGTTTGACGTTTGTCGTTTTAGTTTTTGTGCCCAAACAATTCGGTAAGAGTTATTATTATTTATATTTTTGTTGTTCATGTGTTCATTATTTGTTACAGTGACGTTGCCTGATAAGGACAAGATATTAAATGAAGCCGTGCTTCACTTGAATCAAACGGCGTTCCTATCCAATGTATTCGTCAGAATTCAATACAATATCTCTTCGACTAAATCGGGAGTTTTAATTAATTACATCAAAGTTCAATGTTATGGTAATTATGTTATGGTAATTAAGACAATTAATTGCATAAATTGATGATAATTTCGAATTTTGCGAATGTTATTAGTTCTACATCAGTAGAGTGAAGCATGCGCCGTTGATTGCTACAGTGAAATGTTTCATCATATTTGTCGGAGTTAAGTCGAAAACCATTTTAGATGACACTGTTTTCGTTTAGTTTTTCTTCTCTTGACTATTTGCTTTCCTCCTTGGAATTCTCCCTAGAAAATTTTACACAGGCTTCGACTGACTTCTTGTTTGTTTGTTGTCGCGCTCGATATAGCCTATGCCTCTTTCTTGCATCCATTATTCATTACTTAATTCCTATTCTTATTATGATCATTAATACTATCATGAATCACCTGTAACTTCCGCCAGCAAAGAGAGCCCCCAAGATTGGCCCTATCCAGTAGATCCACTCATTCGTCCAAATACCAGCGACAAGTGCAGGACCGAAGCTTCGGGCTGGATTCATTGCAGCCCCGGTGATTGATCCACTGGAAAGATATATTAATTAATTGCCACGATCACAATGAAATTAACACTCACCCCACAATGATATCGACCAGGACAGCGAATCCAATGCACAAAGGCGCAACGGATAATTGTTGATCCACCTCAGTCATCAACACAGTCAAGACCAGAATAAAGGTTAGGATGGCCTCAACGAAAACTCCATTCCAAGCTTTGACGCCATCTGCCAGTTGCGGAACGCCTCCGCCGATGGCTTCGTACAAATCGACTTGAGTCACATTATCTGTGGTGGCGTATCCTACAGTCAGCACCATCTGTGTACTTGGACATTGGGGATACACATATGCACGAAAACGGAGTGGTCTAACTGACCCTAGCAAGAGCAGCGCCGAACACGCCTCCTAAAAGCTGAAAGATGATGTAAAGCAATCCGACAAACACCTCACATCCACCACCGATGACCACGCCAAGGGTCACGGCTGGGTTTACGTGACCTCCACTAAAACACAAGAAATTGATATGGTTGATAAAAAGAGTCTAACCTCAGACCTGATTCCGCCGTAAACTGCAACCAGGAGAGCGATGGCTAAGCCATGAGCCACTGCCACGCTCAAGGTGTCCGCATTGGTGGATGATAAGACCCCCACGAAGACAAACAGGGCGACGGCATGAAATTCTCCGACGGGTGGACGCACATATTTCAAGAAAAGGCGCGTTAAGCCCGTCGGTTCTTGTTTGCTGCCCAAAATGGGACTCTCCTCATTCGCTGCTGACATCTCGATCTGACTCATAAGCTGGGGGTTTTATAATACATACATTTGGAATGAACAGCAAATATAAATTTCGGTGTTGCGTATATATTATACCTGGTGATTCATAAGTCTATTCACAATATATGTGGAATTTTCAATGTCGCTTAATTTGTTACAGAATAGCAACTTTCTCTGAAACCGCGCAATATATTCAAAATAAAACCCCCCAAAAAATAATTTATTCTTCGTGAATTGCCTTTCCAACGCCGGCAAGAGTGCCTGGCATCTTCTATGCTCTTTAACTGAGCACTGCAATGTGAGGTCCTCTTTTTGGGCAAGCCATAATAACACATGTGGAAGCTGGAGCTCCTTGCGTTGGAGCACGGCTGCTTGCCTTCAAAGAAGTAGCACGGGGAAGCATATGCTGAGAACGGGAACTTGATGGCTACAAGAGCACCTTGATAATCCAGAAAGGAATGCCATCAAAAACCACTTGCTCTAATAATTCGTGTCCGCCGATGCCAAAAACGCGAGACGGATCGACCTTCAGCGTTGCACGAGGCAACCCGGTGAGTCGTTGCTCTCGTACAACCGCAGTTTTGGAGAGCTGGCGAACGACGCATACCCGGGAGGTTGTAACGCCGAACAGATCGACCTGATGGTTCAGATTGTCACAAATCGTCACCCCTGAGAAACAGAATACCGTCGAGCAGGCCCAGTAGAAAATATGAAAGCCTTTGTACACAAACGGACAACATGATTTGCCTACGCTATAAGCCAATGGAGGTGGACACGTTCAACGCTTGTCCTAAAACAGCAGTGCAGCAACCGACATACGTCGAAAAGGACCTGCAAGTACTCCATGTTCAGTATGACAAACTTGAAGCGAAACTGGATCGGCTCTATGGTCGAACTAAACAACCCCAAAGCAAGCCCTTGCACAGTACCAGCCTCCCACAAAAACCGACAGTATGCTGTCGGTCTTTGGGCATGTATCCTGCAACTACTGCGGACGCGTCAGTCACAAGCAGCGGGAATGCAGAACAAAACAGCGAGTCGCGACAGGCCCCAATCGCCGTACAGTTCCTCAACCAACCACTGAAATCGCCGCCCCCTCCTCCACCTTCCTTAGCCACCAAGAATCACCCCTAGATCATCGGGTCGATGACGAGCATGCCCTGTGAAGCTGGGATGGCTTCCGACAACGCCTCTGTGGAATGCTGTCGCGCCTATCCATTGCTTTGCTGGCTGCAAGCTTTTGCTGTTTGACCAGGGGTGATTGCCCACGTGAAGGCCCACTGCTTGGGGAGGCATCACAAACCAAGCGCCACGATTCCTCGAGCAACGTCACGAACCCGCAACTGAACAGTCTTACAGCAGAGGAAGACGCAGAGGTACGAGCACTTCCAGTTACTAACGACGAGCAAGCGCCAAGGTCGACGTCTATTCTAGGCCTCGATGATGCCGCCGAGGCCCAGACGCGCGCTTCATCTGACCTCAGCAGCCACCAGATAATCCTTCAAGCAGAAAATCGTTGCCACTCACCTAAGAAGCCATGCGCCGATCAAACAGACAAAGATTAAGAAGAAGGGCGACCCCTTGCACCTCCAACCAGAACCCAATGTGAGGGGTAGTGTAACAGATTACACACCATTATATAACTCTTTTGGACTTAGCACACTATAATCCCTGCTCTTCGCATTGTAATCTTGTACGTTGATAGCAATACTAGTCATGCACCTTGAATCTAAATGAATCCCTCAGATATGACATCCGTATAAATTGAGATCTCATGGTACTGGTGATATTATATTATAGCGTCGTAAGGAAAGAGACTTTTTTTTTATTTAGTGAATAAAATCACACATGTGTCGACACGTGCCAAGCTGAACACTATATGATTTATTAAAGAGGGATATGAGTTTATATAGGTTTGAATGTATGGGTATTGAGTTATAGACAGAGAGTGAAATAAGAGTTGAGAAATTCATAGATGAGAACACTACACATCCGGCCAGATTCGCGACGAAGTCTTGTACGTGTGGCACCGGGTAACGGTCTGGCACAGATACCGTGTTGAAGCGTCTGTAGTCGCCGCACGGTCGCCATTCACCGTTGCCTTTCCGCACTATGTGTAATGGAGAGGCCCACTGATTGTGAGAGCGTCTCGCGATCCCCAGGCGTTCGAGAGCATCAAATTCTGCTTTGGCCACTTTCATTTTATCCGGGCATAAGCGGCGTGGGCGGGCCCATACGGGTCGGCCGTTGGCCGGGATCTCATGAAACACTCCATGCAGGGGGGCGACGAGAGTCGAAAGTTGGCTGGGTGATTGTGGAGAAATCCTTCAACATAATGTCAAATGCGTCACTTGATACTGGAACCAGAGACGAGGAAATACTACACACACTTGCGCGGAAGAGCACTGGATGGTCGATAATTGGGAGTCCAACAAACGAGCATTAGCGAGGTCCACTAAGAGTTTGTGCCGCCGCAGGAAATCAGTGCCGAGGAGTGGACGATCTACATCCGCGAGGAGGAGGTCAGCGCTGAACTTGCGGTTTCCCAGGACCAGTGTTGTAGCGATGGAAGCCGTACGTCTTGATCAGTGTGCCGTTCGCAGCATGGAGTAGAGGGGCGACGGCGTTGCCACGGCGAGGCGCAACCTTGTCCGTTGGTGATGCTGGAATCACGGATACCTGTGCGTCTGTGTCAACCAGGAAACGATGGTCTGAGGCGCAGTCAAGAATTATCATTAGAGAGGAGACGCCCGGACCTACAGAATTTACTGCTGCAGACCAGCCCGGGCGTTTCCCTGGCGCCACCTACATGGGGGTTGGCACTGGCACTCTCGTGAGATAACATTCTCTATCATTCTTCCCGTGGAGGCGCAGCATTTGATCCAGCATCTCTGACGGACGCCGATCGCCAATTCTGTGAAAACAAGAAGCTGCTGTGCGCGCTGCTGATCACTCAAACCGAACGCTGCGAAGAGGAAATCTTTTATTGTTTAGTACTTGTGTTCGGTGGCTGAGTCTTCTAGCACTGACGCTGCTCTCGTGGTCGTTGCATCATCCAGGGCAGCCACCACGTGCCAGTACTTCGTTCGTCGGTGATCTTGCGCAGGCCAAATTGTGCTTCCGCTTGCACGAACCATGACATGATGTTATTCGTCCACACAGGGGGTAACTTGATAGCGACGATAGCGACGGCATTGATGGTCGCTTGATCCTTGCTCATCGTTCTTCTTTCGTCGTTCTTCAGTCGGGGTCACCACATATAGCGTCGTAAGGAAAGAGACACAGAGACATGTGTCGAGCTGAACACTATATGATTTATTAAAGAGGGATATGAGTTTATATATGTTTGAATGTATGGGTATTGAGTTATAGACAGAGAGTGAAATGAGAGTTGAGAAATTCAGATATGAGATGAGATGAGATGACATGAGATGAGATGAGACGCTACAATATCGTAAATAACCGTGGCGAGAAGCTGATTAAAACTATATCATTTCAACCATTCTGCCTCCATGTCCGCGGTCCGACTTGTACCCAAGAACTAGACCTTGAAACCAGGCTAAACTTGTCTGAAGAGTATACCTCCTATGGCACATTTATAAATGTAACCGGTGAGGGAGCTTATTCTTCAGGGAAGTGTTGCTTTGAGCGGGGTTCAAGAACATAAGAGAGCGAGACTCGGAGGCAGAGAACGAGATAAACTGAAAGGGCCTACATGTACTACTTTCTTCGTTGACGCGACTACAAAGACCCTTAACAAGATGCATCGACATCTCTATATTATGATTGCAATCTCGGGCCATTCTTGGCCCATGACCACTGTACGTGCTCTCTTATCTAAATAAACTGTCCGGGACAAGGTGCGCCGATTGCAATCTGTAAATTACGTCACGACATGAAGACAATTTCAAGATTCAAATTAGATGCAATTAGATACAATGGGTGATCCGTTACAACTTGACCAATAGCCTTAGGTTCGAATCCGCCCCTAATTTGTGGCTTCTGAGATTGATGGATCCCTTTATTGCCTCGGATGTTTGTCGAAACCCCAGCAAAATTGAATTCATTGGACATTTGATGCCAAGCTTTGCCTAGCATCCACCAAAGTGATACATGTAATTATTTATAGTTTTCCAAATACTAGGCCTACATGGATATTTTTTTTTTTTTTTTTTTTAATATTTCGTTTACGGGAACTATCTGCATCATCGCAGACGGGAATTTTTAGCTGGCTCGCGGTATGCCACTCACCGTGTATCAGCGTTGTTTAATGTTGTTTCATAAGACACAATCTGCACATCCGAAGTGAGGGGAGACGTACGCATAAACGTTTGTTAGTATGGAATGCTTTCAATGTTAATAAATTATTCCTGTGGTACAACCCACGGAGAAACGCAAACTGGATATATATAAAAAAAGTTTTAATTTTGGCATCAACAACTTCGGCAACATAAAAAATGGAACAGGAAATTGAGCAACATTGAAGACTCCCCATATTCTACAGATAGAGTAATGAATTACTTATCTGTGAGCTGTACATCAACTGTTATTTTTATTTTAAATAGATTGCTCAGTTTATGGATTTCAAATCATTCATTTAAGTCATTAGAAAACTCAATTATTCCATGAAAATAGCCACTCAAAAGTCCATTGCCCTCATGCTGAAGCATTACAACCGCCGGCCTCTTTGATAGCTGCCCAACTAGGATTAGTATACAGCGCCGTTAAACAGATGCCTTTCGGCATCCCCTTCGGACTCAGGCAATACAAGAACGGGGACAAGATCAATCATTAAAATCAATTTGATTATCGTTTATATTCAAGTTTAAATTTAAATGATCGATCGATGAAAGAAGCCTCACCTGTGTTGCAATACACCTGCTCCAGAACTACCGTAAAAAGCCCGCACGCTTATTGCACCCTGAGTTCACTCAGATTGGCACGCATTAAATGGAATGAGCAAACATGCATACAAGCATATCGTACAAATATCAACCAGGACATAAGATTGAATTGCGACCTGCGCGAATTCTCTGTAATTTACCTATGAATATACTTGCATACCATCTTCATGTGCTTCAATTTGTATACTTTTAGACCATAAATATAGGTCTTACACTTACAGGATCGTGATAACGGATTCTAACTATGCGCAATGCAAAAACAAAATATGAATAAGTCATGCCATTTTGGGTCGATTATAAATTCAATGGGTATAATTTCTGTATAATTTTTTTAAGCTGCGTTTAAAACAAATGTCACCTCCATTGGGTGCTGCCCGCATATCGTTAAATTTCGTGTATGTTTGAATCCAAGAGAGAGATAATCAATGCAATGAATGCACGCATGTATATTGCATATTAGACACTCGCAGTGTGCTGCATGTATCGAAAATTCACGAATATGAGATAACTCAAAATACAAAAGCCTTGATAAATCAAGTCAGACGAAAGTCTGGTATGAAAGTACAAAATTATAATTTTTAAATTCATTCTCTTGTAACTATGTTTATTTCATTTTATTTTTTCATTGCATTTATCCCACCTTTAGAATAATGCTAATGATAAGTTGTTAGATATGTAAAGAGACGGTTTTTTTTAACAATACATGTGTACACATGAGTTACACAATGGAATAAATTATGGAAGCTCGTTTCATAAAAGAGGAGCCGAATGTCTATAAAGGAGCATTCTCCAAAGATTTGCATGACATGACATGACGGGGTTTTACGGTTCCATCCAAGCCATTCGGGTGATACGGGCGCCAGAACAGAAGGCCCGGGACCGGGGTTTCCCCCTACTCTTATCGATAAATCCCAATTGTTACGCAGTTGGGCAGCACTGCAGAGTCACCAAAGAATTACAATTATAACGAATTACAATTATAGTTCATGATCATAACGCCCGTGGCCTGATCGGGTCTCGAACCCGGTACCTCGACCCCCACGGTCGGCATAGGATTGCAGTCAGCCGGTTACACCCACTGAGAGGTTTTTCCATTACAGATCACTACAGCGTCGGAGTGTGCCCATCAGTTCCTCCTTGGTTGGGTGGCGCGATATGGATTGCCCGTCAGTATCACCAGCGACCGAGGTCCTCAGTTCACTTCGGCCATGTGGGAGCACATGGCAGATACTTTGGGCACAGACATCAGACACTTGACGGCGTACAATCCGGAAGCCAACGGGATGCTAGAGAGGTGCCACAGATCACTAAAGGACACATTGCGGCCTCGCCTGAACTCCCCGGCATGGATCAAGTAATTGCCATGGGTGATGCTAGGAATAAGGACAACCCTAAAAGACGACTTTCCTGTGTCTCCAGCCGATTTGATTTTCCGGTCCCGCCTTTGGTTGCCATGTGACGCCGTGCCGCCGCAGAACTTGGACTCTGTGCCTGACGTCCCACGAGTGCCGGCACATTGAATTGAATTGAATTGAATTGCATTTATTGACAAGACAGAAAGAATGAAATATTAGCAAATATAAGATGCCAAAATAGAAAAAGGGAAGTTGGTAAAGAAAGCAGGAAGCGACAATGAAATATGGAAATACATACTAGAGAAATGGAAATACAAAAGCGAGAAAGAAAAGAGTCATGTCAATAGGCGACTAAGTATGGCTACTTGTGAGTCGCCTGTTCAAATTGTGCAATTTAAAATTTTATTCGGCTTTGGTGCGGAGAGAAAAAAAAATGAAAAAATAGTGGGTGGTGCAGAGCATATTCAGAGAGAAATAGTTCGTTTCATATGTTAGTTGTAGATCGAGGATGATACTATGACAGAACGTCTGAAATGACTGATAGAGCTGGAGTTATCTAGTATTTCAAGTGGCATAAGGAAATTATTGTAAAATTTTATCGATTGAAATCTTAATTGTTTTTGGCGAGTATGGTTCTACAAAGTGGGACATTGATTGAACGAGTTAATGATGCTCGGGTGGAAGACCGAGGAGCGTTGGAATTGTAATCTGTGAAATAATTCAAAATGTCAAGGAATGAGCGAGGGAAAATAATTTTTATGCATTCAAAGATATATACTGAACATAGGTAAGTGAACAAATCGTCCATGTGGATGATTCTCAGAGTGTTGAAAAGGGGGCGAATATGATCTCTGAATCCTGAATTGGTGATAATTCGGATTACTCTTTTTCTGTAATATGGTAAATTTATTAATATGGCTGTGTGAGGCCTAACCCCATAAGAGGAAGCAGTAGGTCAAGTAGGGATATATCAAAGAATAATAGAGTATCATGAGGGTGTCTTGTTTGAGCGAGTGCTTTACTTTGTTAATTATTCCAATACTCTTTGCAATTTTGTTCGAAACGTGTGTTATGTGATTTGCCCATCTATCAAGCAACTATCATCAATGATGACCCCCAAAAATCGTGTTGAATGTACACGTTGAATCTCAGTGTTATTAATGGTAATGGGAATTGGGGATAAATAGAGGCGTAGACTGAGAGTAAACAGCATACTGTATGTTTTTTGGATGTTTAAACTTAATTTGTTAATTTGTTAACATCATAATAACCGAAAAGTGTCTGTGCCGATGTACACCGACGACCTCTCGACCGTCCGTACAAGGGACCGTACAAAGTTTTGTCACGCGCAGAGAAGTATTTCACCCTGGATCTGGGAAATCGTACAAACAAAGTGTCTGTCGACAGATTAAAGGCCGCCACAATAACCCGCAGCGGACGCATCAGCATCCCGACAGGACATTTCTCAGTACCCCAGGGGGGGGAGTGATGTGGCAACGACATGTACATTGATTGATATGCTCTGGTCAAAGTGAGACTCCCTCTGATATGCTCATTCAGTCCGCACAATTACGCATTATTTCAATAAAGGATTATTAATGTCAATTCGTCTCGAGGGTGTTTCTGCTCGCCACAGTGTGCACAGAACATGATCGTGTGTATTGTGAACTCCGTTGAATCGCTCATTGAATGCAGATGTGCTGCAGCCAGATGTTGCCAAAGCTACATCGTCGAAACTGCAGGTTGATGTTATGTACGCCATTTCCAAACTGAAACGTAGAAATTCGGACAGCAACCAGAACGTTTGATCTGTGAACTGGAGGTTTATTGATGCTGTTGAAAGGGAGGAATTTTCATCGATGATTAATGGATAAAAAAATATTTCCAATAAGCTGTTGTCGCTTGATCTGATCTCATAAAAGAATTCACAAAAACGCACTGCATACATGTAACCAGTTGATCGCTCTCCAGACTGTTATGAGATCTAGTACAAAAATTGCAAGATTGGCGAAATACTATGCATGCGATTCAAGGGCTACATAATACACATACCCGGTACATGTATATAACAATAGTTAATAAGAAATGGAATCCGATATAGCTTAATTCTACAAAACCTATTCCTTATCCGATTATTGCCCCATGATATTAATTGTATTTAAATCGATGGTTTAACTCATTGTGCTTTGAATCACACAACCCAGTTCATAATATGATCATAATATACATAATGATTGATGGCTGATCCTCTCTGTATTCATGTTTCACGGATATATTTATTCATACAGTCATTCCATTCATTCAGCATTCATATTCACAAAAAGAAAAATAATATTATTTTATAAAGCACTAATAGATTTGCTAATTTTGAAGATGACAAGATGAGAGGTGACATCATAGAAGCGCAGAAGTTATGATGCCAACATTGCTTCTCTTCGAGGGGCCTCATCTGAAGAATTACAAAGGAATATAATCAAACATCACTAGCAGTTTCTTAAGTTAACATAGGATATGGTATATCTTTGACCCAGGGCGCTCCTGAATCAAGCCATGCGAGTCCATCTTGATAGAAATTTCAAGCAGTGAAATCCTCAAGTGAATTGTCAATTTGAGGAATTTGTGAATTCCCATGTTTCTTGGAGTTGATGTTTCACTTGATGTTTCACTTTAAAGCCCTTAAAAGCCTCCAATCCAGGATTGGAGGCTTTTAAGGGCTTTTTCTTTTGTCAACTCCGAAACTCTGACCGAAGTTCCAAGCATCTCTACTCGTGATAGAGCTTTTTAATTGATGGAAGTTAGACACATGGTCGCAAAACCGAAGGCAGATTAATATGGTCTGACATAGGGTCACATTCAGCTGTTATGAAAGTAATAAAACAGGTTACAAAGTATGGTTTGATGATTTTCATCAAATATCACAGTAACAATAAAAATATCCATTTCTGATTTTTCTTAGATTCATTACTTCTATCTCACCTTTATTTCTAGTTTTCTCAGCAGGAATATCCGGCAATTCGAGTTCCATCTGTTCGGGTTCAGTATCCGGAACAGCAGGAGTTTGTTCCTACAAGATTTTACGGCAATAAATAATAATTTTGTTCAATTAAACAATTCTCACCATCATCATCTGGTTAAGTTCATCAAGTACATCAGATTCATCTTCATCCGTCAAACCACCAGCCAACAACTCATCAATCTCCTGAAAAGTTATAATCAATGGGAAAAAATTATTATGAATTGAATTATCATCTACTTACGTGTTGATATTGAACAGATTCTTGCGTTTCATCCATAATTCGCTCGACATCTTCAATGGACATAAGCTGAAAGACATTCGTGATTTTGAAATTAAATATATTCACATAGCATAACAAACCCTGTGCAGTTTATTCAGTGCTTCGTTTCCAGCTTTGAGACCGGCAACAACTTGACTTTCAATGGTGGCAAATTCAATATCATGAACCTGAAAAATTAATAAGGAAATTGAAAATCAAGATTAGTACCCTAAAATCAAGTTCTTTGTTCAATTTTTTTAACAAACTGTACCAGACTAACTGAGAATAAATAAAATATATACATAATAAAAATATGAAACAACAATGAAACAATAACTTACCATTCGCTCAATATTCTCCAACTGACCGTCTGTCTTTTCCAACATTGATTCTTGGAATTTTTTCTTGCGCAATAGAAGTTTAGCTTTGCTGTGAAACAGGAAGTGAAGGCCACACCTATGCATTTGAATCCCTTACTCTTTCTTTCCAATTTTGAGAAGATCCTTTGCCACTTGACGATCTCTCTCCAGCTGAGAAATGATCTTCTTCTGATACTGTTTCAGTTTGTCCCTCTGGCTCTTCAATTGCTGAAAAAGGTCAAGTTAGCAAAGTCAGATTGATCAGGGGCCATTTCCTGAACCTAGTTTAGACAAGAATTATCCTAAAGTAAATTCAGGAACAGATAAACGAGGAATGCACGAAACTTAGAAATTGCCAGAACCCGGAACAAGAGTTCCAGGGGGTTTGTTCCGGCCGGAACCGAACCGGAACCCGGAACAAGAGTCCCATAAAAAATAAAATAAAATACGAATTAAAAATAGGAAGAAGATTAACGCTAAGTTAACAGTCATTTATAGTACTTTGGCCCTGAACGCATGTCACCAAATTCAAATGCAATGTGCCATTGGTGGTCTCATAACTTAATAGAATGAAGCAGCAACAAGGAGTAACTCGGATATTTTTCACTGACGCATATTTCATTGATCACAATCACTCGATCACAGATAGTAACTAATTAGAATAAACTGAAGACGTTTCGTGCAAATTAAGGGTTGTCCGTGAATGGGCTATGATATTTGGCTATTCACAATGGTTAACCAGATGAGATGATGTAAACTGCAAATGAATTTCATTTCAAATTATTGATGCAAAAAAAACTGAACACTGTGCAGTGTGCACACCAAACAAGCACTGGCAAACAGTGTATGCATGCTGACAAGAGTTAACATCACATCACCAAAGCCCCTACGTATGAGAATGAAGGCACCGTAGCCATGCTACCCCAACGCAATATTTATTTAAGGAAGCCGACTCCTCCTGTGTGTTGTTAGTAAACAAGTGATCAACCCATTCACACTTGAGCGCCTCTTTAAAAAGGTATGAATGCTGTGATAACCAGCCAATTAGGAGATAACAGGGATTACACAATCAATTGAAGGAACAAAGCTCGACCTTTCTGAGTCGGCGCCAGTCGCTATAACTTTAACTGTCCTTATTAGTTTGTTTCCTCCTGACTTGCCTTCGCCCGTATCAGGTGTTACATAATGTATTGCTCTAATATAGAATCAATGATAACATTTTTTCTTCTTGTGAGCACAAAATCCGGAAGCGAGTTCCGGGACCATAGGCGATTATTGTCAAAACCTGAACTCCGGGAAATGACCCGGATTCTGAGCAGCCGGCGTCGGAACCCGGAACTTGGTGCATCCCTAAGATATAAACCAACCGGGTTGAACCCCCATAATTTAAAACAATTCAAAGAACTTATCAGTTAAAACTTGCTTGAAATGCTTACCAGTACCTGCATGATAGTTAAATAATAGAAAATACCAATGATAGAGCACTATTCAAAAAAAATTAAGTAGGCCTATTAAAGAAACACATACATGTACAAGAAAATTTGAATAATTGTATTTCAGTTATTTTGAAGCATTTCCCAGGCACACAGAGAAGAAATCACATGTAATGTGTAGCACCATTAAGCTTTGTCGTTTTGACATGGACTCTCTGTTGGGCAATGAGATCAGAATATTAATTAATAATCCAATGAAAACATTGGCACCTTTGAATCTCACAGATAATCATAATGAACTCCAGCGACACTCTACATTCAAAATAGAGGGCCTTCCAGAACAATGACAACTGTACAGTCACCACCTTTGCTTCGAGATTTCAATAAACCATAAAAATTGTGCAAAACAGGATAAATATTGGATAAAGAGTCATACAACATATTTTAACAATATTAATATCTGCTATTATGGAAGGCTGTTTATACTATAATCAGGATTTTTGTAGTTGGCAATTGGCAAAGGAGGTCTGTAATTTTATCCCTGAACTCGGTTCATGGAATCGGATTTCCGCGTGGGTTCATCCAGAGGTTTTAGCTTAACTATCCCAATGTTCAAACTACATTCATACGATGATTACGATCAGAAAATTACGAACATAAATCACTCACCAGAACTGCTTTGTCTTGCTCTGTAACACGGGTTTTATTATTTTTCTTCCCGAAAAGATTCCCCATTTTGCCTGAAAAGAGTTGGGAAGATTTCCTTGCTTCAGTGTAAATTGTGTAGTTAAGCATAGAGCCAGCGTCAAGAGACTCAAAGTCAAATATAGTGGTAGGATGACCTTAATAATAATGAATGATTGAAAATGAATGTAAGTTTTCATTTCCTTAGTACAATAATCTAAAACAAAATTGATCAGTTGTGTTTAACAGAAAAAAAAAAAGAAATATGAATATAAAATACATAAAAGCAGGCATTGATTGACAAAGAAAGAGGTTGACATTAGGTATACATTCGACAGTTAAATTAAAATTAAAGTAATTACAGTCAGACCCTGTTAATCCGACGTCATGTAATCCGCCCTTTTCGTAATCCGCCCTAAAATGCCAGGGACGAATCGTTTGTAACGTTAATTGTGTCATGTAATCCGCCCTTTTTGTTAATCCGCCTCCGACCACGACTCCAGGGAACGAATCTACACTTTACCATTGTAAATAACACATGTAATCTGCCACCCAAATAGCGTGTCAAAAACAAACATCAACCAAGACACATCAATTGTCGGCGATTTCTTTTAAGTCGGGTCAGTTGTTTAACAACAAATGGCGCCTCCCCGTTTGTTTAATGCTTAACAAGTTAAATTAAACAAAGCAAATCAATCGCAGGCAAAAAATCTGCTAAGTATTTAATTTAATTGGTCGCTGGGCTAAGCAATGTTCAGGAGCATAACAAAGGAAACGACGAAGTTGTGAGTGGAGATCAATCGAGGGGAGAAGCGAGTGGATCTGAGCCAGCAAAGGAAGTTTTGGCGAGGGAAGCGAGGCAGCACGTGCGCGCATTAATGCCCTCTTTCGAGAGATTTGAGGAGTCGGAGGCAGCAAAGCAAGAAAAATAGAGATGAACTACACAGATTGGGCTTGATGAAACGGCTTATCACAAGCAGATTGAATAATGCCGCTTAGCAGACAACCATCACTGTTTTTTTTTTTTTTAATAATTAATTGCCTCATGTGATCGTTTGTGAGATCGTTTTTACCTCATGCTTCATTCCTAATGGTATATGCTACTGCGTTAATGCATTAGATGGGTTTTGGAAGTTTTAAAATGACACAATTTTCATCAATTTGTTGTCTGAAATGTAATCCGCCCTTTCCGTTAATCCGTCAGTTTCCTTGGGAACGGAGGAGGGCGGATTAATTGGGTCTGACTGTACTGGCAAAGTTCAATTCTAAAAAGGTTAGGTTTTTTAATTTTGATTCAACACAATCTAAAGATTTTGCTTTGTGAATATCAAGTGGTAGATCATTCCATAATCTTGAAGATATGGTATAAAAACATTGTTTCGGTGCATAATAAAAATAAATACTAATAAATTTAGAAGAAGTGAGTTGTCACCTTCATCAGCTCAGTGAAATAACAATGATTTACTGTGCCAATCAACTGTGGAGGATGGAGAGGGGGCAGGAAATCCAATGAGCGGAGTCCTCAGATTTGAGGTGTCGTCAGAGATGGATGGACTGCTTATTTTGAAAAGTGTGGGTGCAATATGGAGGAAAGGAAAGAAGCATGAGAGAGAAAGAGAGTATGGAGGGGGAGACGAAATGGGAAGCCAGAGTTTTTCGGGGTGGGGGGGGATTGTTTTTGCTCATTTGGCCTTTTGGCGTTATGGTTTTTAAGCGTCAGCGCAATTTATTTATGTACTTTGTTCTTTTAATTTATTTACCTTGTTTGCTCCATTTCCCTATATTTGTTTTTTAAGTTCATGTTGTTCATTTTATGTTTGTTATCTCCGTATGATTTACATAACTTAACTTTCATTATCTCACTCTATTTATTTATTATGCAATCTCTTGCTCCGAGGACAATCCCGTTATTTTACAGAGTCCTGATACAAAAGCCAATTTTAAGCGGTCTCACTAAACACCTCAAATCCCCAAATCCTTTGTTGTGCCTCAAACAACATCGGTGTCAAGTTTTAAGGTCAATCATAACGCACTGTGAAAGACTGATGTGAGACTGTCAGTTTCTATTTTATAATTACTCATAATGACATATAGGCCGACACGATGCTGAACTAACCGTTCCTAATGAGATAAAATATGACACGTAATCTGGTCACCCACTCAACTTTGCCTAACTTTGCACATTTGTATAATAATAATATTCTACAACCATCATTACTTTTAGATTTACATTCAATAGAAAAATTCAAAAAATCCATTCATAGTATCTTAATTGCTAAATATGTATACCATTTCCTTGTTTTTTCCATTGTATATATTTCTTTATCTTTTTTGTGTTTGACTCAATATTCTCATTTTTACATTTCTTTTACATGTATGTTCTTTTGATGTGGCACAAAAGCGATTTCACTTCAGTCACTACATTATTATTGCATGTTTGTTTGTTTGAATGATAGCCTTCTATGTCGGTTTCAAGCAAGATCAGGCTATATTGCAACATATTATAAAACTTTAGTCATACGGACAACCAGTGTGTATTCATCGTTTTTCGGGTGTGAGAGATCGGCAGTCGTTGAATCATTTGAGGCACAACAACGTCGTTTGAGGCAAAACACTGGTTTGGGGCGTTTAGTGAGACCCATTTTAAGGACTTAAATCTTTTGACCTGACCTGACCTGATTGTTGATATTCATTTGCTTGCAACATCATATGATATTGCAAGCAAATTGGACTCCTTTCGAATCACTCCCTTCGTTGCTTTTTAGAAAGGCTAGAGAGTAATGATGCAATCAATCCAAAAGGAGTGGCACAGCTAAGTAGTAGGCCAGATAGTGAGTTACTAGTTAGCGCCGAGCTCCATTAAATTAATTAATTAAATTTAATTAATAGGCTAGCCACATGACAGAGTCTGTCACAGAGTTAGAGTACACATAGTTGACATACTACAGCGAGCCCATGAGGTATACAGACCTCGCCCTAGACGCAGAGACGTTTCCCCAGAGGGGATAACCTCGGAATTAGCTGACATACTACAGCGAGCCCAATGGGTCTACAGACCTCGCCCGAGAATCTGTGCTACCTCGGAATTAACTCCCCAAGGGTAGCGGAGTAGCTACGGCTTGGGGAGCTACCTCAAAGGGGGTCTTACCAGTGGGCGATGGATACATGGAATGCCTATGCAGCCTTCTAGACAGCCTTCTAGTGAGTTTTGTCCATAATATGGACAAAATTATCTGCTCGCTCACTGGTAAGACCCCCTGTGAGCTACCTCGGAATCTGTGCTAGAGTACACAATTTCAATCATTTCATTTGGTATTTCTTATCATTTCTTTAACCAAAATTTGTGGAGCTCATTCTACCGATATTGGGAGGTCATATTTTTAACAGACAAGCAGTGGCACCCACGGTCACTGAGTGGTCCGAACAGATTTTCTCGTTATTCCAACTTCCGAGTGAAAGCAGCAGAATTTCACCGGAAGTGACTATGTTTACTCTTATGACGATTTATCCCGCGACAAAAGCACGACAATATACAAGCAACTAAGTTCAAGTTAATTAAAGGGAGGGAGAACTGGTTGAAAATGGACTTTGAGTCGTTATTTGATGCACCATAAATGATTCCTATGCCTGGCCTACACAAGGAATACCATCGCTAACGATTTCGCGGGAGATATAATGCTAATTAGGCGTGACGTCAGTCGCTGTGATGAAACACCGAGATCCCCATCTTTTACAATGGGCCTCGTCATATCACCGTGTCCTGCGACTAAACCCCTTGATATTTTTTTATTTTCTTTTCGGAAATAGATAGAATAATCATTTTGCCACCAGTCAGGCGTGAAAAAAAATATTTTTCGCTATTTTTCTTATTTTAACAAGCAATTTTCTAGAACACCTACCACGTTTCTCATCCTGAAACAGTAAACAGGTCAGCCAGAGTGCACCACGCATGCGCTTTCGTTTCTTAAACAACAAAGATGTCCTTTTATGGCAAAGATGCTCTGCTCTGATTGGCTGAAATCGATAGCTTCACGAAGGGAACGGGACCAATCAGCCATCAGCCAAACCAAGCCATCAGCTGACGTTTGCCTCCTATACTTCGCAATGGAAGCCATTCTCCCATAGGCGCAATGCTAACCCCGATATTCGGAATGCATTATTTCCTTACGCTTGCATCCAGGCATGGTGTTCTTGGCACGGAATGCTATCAATTGGTGCTATGAGTCAATAGAACATCACTTAAAATTTAGTTCCCCATCCCTTTAAAGGGAGGGAGAACTGGTTAAAAATGGACTTTGAGTCGTTATTTGATGCGCCAAAAATGATTCCTATGCCTGGCTCACACAATGAATATCATCCCTAACGATTTCGCGGGAGATTTATTGCTAATTAGGCGTGACGTCAGGAGCTGTGATGAAACACCGAGTTCCCTATCTTTTACAATGGGCCTCGTCATATCAGCGTGGCCTGCGACTAAACCCCTGAATATTTTTTGTATCTTTTTTTTTCCGGAAATAGATAGAATAATCATTTTGCCACCAGTCAGGCGCAAAAAAAATATTTTTCGCTATTTTTCTTATTTTAACAAGCGATTTTCTAGGACACCTACCATGTTTCTCATCCTGAAACAGTAAAAAGGTCAGCCAGAGTGCACCACGCATGCGCTTTCGTTTCGTAAACAACAAAGATGTCCTTTTATGGCAAAGATGCTCTGCTCTGATTGGCTGAAATCGATAGCTTCACGAGGGGAACGGGACCAATCACGGCAAGCCCTCAGCTGACGTTTGTCTCCTATACTTCGTAATGGAAGCCATTCTCCCATAGGCGCAATGCCAACCCCAATATTCGGAATGCATTATTTCCTTACACTTGCATCCAGGCATGGTGTTTTTGGCACGGAATGCTATCAATTGGTGCTATGGGTCAACAGAACATCACTTAAAATTCAGTTCCCCATCCCTTTAACTCCATTTAGTCATAATCTGTGGGGATGATAGCAATGGAAATTTTGGAACGAGATTAAGTTCAGGTCAAATAATTATCATTATGTATAGAGATGGCAAAATGTAAGCTACCACTAACGGTTTGGTTCAAACTTGTTAAATAACCCCGAACCCCCAAAACTAATATTAGCTATAGTTAAAGAAGACCTCTGGTTGTTTTGAACTATTAACGGATGATAGAGGATGCATCCCAAAAGACAAATACGCCTTTTGACTGACATATTTTCAGACAATACGCTTGCTATGGGGTAATTCCTAGGTACATGGAATTTGAAAGGTTTAAAATCTCGCTTTCTTCTCGCGTTCGATTTCATACCATCATGACGGTATAAAAAGTAATTCTCCTATTGTTAACAATGGGAGCTGTTGAGTGAGCAGATCTTTCAACAGTTCTCATAAAAAAAATCTCGCACTCATCTCGTTTGAAGCTGTTCTGCCTGAGCAAGAAATTCGTATTTTAATTTGTCTTTAATATCATTCACAGTTGACCAAATTTATCAAAAACGGTCTCTCGCGACTCCATAAAGCCCACAGAACCGATCTAAAAAGGTTCCAAAATGAACAGAGGTCCTCTTTAAATGAGTTTATGGAGTCGGCATCGACAACTTCTTTTGGGAGGTCATTCCAGTTCTGGGTGGCTCGATGAGGAAAAGATTTCATGCGGTGGGTGGTGTTATATCTTATTTTATCTAGTTTGAATTTATTACCTCTGGTAATATTTGCGTTGTATCTGATTCATAAACCTGCTGGGTTGCAGTCATACAGCCCATGCGAGATTTTATAAAGCTGAATCATGTCTCTTCTTAGAAATCTGTAGTACCAATGATGGGAGCTTAAGGTATTTTAGTCTATCTTCGTATGGGAGATCACGGGTGCTTGGAAGCAGCTTTGTAGCTCTTCTCTGGATTCGTTCCATTGCCTTCATCGCTCTGGTGGTTCTCGGAAACGTTATTGCATTGCAATATTCCAGGTGTTGTCGAATAAGGGACTTGTATAGAAGACAAGAGTCTCTCCGTCTAAGAAATCAAACGATCTACTAATGCTGGCGAGCACTTTATTTGCTGTCTGGAATTTGTTATTTATATGTTCTTCAAAACCCAGTTTTGCGTCGATTATAACTCCCAAGTCCCTGATCGATGGAACATCTTCAATCTTTTTATTGCCTATCTTATATTCATATTGGTTTATAGGAGTATTTGCTGTAGTGATATGTGAAGTGAAACATTTGTTGAATTGAACTTCATTTGCCACTGTTGGGCCCACTTCTCTAAATTCAGTATATCCTGCTGTAATCTGATGGAATCTGTGGAGCAGTTGATCGATGGTTCGGAAAAGTTGGGCATTGTCAGCAAACAGTTATTATATAATACAAATAATATAGCCCTGGTCCGGCAACACCTGGATTGCACGCTTCCTGTCTGGATGCCACATTTGAAGAAAAACATTGAATGCATGAAGACACCGGAGAGAACGGCAACGAAATTATTACTGGTCATGGCACAAATTAATAACCACCTTTTCTATGAAGTCTTACCCAACAGATTAAGGAAGTTTCACCTCCCCAGCTTGTCATTCTGGACATAGAAGATGAAAAATAATCCTGTGTTCACAAATAACTTTGCTCACTATTTACAACCCAAGAAGTCAAGTCAAGTCAAGTTAATCTTGTAGTAAAGGAGTATAAGGACTTCGGAAATTCAGTGTAATCTTTGCTCAGCCTGGGAATGTCTGCAATGCACGGGTATCTCAGAGAGCTTTTATGACAACATGGTGTCAAACGACTGCATCATGTTTGCCTGTAATACTTGCAAGAGCAAGAAAAAGAAAGGCCCATCTTTAAAGGACATCTCCTCCAAGTTGGATTTGGTCTTCTCAAGACTGGGTGCTACAGACGAGCGCTTTGAACACATAAAAAATGGCATCCACTCTCTTGAAGCCACTCTGGACATGAAAATAGATCAGAAGATTGAGGACAAGATGAAATCAACATCCCAAATCAACATTCAAGAGCAAGTAAGCCAGTGCTTCAGGGAATGTAAGGAAAGAGACCGAAGGAGGGCAAGCTTCATGATCTTCAACCTCAGCGATACACAGAGTAATGATGAAAATGCCAAGCGAGAAGATTGGGAAAGAGTTGAATTGATCCTTGAGGGTATCAATGTGACCGCGTCTATCACCAATCTTGCAAAAGTTGGGAAGAAGGGGGATGGTACAAGGCCACTCAGAGTAACCACAGAAACTGAATCCCAACAAAGGAAAATTATCCAGAACTCATGGAAAGTCAAGAACCTGACTAATTATGAAAATGTTGCCTTTGCCCCAGATCGCACCAGACAGCAAAGAGAAGAAAGAAAGGAGCTTGTTGCACAACTTCGGGACAGACGAGCTAACGGAGAAGACGATCTGGTAATCAGAGGAAACCAAATCGTAAAGAAATCGCAAACCCTGAATCGAGCCGAAAATGAAGAATCCAATGGGAATGAAAATTTTCGTCTCCATGCCAGATAGAAAGAAAAAACAAGCCACGTCTAATTAGGGATCCAGTACCGTTAACAGCGTTGGAATGCAGGGTTGCAAACAAGAACCCAACGGTTATCGCCATCACGAAGGCTTTTCCAAAGCACAGCACCAGCACCATTTTGCACCAAGAATTTTTGATAAAGAATTACAACTTGATCTGGAATGGCGATTCACCAAACAAACACAGAGGCATATGCATCTACATCCGAGAAGGTATTCAGTACTCTGTTGTGGAAGATGCTCAATATCACATATTCAAAGAATCGATCTGGCTCAAGCTGAGATCTGACAGTAGAGAAGAACTTTTGTTGGGAGTGATATACCGCAGCCCCACAGCAGACATTGGAGAGCAAGAGAACAATGCTCTTCCTATGACAACTCTGAATCGAGCAGCAACTGAACCATCCCATACAAGATTATAATGTGAGATTTCAACTTTCCCTCTATCTCCTGGCAACATGGATCAGGTTCGTTTACTGGTCCAGAAAGAGAGACAAAACACCAGTTCATTCAAACACTTGACGACAACTCCTTAGAGCAAATCGTGGAAGAGCCCACTAGACAGCAAGAAGGCCAAACAGCAAACACTCTGGACCTCATCATAACCAACAATCCAAGTACAGTTGTCAGTGTGAACCACACCCCGCCACTTGGAAAAAGCGACCACTCAACCCTGGAAATTAGCATGGACCTAAAGTGCACCAAAGACGCATCAGAATCAAAAAGACCAAATTACGCCAAGGGAAACTACAAAGCAGCTCGGAGAGAACTCATGGAAGTGAACTGGGAAGAGCAGACAACAGAACTAGGGGTAGAGGAAACTTGGAACTTCATTCATCACAAATTGGAAGACATCACAAAAAAGTTCATCCCAATCCGTCGTAGACAGGTGAAAGGAAGCCTACCATTGTGGACCACCCACAGGGCAGAGCTAACCATCAAAAAAAGAAACAGCGCATGGAAGAAATATCGCTACACCAAGAACCAGGACCACTTCAAGAAGTATAAACAGCTAAGAAACAAGGCTGTATCCATCATGCGAGAAGACAGAGCGCGCTACGAGGGAAGTCTGGCAAGAGAGGCAAAGGACAACCCCAAAGCTTTTTGGAGCTATGTCAACCGGCAAGGCAAGATCAGAACCGGAGTTCCTGATCTGAAGATGGACAAAGGACAGCTTACCTCCTCCATTGCAGAAAGGGCTGAGGCGCTCAACAATTGTTTTAAAGATGTCTTTACAGTGGAGAGAGATATCGACCCAAGGATTGTGACGGAACAAATGAGACCAGAAACAGTTTGCCAAGTTCTTGAAATCTCCAGAGATGATGTCCTCCGGAAACTATCCAAGCTGAAACAATGGAAGTCAGATGATCCTGATGGAATCCACCCAAAGCTGCTCTATGAAATGAAAGACGAGCTTGCTGCACCTCTGGCATCGCTGCTTAGCAAATCACTGCTGACAGGTGACTTACCAGGTATATGGCGGAAAGCATCAGTGACGCCAATATTCAAGAAGGGACAAAGGAGTGAACCAGGAAACTATAGACCGGTCAGTCTGACATGCATTCTTTGCAAACTGATGGAAGGGTTGATTCGGGACAACATTACTCAGCACTTGACAGACAACAACCTCCTTTCTGATTCCCAATTCGGATTTAGGAAAGGGCGGTCATGTTCCCTCCAACTGCTACAGACTATAGACCATTGGATGGATGCCTGGGACAGAGGACATGAGGTAGATGTTGCCTTCCTGGACTTCAGGAAGGCTTTTGACACCGTGCCGCACAAACGCCTCTTACAGAAAGTTGCTTACTTAGGAATCCAGGGATCGATACTCACATGGATACAGGAATTTTTACTTGGAAGAGTCCAGAGAGTGGTATTGGGAGAGCATTATTCGGAATGGGTACAGGTGTCAAGCGGAGTACCCCAAGGGAGTGTGCTGGGCCCTCTGCTATTTCTACTATATGTGAATGACATCCCGGAAAGACTTTCATCTACAGTGAGACTATTTGCAGACGATGCCAAAATTTACAAGTCGATAAAAACGGAGGTGGATTATCTAGCCTTACAACAGGACATGACAAGGGTGTGTGAATGGTGCCATGAGTGGCAAATGAAGCTGAACCTCAGCAAATGCAAGGTGATGACCATCAAGTCTGGGCCAGCCGACAGACTGTACCTTCTGAGGCAAGACGGCACCGAGGTACAGTGCACAGCATGTGACAGCAAGAAGGATCTCGGGGTGATCATCGACTCGCAGCTGAAGTTTGAGAGCCATATCCGGGAGAAAGTGGCCAAAGCCAACAGGGTGGTTGGCCTCATGTTCTGATCTTTCAAAAATCTCGAAAACCCAACCTTAGTATTGCTCTACAAGGCCCTTGTTAGACCTCATTTGGAATACGGGAGTGTTGTATGGTCTCAACTGAACACACACCTCACCAAGAAAATCGAATCGGTGCAAAGGAGAGCAACGGGGAGGCTGCCAACGATGAACGGGCTGAGCTATGAGCAGAGACTACGCAGCCTAGGCCTACCTACCCTGGAATATCGGAGGCTGAAATATGACATGCTACAAGTGTTTAAGATCATGAACGGCCTAGAGGACATCGACCCTGAGTCGCTGATATGCAAGGCTAACCTGGGGAGGACGCGAGGCCACCAGTGGAAATTGAAGAAAGAGCGGACGAGGACTGCACGTGCCAGGAAGAGCTTTCGACATAGAGTTGCTGACAACTGGAACGAGTTGCCTGAAAGAGTTGTGAACGCAACCTCAATGAATGAGTTCAAGTCGAGGCTCAACGAGGCCTGGAAGCACCACCCCATAAAGTTCACACCCAGCTTCATGTGACCCATCTCCAGACCTTGCCATTCAACGTTTATTGTTTTCCTCTCTTTTTTCCATACTTTTTTTTTTTTTTTTTTTTTTTTTCTTACACTGTCCGAACTAATCACGAATGTCCTAGGTACATAAGCGTACCATATGAAAAAATTTTACGAGAGGGGCCTATAAGAGCTATTAGCTCACCTCGGCCCAACATTCAAGATGGGTGAATTATAGAGAAGAGAGAATCATAACGCTCTTTCATGGCTATCATAACGCAGCTCATTCATGCCAGCGCGCCCCTAGTGAATAAAGAGTGAAGCTTAATTTATGCCTGTCTTCATTTCGATAGAATACACATGACGTCACTTTTTCTCAGCCTCGTTGTTGATCAGACGAAAACATTTGACAAGCAATGTGAAAATTTCACGGATATTTATTGTTCCAATCAGATGAAGTGCCAGGTGCGCGGTCAGCACGCGCGACGATTCGTTCCTTCAGTCTCTGATCGTAAGTGGACGATTGTCAACCATTTCCACGTTCATCGTTCCCTGATGCCTGCACCCCATCAGTCCACAGGGAGTCTTACCAGTGGGCTCTGGAATCTGGATACATGGAATCCCTATGCAGCCTTCTAGACAGTATATAATAATATTATATATATAGACAGAAAGCATACACTGCATTGAGTTTTGTCCACATCTGCTCGCTCACTGGTAAGACCCCCTGTGCATCAGTCCCACTCCCTGGAGACCGGAGTGCTGGACTCGGGAGGCTGATCCACTGGCACTGTGACTGTCACTACCCACTCGGCCACTGTGACTGTCACTCACTATTACTGTGACCGAATCACTCAATCAGTGATGAATGTAATCTCTCTAATTCTCAGATCTAATCATCTCTATTCTCTGTATCCTCACATATGTGGAAAATCACTACAGTCAGCTGGTATTCTCATAATTCTGGATTAGCCATAATGATAATAATGAATGATTCTAATCATTTGTCATGAATTTGAAAGCACGAAGGCCGAGTGTCGAGTGAACCGCTCCCGATTGATGTGTGTCAGATCAATATTGGTACAGGGAATCGGAACGTGCATTGATCGTTTTTTATAATAGTTCCCGCAAGTAGTCAAGTCAATCTTTCTTCTACTTTCTAGTTGTTTATTCTTTTTTTTTTGCGATTTTCTGATTCCCACTGTAGTGTTTAAGATTTAAGATTAATCAAATGAACAGTTTCCTTAGAAATAGTAATTTGTGGTGTTGACTCTTCTTTGGTTCCAGAGTTTTATATTTCCAAGAAGTTGCGTTCACAGGTTGCCATCCACAAATTTAGGATGAAATTAAATATTGCTTCTTCTTTGATGTACCATTATGTCGTACTGAAATGCCCGGTAATACTTTTCACAGATCTCAGCCACGATTACCAATCTGTATCTGCTAAGGGAACATGAGCTGTGAACAGATGACAGGTAGACATCAGAAGCAGAAGCTGGCTTGTTGATGAGTCATCAATTATTAGGATTAAATTGTGGGAATTTACTGCTCAGATTAGTAAAATAACTAAAATTAACTAATTAATTCCCTAAAATAAATTTGAAGCTATTAACAAAAAGTACATATATGCTGCACATTGAACTACTTTCCTAAATACATGAAACTATGCCAAACAACTTTAAGGTCAGCAAAATAGGATTGAATCAGATTGATTTGATTGATTGGCATGAATTTATTATCCAATTCCGTGTATGGCTATATACTAGTATGTCTGAACAGTCCATAATCCAATTCTCTTGACTTTTACATTATTAGGAAGAAAAAAAAAATTGAAAAAATTTCCTCTGTCACTTGGTATTTTTATAATTGACATAATTGGTGACCGATCAATGTTTTACATGATATATGACATTAAAGAATAAAGATTGTCAATGCTTTTATACATACAACGTTATGATTTTCTTTTTGAGTGCATTATATTTGGTGTCAGGTTAATATTTGACATGCTATATCGCCTATAATTATGACATTTAACCTTTCCTTTGCAGTTCTAAGTGCACGAAAGAACGCCTCATTGTATGTAGTCTTCTATTAATAAAGTAGAAGGAAGTAGCAAAGTTCATGGGAAAACACCATTTCAACTATATTCGTGATAGGTGGTCATGTGACTTCCTCAGCTTGTTTTCGATCGAATTTTGCCGACTTTTAAAGGTCAAAGTTCAAGGTCACAATGACCAAAAACAGTTCACAATTACTTCTATCTCATTCAATACTGGTCATAACTCATAAGGTTCTAATTTTTTCGTTAAATTATTCAGTTTATCATTAGCAAGGAAAGTAAGTTCATACTTTAGATGCTCAGTTGCATAATTAATGAACTATTGCATAATGGTTGAAAATGTGACTCTTCAAACTAATGTTCTATCACGCTGTAGTTTTCAGTGTTAGTTGATAATAAGTTTGGTCTACCGGTAATAATAATTATCAATTAGGTCATTCTGAGGTCAAGGTCGTTATGGCGATTCTGGGCTTTTTTCGCTATATCAGGCAAGATTTATGTGCATTACTCATAATTTAACAAAAAGCATCTCCCTTAGTGTCTGATCAATCTCTTACAATATTTTATTGCATCATTTTTGGCATGAAAATCTGTTAATGTACAAACATGGTCATAATCTAATTTAGCATATATATATCATTGTTTGAATTAAATCACATCAATATATATATATATATAATCAAGGCCTGAATTTATATAATTATATTATTGACATATTTTGTGTCAGATCAATATTTTACATGATATTTGACTTTTGAGATTGTTAATAATCACTTAATTACATAAAACCTTATGTTTTTCATTCTCAGTTCATTATGGTTTCAATTTTGTTTCCTCATTTTGTTCATTTCCTTCTTCTTTCTTCCTCTAATTACTTCCCAAAAATTTCCTATTCACATCTCTGACTGATTTCTTGTTTTAATCTCATGTACATGTATCTTAAGGTCACCAGGTGTAAAGTTAATCCAAATTGAATTTGGTAATCCCTTTGCCATGCATTATCAAAAAGCCATACAGAGGACCAGACCATGCACAGTTAGTGGAGCTGTGCACTTCATTGTAGTACCTTGGAAGCACTTGTATTGTATTTGATCCTAGTAGCATTGGAAAACCATGTACATGTACTGGATCATGCAGATTGAAATGAATGAGCGCATCCAGTGAAAGTATGCTGTGCAGCCAGTGTGAGATATCTTCAGTCTTCGCCAGTATACTTTGTATACCGTAGTGCAATTAACATATCAGTATTCTGAACAAGCAACTCCCAAGTCCCAGCTCAGTTGGTAATGCTTTCGCAGTTCGCTGTCGTCAAATGTGTACAAATATCTGAGAATAACGACTTTAAATGAAATTACCGTATATATCATGCATTGTCAAATGCTGTGTGTTTTCCAGTTAACATTATGTGGCTGTCTTTAGAGTTTAGATACATCAATTGATTATTGATATACACTATACAGTACTATATTGAACTATAGTACTATACACATGTGCATATAGTAGAAAAAAAAATTATGTAAGATGCTAAATTGCTCATTCAATTAAATGCAAAACAGCCACGCTTCAGTGCTCTGCTTGTTCAAAGCAGACTTTTTCAGAGCAGAGCGGGGATCAGGTGGGAGACAAGTATGGAATGTCAGATTTTGAAAGCACTTACAAATTAAAGGGATGGGGAACTGAATTTTTTAAGTGATGTTCTATTGACTCATAGCACCAATTGATAGCATTCCTTGCAAAAAACACCATGCCTGGATGCAAGCGTAAGGAAATAATGCATTCCGAATATCGGGGTTAGCATTGCGCCTATGGGAGAATGGCTTCCATTGCGAAGTATAGGAGGCAAACGTCACCTGAGGGCTTGCCGTGATTGGTCCCGTTTCCCTCGTGAAGCTATCGATTTCAGCCAATCAGAGCAGAGCATCTTCGCCATAAAAGGACATCTTTGTTGTTTACGAAACGAAAGCGCATGCGTGGTGCACTCTGGCTGACCTTTTTACTGTTTCAGGATCAGAAACATGGATGAGAAACATGGTAGGTGTCCCAGAAAATCGCTTGTTAAAATAAGAAAAATAGCGAAAAAAAAAAAATTTCGCTCCTGACTGGTGGCAAAATGATTATTCTATCTATTTCCGAAAAGAAAATAAAAAAATATCCAGGGGTTTAGTCGCAGGACACGCTGATATGACGAGGCCCATTGTAACGACTCAAAGTCCATTTTTAACCAGTTCTCCCTCCCTTTAAGGTGTATCGCTAGAAAGAAAGTGATTCGCTTGAAAAAAGGAATACGCACGAATTCGGCCCATTGACTTTGACCTATGTTCGGCCTGGGTTAATTTCGGCCCATGTCGAATTCGACCCATCTCATCAACTTTGGCCCATATTGAATTCGGCCCATTTTACATTTACATTTTATTCGACATTATGACATGTATGTATAACATACCACTTGAAAAACTGAACCCTGTGACGGCTAACTGTGACGCCTTTGTTTTTACTGGAAATATGCTGTCATGGCTTATGATTTTGTTCATCAATTACCAGTCTTATGCTCATTAATTGTTACATGTATATATATCGAAATTCACATTGAAATCGTTAGTTGCTTCTTTAAAAAAAAAAAAAAGATAGAAAAAAAGGATATGCAGAATTTTTTTTTTTTTTTTTATCCTGTAATACCTGGTAATATGAAAAAAGAAGAAGATGGTGAATAAAAGAGAGAAAACGAAAACCTAACTTCCTAAGTAAAAGTATTGTTGTGTGCATTTACTGCATTTTTAATTTTAAATTTTAATTTTAAATTTTAAGAGGCAGTTTCGTATTGTCATCTTTTACTAGGTCTTAGGAAGGTACTGGATCACATCATCACCACAATTATTTATTTAATTATTATTATTTAATTAATTATTGACGATTTATTGTGCCATGCCTGAGATCTTGTTAAAGGGGTAATGTTATTTTTTGACTCCATAGGGTTTTTAACAAAGGCTTTAAGCCTGTAATTAATAACTAAGTATTGTAAATCATAATTAATAATGAATCATATTCACGATGCTAAATAAATACCTTCTGGGTAACAAACTGATTTTGTGACATACCGTCACATAATTAGTTTTAATTACTACTTTACAATTACCAGTCTATTATGTCTGATGTGATCATGTGACCTTTGAACTTTTGAAGCTACAAAAGTAGGAGTCAGTTGCTGTCCATTGGTTGTTTGCCTCTTTCAGAAATGTGTAAATATAATTTTAATATATTTAACAGTTGAAATCTGAACAGACTCTACAATTTCTGGGTGCCCTGCTTCATTCATGTTGTATGTTTAGAGAGCGGCAAAGCGCCCAGAGGTCAAAGGGCATGAGCTCTGAGTCTGAGCAAGTCTGTGTTTGCTGACATTTGAATGAATAAATATTGAGAATTCTGTGCAGGATATTCTTCCCCTCCTCACACCAAATGCCAAGTGTGCTCTGAACTTACTGTTGTGCATATTGTAGAAATCATTACTTCGCATTGTGAGTCGGCATAGATTTGTATTATGATTGTATAACTCATAAGACGGATGTATAATAAGACATCGATACCGATACTTAAATCAAATTGAAGTTCAAGGGTTGTTGCTAATGAATCCGTGTACACTGCGTTGCGATTTGGATCTCGTAAATTGTAAACTGAATTTTTACTCATGAGTATTAGTATTATTTGATTTTCGATTGAGTATGGTAGTAATGTGTCCAAAATGTAATTCTTTTTTGTACCGGTAATCTCCCTTTGCTTGTCCGTTCCTTTTTGGGGCGATCTCATTCGCAGGAATTGTAGTTCTGCGTGCGCACTCTGGTGTTTTGTTAAATTCTCCTGAAATCCTGGGCTCAGCCTTTTTGTTATCAGTAACAGTGATAAGAGAGAGAAGCACTAATGTCCACTGAAAGCCCTCTGATATGACGACATTATTGATTCTTGACTCATCAATCAATTATTGATTCAGTGCCGGTGAAAATTTAACACATAGGTACATGTACGCCACATCTTGTGACAAATTCAATTTCATGGTTTGTTTCATCATTGAAATGATTTAATTATTGCTTGAAATTTTCTTCCCTCCTCATTCCTCAGTATATTGACGGAATGAATAGGTCACTCTTGAGTAAGTAAGTTTGATCAGAGTAGGGTTGGGCGGATATCCGTGTCCGATATCCGTGACAGCACGGATATTGGGGGTTTTCAGTACTATCCGTGATCCGTGTTTCAACACGGATAGTTAAACACGGATAGTGTAAATTTTAAGTGTTTGTTTCGAGCGCACAGTGAGCGTAGCGCACAGCCATTCCGCACACAAGCGCTGCTCACTGAAGCTGAGCGATGTCAATTACAAGATAACACGATGTCAACAATGCGCTAATTCTGATTTGTTTTAAATAAACACAATTCTATGCCCTTGAATCTTTTCAGTCATCAAGCAAAAGTGACGTAACACGCGTTGTTGACTATCTCCTTTAGTGCCTATTTTTCAACACCGTTACACGTGACAGCTTTGTCAATTGCAGTTTTCGTGTGAACCACAAACAGCACTGAATTTCATCACTTTCTCGACCTTGAACCATGTTTGAAATTGAACAGTTAATATAGATTAGTACATGTAGGCCCCCCTACTATGCGATCTAGCGACTTGCATTATTTCAAACTTTCTATAGAACAATAATTGCCATGAAGTTATGAACTGACTTGCGCCTCATGAAGTTACTAAGTTTGTACATTTCCAAATCATGTTTGTTGGGCTTATAACAGGGGTCGGCATCTGG
>KB312087.1:57740-71834 GCA_000328365.1 Capitella teleta | reverse complement strand
TTTCTTCATCAAAGCCCCCAGAAGCTGGTTCAGAATTTTGGCCCCTTTTTGAAGCTGTACACAGGTACAGACGAAGAATCCTCAACTTTGTTCGGTCATAGATATCTCCCAACGTAACATTATCATCCAGAACCTTCTGATCACTTCATCACTGAAGTCTTTGATGGTGGGATCAAAATCATCCAGGGGTCCAAAATGGTCCGACACACCACCAGGGAAGAAGAGGTCAAGGGCTACTTTCTTGATGTCTGCAATTGTTAGGTCTGTTCGGCCCTTGAGGCTTCGAGTTCCACCTCATTTTTTTCTCTCACACTTGCATGATTGTGTTTCTCACTATTCTTCCACTCAAGTTCGTAACAACGGTCTTTCTTGCTTGCATTCGAGTTTCTTCTCAACCCATGTTTTCCTCTCAGAACGAGGCCTGAGCTTTTGTCGCATTTAGTTGACAATAGCTGGCAGCTCAGATGCTTGAAATGCACCCGAAACACTCATCAACTTCTGACAATACTGTCTTGTCACAATTCGATCACGTACCTCTTGTGCATACCTCCTCGTCCTTTCATTCCTCTGCAGCTGTTCTTCCCATCTCAATCTTCCTACCTCTTGTACCCTCCACTATAATTCAACTTTCCTCATTCTCTTCCGCTTTTCCTCACAAATTCTCATCTCTGCCACACCTATCGCACACATTCTTCGCGGTCATACCAAATTCGACAATACATCCACACCTAACTCCTCCGTCATCTTGTCAATCTTCTTCCACCACTTCGACCTCACCCCTATCTCCATCAAACACGCTCTCTCCACTCTCGCAACCAGCCCATCCTCTTCCAACACTCTCACTACAAACGCTACCTTCGTCTTGATCACCTCTCTGGTTGTGAATTTCCGGTGTTGTGAGCATGCGCAGAAGATGTAAACAATAGCACGTTTCCTGGGCACCTGACGTTATGACCATAGCTGTCGTAAACATTATGACCGTTATGATTCTCGATGACGCTGAAATGCTTCATGTTCTCCTTCGTTTTTGCACACGTTTCAGGCACACTTGTGGGCTTAACCCTCACCCTGGGATCAGCATCACCTGATCACTGATCAATGCAGTGAATGGTCAGTCAATAGAGTCACAGAGTGGTTAAGAGTCATCAGGTTACAGATTCTATCATAGATGACACGAGAACATCCATGAACATGTCTCTAGCAGTTCCCCCACCTGCCTCAGTGTCTATTTTGTACCCGCACGTTGCGATAGGTGGTCATTATACACGGATCAAAAGTAATGGGAATTTTCTTACTGTCAGAGTGACCGATTATATAATTTTATAATTTATTTGCTCTCGCCTGCTCACATCCAATGCTTCATTATGGTCACGCCAAGGTTCATTATGGTCACGATCAAGGTAGCAGCATGCAGTACGGTTGTGTACAGCTGTGAGTCATGTATAATTATGGGCTGTTTTTGTTGCACGATTAATTAATGTTACACCAGTGATTATTAAAACATATGTGTTGATAACTTGATCATCTGCTAGGAATCATTCCCTCATAGGTGTGGAGCCATGAATGATAAAACGTACATGCTTATTGGCAGCTAAAATATATAGGATCGAGTGGTAGGCCCCTATCACATATGTATTTACCAGTTAAACCACAAACATTTAAGTTACTCATTGGAGTACAGCAGAAGCTTAATATTAAACTTCCATGAAAATTAAGTGCTCTATGACATAGAATATCGATATATCGCAAAATAATATTGTCCTTACAAGCAAAAACTGTACGAAATTACTCTTTTACATCCATAGAAATGAAGTGTTCAAACGTATTACATGTGTAATGTATTATTGATTATTCTTATTTTAACTGACAGAAGTCATCAGGAGTGGTGACACACATTTATTCTGGCATAGTTCAACCTGGTTGACAATTACGTAAGCACAAGAGAACAACAAAAACATGAAGACCAACTTTTGGACTCCCATGATAATAAAACTCCATGCAAAGACAATTTTTAAATGAGCGCAACACCTTTTTATATACAGAGGTTGAGTCCACTTACTCACGGGTTGACCAGCCCGGTCCAACTCTAACATATGGGGTGTCAACTAGACATTCAGTAAATTACACTTATTTTTTCTTTATTTTCTCAAATGTCACTCGATACGACGATAGTCGAAGGCGTCTCAGTGAATGGTTGAATTATCTTCGATTTTATCATGCACGAGCTTATAACATCCGGAAAATCGCCTTCGTTGAGAGTGAGAAGAGATAATTTGCGTCGTTTCGCAATAGTTTGATTCCGCTGACAATATATATATACAAAGAGTTATTAGACTTCAAACATAGGCGATTTAACATGGAAAAGATAGGACGCCATAGATTATTGTCCGCACTTTTCCGCGCATGCGCAGTGCCGACTTCTATTTTTAGCTCTTTTCGGTCCGTGAGACAAACGCTATGGAAGTCATTGAATTAAAATCAACAGTACCCAGAAAGGACAAAATGAAACGAAAGAAAATAGAACTGGACACAATGTTGCAAAAAGAAAAATGAACATTTTGAATTCGAAACATGTCCAACGGAAGTGCGGTTGTTATGGTGATGACGTTTATAACCAAACAAAAGTCACAAAATGCGCTTTCACATTAAATTGTGTACTAAAACAACAAACAAACGCCCTTATTTCGTGATATTCATTGATATTTATTTTATTTTATTATTATTATTTTTTTTTTTATTTTTTTTTTTTTTTTTTATTTTTTTTTTTCTTGGGGTAAGTTGGTTCAAATGGAACATAAGTCTCCAAACCAATGTGTTTTAATATGGCCAGCATTTTGCATTTCTAATAAATGTGTAATAAATTCTGAGTCTTTTACTTTTGCAGTTGAGAGTCAAATGTTACATTATTGTGTGAATGAGCAACGATTTTGTGCGCTATGACTTGTTGTATGATTTTGCTAGCAAATCGGAACGTTTTTCTTTTTTTTTTTTTTTTTTTTTTTTCACTGAGCTGAGCTGATTCCACCGGGTGCCTAGATTGCTAGCATATACTGTATGTGCTATACCGAGTGACTATCTTCTGGACCCACGTACACGCAACCAGGATACAAGTAATTCAATCATTCAGTTGTTGATCGTAACGTCTTTCCTAAGCACAAAGCCATCCAGCTTCAAATGCTGGTCCGTCTAAGAGAGTTGTGGGAATTATGAGCAAATCGATCTGCGTTCTAGTAAACTTCCCATTCATACATTCTGCTTCGTAATTCACAACTCACAGATATACACATCGTCAGGGATTAATGCAAGTGACTAGGTATTCAGCGCACTTGTCAGCGCTCGAGCCCCCAAAAAACTGACACTTAGTATTTGGTTCTTGCAAAATTTTATTTCAATTAAAAAATATGTCAAAATAGTATCCAATGTTATGAAGATGGAATAAATTTGCACACGGAACTCATCTAAACAGATTTTGAATTATATTAATATACATGCATAGTAATTGTTACTATAAAGATTCGTACTTGTGTGTCTCATGTACTTCAGAAATATACTTTCAATATTACTTTGCTGTAATTTTCTTACGATGCATTAAAACCAGGTTTTATGAATATAACTAATCTAAAATTGTATAATATGTCCACGCATAATTAAATCGACGATGTCCGCGAATTCCGTGATCTCGTCATCATTGTCCCCATCATCATCGACGTCACCCCTTGACCTCTGAAGAAAAAAATAAAATAAAATAAAACGTTTCTTTTTTTAAAAGAATATTGAGAAAAATGCAAACAAAGTAGCAAATGAAAATATTACTAGATTACGTCAATTATTTGAAGAACGCAGATTTTCAAATACAGAGAAGGAAACGTCAACCCGGTTGCTAAGGCCTCAAGTTGAGTTAATCGGTTCTTGAACCCAAATTAAGACGCATTAATTAAAGGTCAACACACGAGACGAATGAATTGGTTCGTGAACAGGACATTTATATTGTCTATTTTAAGCCACATGCCGCTTCAAAAAGCGTATTCAATGAGGTTACAAAAAAATCAGATTCTGCAATCCAATCTCTTGGGGTTCTATGACGTCATACTCCCCACGCTGCGCTCTAACGGGTACGAAAAAAAAAAAAAAACTATATTGGTGCGCTCACAATTAATTTAAATGTTGAACAAATCAACGAATTTGCTCAATTACAACTCTACTACTTGAAACAGACACTCAATAGGATGGAAATCATAACGCATACACTTATAATAGTATAATAATAATAATAATTATTATTATTATAATCCCCTGTTGTGTCTCTTTTATGCATATGAAAATGTTGTTGGGAAAATAATTAATAATCTGCGTTAGATAAATAAGGGCAGATTTTTTTTTTAGAATCTGGCTTTATATACAATACATAATGTTAATATTTAAGACGTTTCTTTATACCCTGCAGGAATACTGTTTTTATCGCAGTATCTGGCAGCATCCTCTACTCCATTATATTTATTTGCTGGAATATTCTAACAGCCTTTTCTTGCGCACCCACCAAACAAGGTCGCCGACTTTGCGTCCACCCCCATGACGTTTGCTGCTTCACAAGTGTATTCTCCGTAATCGCACTGTTGGATGTCATGAATATGCAAATCAGCTATCGTCGTGTTATGTCCATCGTCGAATAAGTCGATCTCGCACCGTCCGTTTTCCCCGATTGATCGACCATCTTTCGTCCACGCGATGTCGGCTTCAGGAAACGCTGTCACCATGCATGACAGAATGGCGTCCCTTCCAAGCAGCTGCCCGATCCGCCGCATTGGCATATCGACCTCTGCAATGTATATATGTGTGTGTAATATTTGTTTCGCATTCATGTGCAATATGACATAGAAAGAAACATAACATATCTACAAATAAAACTTATTCATTTGAAGAAAAAATAATTTATTCTTCCAAAAATCTATCGCTGGGTGTTAAACAAGTGAGAAAACCTCACCCTGGGACAACATTCTCACAACACAAAATAACAACATATAGCTAGCTAGTAGCAAATGCTCCATAATGCGTCTGCACTCTCCCCAGTCGCTTTGCTTATAGAGACAGTGCACATGTATATTACGTGACATGTTCTGAGTCCTCCTGTGTTTACCAGTGCTATGCAGTCATGGCTACAATAATTCATACTTTTAGCTCCCATTCTTTTACTATTATACAGCTGCACAATAGCCCAATTTTTCATTCATGGACATTGTGATCAAATTGCCATCACTTTACCATAGGACTCACATGTGTCGGAATGTCATAACGGATCTGTGCTAAAACTCGATAGTTTGGTTTACGGTGCTGTTGAGACAGTAATCATAACGTTCAGTTTGCTCAAATCAAAGCACTCGCCAATCGTCGCTTCAATTCTTTGAGCCGGTTCGTCATTACGTATCCAAGAATTTCGGCCAAACTTACTTGCACGTGCATCCTTGTAGGTACGTTATGATATATTATCAACTGAGAATGTACGTTATGATTGTCCAGCATTCAACCATGGCTCGATGAGCCTCATGGCAGCTAATTAATCAGTATAATATGTTTCAGCATGCACTATTTAAACCCATGACAACATGCGACTTAACCTCTGTCATGCAATCACACCCACAAGACCCCGTCCCCCCTCCTTCAGAAAATTCAAATCGCTATATTATTCATATGAAACAGGAATATTTGTTTTATTCAGACATATAATCGAAACATATGTTTTTTTTAAGATAATGGATGTAAATTCAACAAAGAATTAGTCTTAAACAGGAGTTTATGTACATAGGTGAACGAATGCGAACAAAAAGGGTGTTTATTGCAGTAATGTGGAAGAATGTTTAACTCAGTATTCACAAAATGAGAGATGAAATTGCACAACACCAAATTATGATGAAATTTGAAGATTAAAATATCTGATCATGATGAGGGTTGCTTGCTTAAATATGCACACATCACAGGATATTTTATTTGGAATTGTCAGGTGATGAGCTGATGTTCGGTTATAGTCAAAATTCATAGAAAAAGCAACATTATATTTAAGAGATTTTTTTGTACATACACAATATACACACACACTCAATGATTAAGAGCCTTCATTTGTAAAAAGAGTAATTAGAATACTGTTATCTTTCAGTACACGGTACTTAAACTAAAAAAAAAAAGAAAAAAAAAAAATTTTGCAGAAGGAGATTTTGTGTACACAGACAACATTATCTAGTAGAAAGGCAAGAATTAGAGATAATAAAATTATAAGATTCATTTTGCATACACGGAATAAATTCGTAACTGCATCTCAAGTTCAGTCACCTCTCTCTCTCTCTCAGTCGCTTTCATACTCACGTTTACCCTCCTCGCCCAGTTAACATAACCACTGAGCTGAGATTTGAATGTTGATCAGAGGTGGCTAATCGGTTTTATGTTTTGTCTATGTTCAGTGAAATTATTGGGTTTTTGTTGTTCAAGGCTTCATGTCTATAATCAGAGGCAATATTGTCACGAGAAGATGAGGATGAGGAGCGAAGAGAAAAGGAGGAAGATGCAAGAAGCGGACGACAGGATTGCAGAACCATTGTTGTCTGACACGTGCCCGGTCACGGGACCTGAAATGCATTGCATAATCATGCAGAAAACTTATCATAATACTAGTAGATCACATCATTACAAACACAGCCGATGGCTAGTAGAGGTTTTAAATAAACTATATACCGCAGCATCCCATAACCAATACATTGAGGATACATTCCACCTCTTCTTAATCCATATAAGTGATTAATTAGTATATGTTTGCCGTTGAGGTTATCTTACCTGGTTTGCTTCCACGGTTGCCATGCGACTGACTGGAGTCCTCGTTGCCTGCTGAACCAGGGTCCTTGTGAGGAGAAGGTTTCTGTTCATCGGTGTTGTAACCGGGGTAAGTGTTATGATTGTTGTGGGAAGGGGGTTTGGTGCCGGGGGTCATGGGAATCACGATTGGGTTGCCGCTCCCCTCGGGATTAATGGGAGGCTGGAAATCTTTGATTTCTGAGAAAAGAATAAAACAAAACATACATTTGCAATCGCGGACTATAAAGTGGGTAAATTGTGTGCGAATCGTATAACGATAATAAATGCTCACCACTCAGAATGGTCTTCTGTTCGTCTTTTCCGAGCGCGTTGGACGCCTCGCACGTGTACTCGCCGTAATCCGAATGACGTATGCTATGAATCCGTAAACTCAGAGTCAGTGTGTTGTCACCTTCTTCGTAAGCGGAGATCCTGAATCGGGAGTTGGAAGATATTTCTCTTCCGTCCTTCTTCCAAACATTGTTTGCTTGTGGGAAAGCGGTGATGACGCAATCTAGGATGGTGTCCTTGCCGATGTATTGGCTGATCTTCGGAGTCGGCATGTGAATCTCAGGAGGAACTGCGAGAGAAAATTTTATCAGAGGGACTTTTTCCTCCCTTTTTTTTATCCAGTGGATTGCGCCTCCTTCGAGGATTGGGGCACAGGTTGTCGGTTAACAAACGCTAATGAAGCAGGGATCAGGAGCCTCGAAAATGCCTCCGCTATCCGTCAATTACACGTGTTCTCGCCAAAACCTCACAGCGTCCCATGAGATGGCCAAATCCATTCTTTGTTCTACTTGTATTCACGTGCAGTGATATTGATTTGGACGCTGAATTAGGGGAACATGCTAGCCACATATCTGAACTCACTGTTGCTGTGGGTTTGCATCTAGTGTGGATATCATTTTGTCATTTTGACCATTGTTTGTTTGCACTTACACTCCACGGTCACTCTGATTTCCCTGTTGACCGCTGGGGGCACTCCGTTGTTAGCCACGCACTCATAATAGTCGTCGCAATAGCGAGAAACATTCTGAATGATGATCATCTCGCCAACCATGTCCAGACCGATGGCTGTGGAAAAGAACAATATGATGTTGTGATTTGGAATTTTAAACATGTTAAACTGTTGTAGTGTTGAATGTGAGATTGTGATGAGCTGATTTTGAGATAATTTTAGTCACAACACGCAGCATGTAACATCCACTTAGGCACAGAAATACACAGAAATACACAGAAATACACAGAAATACAAAAGCATGCGTGGGTCGAGTGATATGGTGCATATTGGGGATATTAAGAATAAGAAGAAGAAGCAATAGGAAGAAGGAAAGAAAGAAGAGAGGCTTAATACTGGCAGGCCAGGTATGGAAGCTGGTAGTGTCATATAGAATTATAGATAGCATTTTAAAACCACATCGCAAACGCCATGCTAGGAGAGTTGCATCTTACAAATATATAGGCAAGGGACAAATAGCATATAGACTCAAAGCAGCGGGTTGTCACTTGTATTATACCTCTGCCTGCCTGGTTAAGCGATCGAGCTTCACAGATCTTACGTTCTTTGTGACCGGGTGCGGATCCCGAGGATCCAGCGGAACGTCGGAACCACGTGACTTCCGGTCGGGGTACTCCAGTCACATTACACACGAGGACGACTGTCTCTCCTTCTTCTACAATGACGTCATCACTGGAGAGCTCATCAATTATCTGCGCCGGGACTGTAGGGAGTAGTAAGAAGTACAGTGTCATAAAATAGCACATTATCGCCCTGTAAGATGCATGGTCTGGGTGCATATTACTTGCTAACGCCTATTTGCTCCGAGCCAGCTGCGTCCTCATGAATTATATCACAGAGGGAGAGGCGGTGGGTGTCTTCCCCTCCAGCGGAGACAAAAGACGAGCGAGTGATTCCCCTTGTCATTGCTCGTCAATGACATTCGCCATTGTAATTAATCAGCTATTTTGTGCATTACCAAAATTATGCTCCCCTAATCAATGTCTATGTGTCGCACTTTCAATTCTGAGTCAGAAAATCACATCATTAGCTACGAAATATACATCACAGTCTCACCTCACCCATTGTGTTGCACTGGAATGTAAATGATATGGTTATGAAATATAGAGTGGTTCAATTATACGCATCATAACCGGCAACAGCATTCATTGCACAGCAATAGCCACAAATGAATGTCGAATGAAGGCGCCCCTTGTTGCTCCGATAAAGCTGTCGTCTTGCTTTGCAGCCAGATCAGCCAAGCATTGCTTTCCATAACTCTTATCTAGGGTCGACACCTGGCCTTTTGCAACCCCCGAAGTGTGAGGATAAATGCCTCAAGGCACATTGCCCACAGATTGCAAGCGTCGTCTTCCCTTCCTCGATGTTTCTATTGTGTTGGGGACAAATTCCTTGGCTGTTTGGGGTCTTGTGCTGGACAAAAAACGTTTCACAAGTGGGCAGTGATCGTTGAAATCCCATTTGGGTGATGTGTTAATGTCATTGTAGTCTTGACTCATATGCTATGGAGAGATATGATTGGGCAGTATATATATACCATTGTTTTCAATATTTCACAGGCAAGTCGTTGAATGTGTGGATCATATCACACGGGCGTTTTAATGCATCACTTTCGGAGGCGCCACAGCTTGTGCCTGATGATACAGCGACTGCCATTTGTCTCCATCGAGATCCAAGCCACTCTTGCGCTCCCTCCTCCGCTATCTGCTGATCAATCACTTCTGGGAGATTTATAAGCTGTGAATGACGAATAATAATTCGCCTTTGGGGCTTCGACTGCGCAGGGCACCGGTCGGCAAGGGTGGCTATCACTTTTATCTCGAAGGTGCCAGGAGACCACTCTAGAAATTGTTGCACTAATGCACCGAAAGGGTGGCTCATCGTTTGCTCATCTGATTAAATCGGCATTGATGCCGAGGTGGCAAGATCCCAATCAAGGTTAAATACCTGGTGTAGATAATATTGATCTCTGTTTTTATCGGGTGTGTCTGTCAATGCACGATTGGCTTTGTTTAAACTCGATATATCTACGTATGGGCAGCATTCAACATAGCGTGCCTTGACAGAAAGAAGCAAATGTCTCATCGCGTCGGATTTCGTGTTGGTTTGAATCATGACACCAATTATAACTGGCGAGTAGACAGAAGCCCTCAACTTGAGTTGCTTCTAGCAAATTGGAGTCCGTGAGGATATCACGCAAGGATGTGGAGAAGCACACCGCTTGGCAACCACAAAACTTAAAGAGGCCATGAGCACTCTAAAAAACCATCCACTTTCATGTCTTCTTATTGATGAACAAGTATCACAATGAGATGATAGCGGTATACAAAGGTAGGTGCACTTGTATTTAACCTCCCTCCACCCAGTCTAACCTCCCCATTTCGCATACCACCACTGTAATATATTCACAACAGAAGTCCCAGCCATGTCTGGTTCCCAAGATCTCCTAAGCACAAGCCACGGAGTCAAGGCCAGCATATTGACAATATGTCCACCGTTCATTAGAGAGAAGCCAATCCGGACATCCCGCAGTCAGCGCTTTAATAGGAGGTCCAAGCTCCAATGCACCGAGTCATTCAGAACGTCCAAGAGATCAGGTGTTTGCAACACAGGTCAGCAATTGAGGCGGCTTCAGACTGCATTTAGGACGAAATCAAACATCAACGCGCTACGTCGCAACCGGCTGAGGTCAGATGAAGATGCCTAAGGGTGGTCAGCGCTGAGATGAGGCAATTATGGACCAATGCATTCCCGATTAGGTCGAATGTTTTTATCAACACGGGATAAGGCTAGTCTGGGGAGGGATCATTCTAATTACGTCCCGGTTCTCCTCATGTAGTTTTCCCCCGTCGGCGGATTTCCAACGGCGATTTCAATTATTCAAAAATAACCAAAAAATATAACTGATTGAGGTATCTGAGCAGTTATCAAAACTTCGAGTATATGACACACATAATACTGTTATTGTGTGTGAACTCTGACCTATAGGAATATATCCGACCAAGACAACATGAGCCATAGCAAAGGGGACCGCGTGCACAATAATTGAAAGAGAACAGAGCGAGTGTCAATTACAGGCCGCAGCGAGACTTTATGCCTGGCCAGCCGGCCTTTCATTTGGGCCCTATGAGATTAGCAGTGACCTTAACCTTTAGTTGACCCTGTTGTGACCCGGTCTCTTTAATCTTATCTGGGTAAATAATAGACCTGTCCGCTTGTGGAGAAGAAAGGGAGAAGGAGAGGGGTACGAATCCTCAGATCTGCGATCGATTTCATCGCAGTTTTGTGATTAGAAAGAAAGCGTGATTGATTGAATCGAAGGCGTTGCGATAATCTGGCTGCAGATGAGCCAATATTTCATTGTTAAACGCCGGTGAGCGGCCATCATTCTTTATCTCTTTAAAAACATGCTTTTCTTTCTCAAGTTCTCTGCCTGTTTTATCACTGACAATACTGTGCAAATCACACCGAATACACCGTGTTATCTAACTCTTTCCTTTTGTCGCTCACTCATTCCTGAATCCTGACTGCCTTGATTAGGCGAGATTCCAATCAAGGTCGTTGTTCACCGCTGTCTGCAACTGCAAACCCTGCTTACTTCGTTTCCGCTTTCTTTACAGAACAAATTTCAAATGACTTTACTTTCAGATACAAAACACGCGGTGGAATTAATTAATTAATTAATTAGCCGATTACGGTACACTGATACCGCAGATCTGCTCCTTGGCATCAGAATTAATGAGATTCGACTGTATTGCAGGTGCTGAGAGACCGACAGACAGGCAGATGCAGGCTTCCCTTGATTGCTAACTCGTAGCCTCTGGGAATCGCACTCGGTAATCAAATTCGCCACCAGTTCCCTTCACTGTGAGTCTCCCTTGCCACCCATCTCAATTTCAGAGCCTGCAGTTGAAGAATTAGGTCCAGAAAAATGGATGAACATTGTAACACTCTAAGACTTACAAGATGTGCTCATTGGCTTAGATCACTCTTCAGAGGGTATACCTCCACAAGAAGTAAGGTACAGCCTTTGTTGAAGCTGGTTGCAATTATATTTTCAATTGAGACTGGTGTTAACCTGTGCTTGATCTGCCAACAGTGTTCTATTTTCTATATGCATCTGGATGATATATATATGTGGCTTCTGCAAGCAGTAATCTTCTGTAATAATGCACCGATACCATCTGACTTTTCTTTCGTGCTATTTTTAGCAAGGGTGATTACCCTGGGCTTGTCACAGTGAATTTTCCGTTTTCATGAATTCAATGGTAACGAAACTAAGGAAACATTGTGAAGGAGTTCCTTCTCAGATGCATAGCGCCTCTTGCATATCAGGGGTCATACGAAGTTCCACAAACGAAACATAGGAGTCGCTTTAAGCGTCGTTTAGCAAAGCGATTATCGCTCACAGAAACGACAAGAAAAGTGAAAATTCCATCCGGACCAACGAGCGACAACCTCTGGAAGTCACTGGCGCAATCTATCATTTCTGCAATGCATTCATGCTCGTAATATACGATTCGAAAACTGTTTTCCACTGAGAATATTAATCATTAGTGCCCAATTCATAGGCTGCAGTATTTGATTGCATTAACGCTCAATAGAACCAACTTGTATTACAGCAGCGTCCATATAAGAGCGATGCCCTGACATGTTATTGGAGAAAGTTGCTGCCAGTGAGCAGTATATCGACGACCCTGAAGTCAGAAACTGGAAAATGAACGTTCATTCCTGTGCGGTTCAGACGGAGTGTGCTGGTAGCTACGGAATGATTATATGTAACCGATTGAAAGCTGTCAAATAATACCGTGCCTTTTCACTGTCTCGCATGATTTGTGAATTGTGTTTATTCAATTTTCATGTTTATTCAATGATAATAAAAGATATTCTCCAAAGTGCGGCCTCGTTTCACCATATCGCGAGCCCTATTACCATTGCGTGTGTGTGTGTGTTTTTAGCACATCCAGCATCGGTTCTTTGCCTTTTACAGCAATGCACTCAATTATCACGAAATAATCGTGGTACGCTTGATCAAACAACTACAAAACGAACAATTCACAGCGAGATCAGCACGCGAGTTCAATCGTACTCGTAGATAGGTCATAACCTAATTAACTATCTTCTGATTGGACGGTTAGTTTGCAGTCATTGATCATGCTTTTATCTGCGTTCCAAGTTGAATCGGTGCACGTGGGTTGCCGCATTGTAATTCCGAGGGAAACCGTATTTACGTCCTAGTTCTAATTTGAGCTTCACTACACCTTAACGGGGCTTAAGTCTAATCCCACTAAAGCCAGCGCGGAATAAGAACACGCAGCTAGAATTACTGAATCATATCTACCTTTCACATGCAGCGAAACAATCTTGCTTTTCACAGGGGTCGTGTTGATCGTGCAGCGATACATGTCCTGATCCGGCCACTGGACGTCTCGGATCTGCAGATTCCATTCTCGGAGGTAAGGACGCACCACGCTGAATCGCCAATCGTCCACAACACGACGATCCTCGTAGGTGAGGGTCACTCCACTGTCCATCCACGCCACCTGTTATAATAACACAATCAGTGAGTCAAATCAACAATGTTCGTCCAATTTATTGGCGAATTGCCCAAACTCTCGTAATTCTACGTTAAGTTTGAACAAGGGGAACATACACCAACCAAATTTATTGCACAGTCAGCAATATTCTAGGTAGAGCTAAAGTAACCCCAGCACCATCGCATGACCAGCTACTAAAGCAGGTTCTTGCTCGAAGCAGAGCATTTCGCCTGTTGTATATGCTTATGTGTGTGATGAGCAAAATATGATAGAAGGTCCTCAGAAGGCCAGCAGAGTTGCCTTAAGAATATGAATAATTTCTTTCTGCCTCACTGCGCAGCGTCCATGAATAGAATGCGCGATGGGAATTTGGAAAGCTCATTGAGAACAAAGAGAGGTAGTGTTTGCATCTGGCATCTCCGGCCTCAGGCTGAATGAAGGCTTTGGTCACTCGGTGATTTGTTTGCTAAGCGAATGCTGATCAAAGATTGGGTTCCTTGTTGTTATAAGATGCGTGTACTCCCTCTAGAAGTTGGATCTTTGGACATTGAATTGCATGATGCATGCAATTTTATCAACTACACACTGCAGTCAGCGTAACTATGTGAACCCGATTTCAGAGAAATAGAGCTCATGCCATTCTTAGATGGCGTTGCTAAGCATTCTATGTTCTGATGAAGTATAAATAACCAGTTTCCA
>KB312087.1:38563-57690 GCA_000328365.1 Capitella teleta | reverse complement strand
ACCGGCCCCCCCCCCCCCCCCCCAATGGCAGTCCCATGGGCGACGCGGATTAGGCGCTGGGTGATAAAATCGTCGTTTTATCAGCTGTGTCATACATTGCGAGGATTACATGCACGTAGTATAGTGACGAAACACGCAGGGACAGCCAGGTCTGCCTGTGGGAATGTATGCGGTGCAATGCATCTAGATGTGGCATTGTGATTATATTATTCAGTAGATTACGAATTGATGTCTATTCGGAAACAGGACAAAACCATCACATCAGAACAACTAGACAATGAAGGATGATAATTGATAAGTTATACATGTGATGGCCGACATTGATAGCATTCATACAGAGCACATACTCCAAGACAAAGTACGTTGATTATGTAATTGGCACTGACGATTGATGGACAGCGCCCTCTTTCAATGAGGTTGTTAAAGGTATCAATAATAGAACACGTGCCAGAACCATTATCTTCACACTAATAGTGAATTACGTCACCAACCAGAAAGCGAGTGACGTCACTTCTCTTAGAGGTCACATCACGTGCGTTGTTTCAATCAACATGGGTTGCAGTTCTGTTCGAGTTGAGGGACATTGCACCAATTGTCAAGTTCGTCCCTCGTGCTACGATCTCTCGTGAAATATTAAATTGCAATTTGATTCAGAGGATAATTATGTTAATGGTATTCGCCAGACGAGGGTCTGAATTATGGATACCTTCGAGCAGAACCGACCACTAATTCAAATGACGAGGTTCGTAATGAATCAACAGAACCTCTATCATCACCCTGCCTGTGTGGCGAGGGACGTGAGTGTACAACACGAAGGAAATCAGCAGTGAAGCAGAGGTGGAGGTTGAACTAATCACATGTGTGTGGGTGGATCGTATGGGACGGCGGTTAAGTTTCATTTAAATATTACGATGATGCAGTGTAATGATTAATATTGAATTACGAATTATGTGCGGTTTTACCGCTTATTATTACTAATTGAATGCTTATTATTTTATTATTACCGAACAACATAATGCTGCATACGATCACAAATGACTTGAACTCTACCACAATTGGAAGATTGCATAGTGGTACAGAACGAGCAAGAGTGTGCAAACATCATAGTAGACATGGCGAACATGAAAGCGACTGGCATGCAGTGTGTGGCTGCGCATGAAATAAACATGCACATGCATCGATCGACGAACACAAAGCACGATGATCATCACTGACGACTAATGAACAACGAGTTCTCTCGGGTCAACATCGGATCGTACAGCGCGGCCCATAAGTATTGCACCAAATGTTAACTCTCAGAAATGCATGCGACAGAATTATGCGCGCTAAACGCAATTTGTGTTTGACTGTAAGACATGACATGATGGGGTTTTACGGCTCCACCCAAACCAATCGGATGATACGGGTGCCAGAACAGAAAGCCCGGGACCGAGGCTTCCCCCTACTCTCATCGATACATCTCAAGGGTGCTTTATCCTGCATACCACCATAGACAGTAGTACACAGCGCCCGGCCTTGTTACGCAGCTGGGCAGCACTGCAGAGTCACCGAAGTATTACAATTATAACGAATTACAATTATAATTCACAATCATAACGCCCGTGGCTTGATCGGGTCACGAACCCGGGACCTCGACTCCCACGATCAGCATAAGATTGCAGTCAACCGGTCAAACCGACCGAGCTATTCGGTGCCTCCATAACTGTAAGAAGGTAAACTAACGAGCCACACCGTGTAGTGCAAGTTCCAATACAAGATGTATCAATCAGTGATGACCACGGTGAGATGTTATGTTGGTTTAACCTCAAAGCGTAACATGCCAGCAATGGGTCTGGCGACGGTGAAAGAGCAATGAAAGTCGCATACGACACGCTTGGAATTGTCAACAATCAGGAACGCAATTGAGCGAACAGAAGCCGAAGCTTTCGTTCGCTCAATTGCGCGGGATAATATGACCCCACGGTGCCACGTCGTCCCTTTGAGCTGCTTTGCCGCTGCCGGCTATTGCTCCATAGTAGGAGGCAATGGGCGATTGTAGTATTTGCAAGACGATGCTGGCAATTTCCTACTTTCTTGCTTGTTTTTCGTCCTATTTCTCCATCTTTGCATTGTCAGGTTGTGTTAAATATTTAAAGATCCAATGCATATAATTGGTTGGGTTTTTATAGTTCTCTTTTATATAGTTCTTTGCATAAAATCAAAACTGGCTTTATACTTGTTTGATGCTGGCCACTATTTTTTTCTTGTCAAAATGTGCTAATTATTTTAGTAAGAAATGTCCGCGAGTGGCATGTAAGAGAGTGAATTGTGGAGAGATGATTTGGAAGATGAAATGTCCGGAAGATAATGAAGTTCATAGTTTAAAGTACGAAGATGAAAGGTGAACGGGCCAGAAAACCAAAGCACGAGTGAGTCACATATGGGGCACACAAAACATAGTTCCGCGTGATATAGGTATGTGGCACTGGTTTATATTTGGAAAACTTGCGAGGGAGACGGTTGCTATATAGCTTGAACGTGAAGCAGGCGAAGGCGAAATTTCGGCGATGTCCTAATGATGTGACGTTGAGGGCTGCGTAGTCAGCGTCGGTGATGTCATGAGTTCGAGGCAAGGTGGCATGCGGTTAAACATCACGTGTTATATTTTGCCTTGCTGAGTTGGGCGGACCCAGGGTACTTGGCATATATAGACAAAGCTAATGACTCTCCATACTGTGTATATATTATGTGGAGCCCACCCCCCCCCCCACCTCCGAAAAAAAAAAATGAATAAATATAAGAAAATGCCAACTCGACCAGAACGGAACCGGAAGGACGAGGATACCATTTCTAACTTTCGGCATCCTGGCAGCTATCGATGATTTCGCATGCATAGGGGGATCACAGCCAACACCGAGTTGTACATTATTATCCCATTTGTCATACAGAACCTGATAAGTATTTCTGATATGAAATGAGTTCGTGTTCAAATCAACATATTCAGTGTAGGAGGACAGAAATCAAACGTGCATTGGAATTCAGTCACGTATCCGTTTTGTCCACAGCGCCCACTTCTTGTCAAGTTCTGAGAAAATGTGACCTTGATTTTTCTTTTCTTGTTGTCACATGATTGTCTTATCACATGATCACCAGAGCCTGTCGCAATGCCATGCGCAGAAGACAAGGTTCATTTGAGAGAGTGATTAAGGTGTCATTTCCCCATATGGTGTCAACGAAAGAGGGGCGGAGGAGGGGGCGCTAGATTGGGGTCAGTTTGGGACGCCAGGAACGCAGAAGCCATATCAAACAATGCGACGACAAATGGGGAAGAAGTCTTATCAGATTTGGACCTTTTTATTGTTAAACTCGGCCGCTTTGTTTTCCCATATCAGAGCGCAGTATTGAGTGTTTACCCGAGCTACAGTTACCGCACAGCCAGAGGTGGAAAGCTAAAACGAATCCATCTATATAAAAAATAACCTCGCAGTGTTGTGTCGTATTTAGACATGCAATTAACCTTGCGATGATAAATCGTGATTTTGTGATCGATTCCGCCCATAATTATGAGCCTTTTCTCCCTGCCCGTGTGTAGTGATCTGTGACGTGGAAGGTGTGAAACTCTCTTCCTGGCTGACTGTTAATGCGTGTAGCTGCTCCGCCGTCTGTATTCAACACGAGACCCGAGTAAAGACGTGGACTGAATACTCGGGCGTTGAGCGTGTGTGCTTCCACAACAACTGTCATTGATTTCTCATAGGAACCACATTGATTGAACATCATTAGAAAGCATTTCAGTTTTGAGTGATGTTTTGAGAGGATATTCGTTTGACACTTGTGTATCGTTATTTTGTTATTTCTATTATTAATGTAGCTTCTATATATCGCTTTGTTTGTCCTTCACGTGTCCGTCCGTGCCCGAATTTGCGTGCGTCATAGCTGATCTGACGAACGTGCAAAATGCACAAAAATGCGCACGAATGCTGATAATGGCAATACCCATGCATTTCCCATTGAAGTTTTGATCCACGGTGAGCCTTAATTACTCAGTAATCATTTTTTCACTTGAATCTTTTTTTTTCCCCCTCTTGTTTGACTATTTGCTTCCCTTCTTGGAATGCTCCCTAAAAAATCTATAATTAAAGCTTCGACTGACTTCTTGTTTTTTTGTTTTTTTTTGTTTGTTTTGAAAACAATTATGTTTGTGGTTTTTAGTCTTCGTTTTTTTATAGCAATCTTTATATTTCTTACTTTACAGGTGTTATTTTGAGAGTACTTCTGTACTAAGAGGCCTGTCGGTGCGGGCGTTAACATATTATTCATGCTTGATTATAAATAAATGCGTCGGTTGTTAGTGAGGAAGTTTGGCGCAAATCATCACGTTCGCTAGAATTAATTATTAATCCGCAATTTATCCTCGGATTGGCTTCGTGTGTTTACCAACCATTTGGTGGCAATTTGGCAATTACACTTTGCGCGTAGTGTGTTTATAATTGAGCAGGCACACCCTTCCATTTGTGACACTTGTCTGACCAATTTTCCTGCCAATGTGACTCGGTAACTACACAGCAATATGAAAATAAAAATAACACATAATCTATAGAGTTTTCGTTATAATAACCGTTGTCTATAATCACGAATGTTTTGTTACACAAACAAAGAAATAACTATACAACTAAATACCACATATAGCCCAGAATAACTAATTTCCACATTGAGGTGCGTCCTTATGCCGACATAGCTGGCATTTTGCCGCGTACTTTAATAGTCTCCAATTTCTCATCACCAATAAAATATTAATGTAAGCGTCCTTTAAATCAAAACTTCCACCTTCTGCCCGCATGGTATAGATGTGTTACATAGCAGCATCACTGACCTTGTGCTTGCCTAGGTGTTCGATGGAGCAGGGAAGGAGAGCCGTCTGTCCAGCCACGACGGTCACGTTCAGGATGGGAACATCAAACGTTGGTTCGACTCCTATGACTGTTGGTCAGAATTCACATGTTATAGGAAACCGTTAAAATATTTGGTAGCACTTCAAGTCTTAGACATAAGCTACTGATTTCATCTAGATTCATTTGCGTATAATATATTTTTTTTTTCGCAATTATAACAGCCAATGATCATGTCATAAATAATTTCAAATTACAAACTATCGAACCCCTTTTTACTTTGCTTACTAGTATCTGAGACGTAATCAATAGAAACTATGCAATGATAAGAGGGTATATATAAAAATAAATAAAAATAAACATAAACATGCAATTGCCACTGGTCCAAAAATGACTAATATCATCATTGAAATAATTTATAATTTCTTCTGCAAAGACTTACCACACAAAAGCAAAGATTCCAATCATCACGTTACCTGCAAACTAGGATCCTTAATTATAATTGCTCTCAGGTGAACAATAATACTCTTGAGTGAGAGGCTGAATGGTTGGTTACGTCAGGCGACGGTGTCATTTGGATTTGGACAGTGGAGATAGGGACAATATAAATATGATATAGGTATTCTCAAAAGGAAGATATAAACATAGAAATGAAATCATAATTAGTAAGGGAAGAAATGCGAAAGGTGAAGGGATAATTGTGGCATGAATAAGGAAGCAAACACCGAGGGAAAGGGGAGGGTAGTTCTTGGAAGGATGTGAGCACAAAACCCGCTTTGAGATATTTCAAGAGATGAAGTATGTTAAAGACATACGTTCGATCCTCTGCAAGATCAGACAGAAAACAAGAAAAACCTCAATCTAAGGATATCCTTGAGATTCAGTTCAAGTTGAGAGAAATTGCATGCAGTTATTGTGAAATATCCAAGCAACATTTAACACACAAACACATGCGAAGTAAGAATTTGGGTTAGTTGGGTTTTGGGGGGACGAAAAGGATTATTTTGGTGCGTCTCACTCAAGTCAGATATCATGCATGTCAATTCAGAAATGAAAACAATTGATTAAGAACAAAACGTTCAATGTTTAAAATGTGCAGTTTGATGTTAGTATAAAGCAGTTTTAGAAATAAAAGATGATTAGTTAAGCAAACATATTATCACAAATCTTACAAGGTTTTACATGTCAATCAGTACACAATGGACCCGTGCAACTTCCACACATTCATTCACTCTCCAGTTCCAGTCCCAAATGATCAGTCTTCAGCCCTCAAATTAAACACCCTGCTATCTGCTGACAATCTGCCAACAGACGAAGACAATCGTATCACCAAATACATTAATCCCATATTCTTCCCAAGACAGCATTGTCATGTACATGTCCATTTCGGGTGACATTCCGTGCAATGTAAATCTCAAATGCTAAATCAGATTGTACGATGTCACTTGGTAGAGCGGTACAACGCCCATCAACAAATTACATACCCCCCTCCCTTCCTTCCCATTCTCTCTCCCTATAAACAACCACCATGCATTGTACCCATCACTGGCGTTCCCTTCGCAGTCACACAATTCATTCGCCACCGTTAGTCACAGAAGGACAAATCACAAATATAATCATCCAATCACGGGTTCACATCACAACATCACCTGAAGCTTCATCGAACTCATTGTCCTCGTATGCATCATGATAATCGCTGTAGTCATAACCGGTGTCTCCTTCGGTAACAGCCTCAGCTGCAAACATGACATGGACATTTTCTCAAATGCACTTTGTAAACTTCAACGTATTCCTCAGCTCCACAGATCAAAGAGATTGCTGTCAATTGGCCCGCAATCGAGAATTGGCAGGTTGAACAAAGGGTTGTGATGATACAAAAGGCTTAAGATGGATGGCTGACACCAGCACCACATAGGACATTGATTCACCGCCATCTCAATGTAGACAGACCGCTTGTGGTGCTGACTCTATTAGACGCTTTGAATGTGTATAACATGTGAGGCACTGAAGGTGTTGATTAGTTATGGTAATTGACCGAATGTTGTTCAAGATTTGTCTCTCTATTGATTCGGTTTGTGTCCCACAAGGATTTTCCTATCACAAAATAGAATTGTACAAGAGCTTTCCACAATGAATAAAGTGTGGTTTTTGTTATCGTAGGTAGCTACCACACGTGCGGAACGCGCATCAGATCTTCCAGACCCGTTTAGTTATTTAAAGCAGTCTTTTGGAAGAGAAAAAAAAAGCAACAAAAATGAAACTTTTGTCTTTTTTGGTGCATGCATCATGCGACTGTTCTATGCGGAACAAATGGCGGCTCATGAGGAGCTGTGTTTAGCATGAGAAGGAGTCATGCATCATCCACAATTATACTTCTGTTGCCGAACAAACGCAGCACGGATCTGCGCATGCGTGTGATGGCGCATCCCAGAATTCCCAGGATAGCCATCAGGCTTAAGCATCCAGCTTGCTTTTTATGATGAATGATAAATTCTCACTTCTTTGACATAAAGATTTAGCAAACGCAAATCACGGTACAGTCGCTATTTTTATTGCTGTTTGGTGACCGATTGAGTCATCACTTGATCATGCTGTGTGTTCATTATCTAGCATTGTGACCCAGAGCAGATCACAATGGAGTTTTTATCCGTGAGGATCCGATTTGGTTGTCTGCGTCTGTGATCACATCGCTTCTCTAATCAGACTCTGTGACAGATTAGAGTTGGATATTAGTGCCTGGTGATTGGCAATAACTTCCCCGGATGTCTGCTGTGGAATTTTGTGATTGGATCGCTCCATATGAAGGATGGTGGAGCTAGACTACCTTTGAAAGCATACATCTGTAGTATACAAATTACAGCACTGGTGTGACGTCACTGCGTTGCAATACGCTCATTGGCTACAATGCATTTCGCTGCATGAATGGGGGTTTCGCGTGAGCATTTTAGCGATGCATTCGGAGAGTGCTATCGAGGCAATAAAACGATTGTATCGGAGGGGAATTAACATTGTCCGTAAATGGGATGCTACTCAAGATCAATTGCAGGTTGAAAGCGTGAAATTCGGCTACTCACTCGCTGCTCTCGTCTGGTACTTTTAAGTTTTCACATGCTAATCATTGCGGTTCACTTTTTTGTGATGCTAAATACTTAAGCTGTATTGATTGAGCAGCCCAACATTTTTATGTCCTAACGCAGGTGGGGATGCGGACGCCTTCACTTGCGGTGCACATCGCACGCAGTTCACAGACATGCAACAAACCATCGGAACATCTTCTATGACCTTCTTCTTGTAAGAGAGAGAAAAAAGCGAACCATCTTGGATGAACGTGAAAAGGAAGCCAGCTCGCGAGGGGAAGAGGGTGGGAAATTCGCGGTTTTGTGTAAATTAAACCCTATGCGAGTGTATTGGTGTCACTGGGTGGCTGCGCAATGTAGGAGCCACTACTCGGGCCAGAAGGGCGCACTACGGAAATCAACATGGGGTGCAATGAGCGTGATTGATGGCTCGCGGGATGGCCTCCCTCGGGACCAACATCGGCAGACGGCCAGTGTCACCGACACCCGGGGAACATGAATAATTCTGGGATAATGAAGTCCCGTCGCCGCTCCTGCCGAAGAAGTAGCAGCCCGCAATTCCATATTCAGCCCCAAAAAAAGCTTTAAACTTCACTTACACGAAGGCCTCACGCAGTCCTTTCGGTGCGCTGTAATCCGTGGATCTGAGGCATCTTGCTTCGGAGAAGAAGGTGAGGGAAGGCGAGGGAAGGAGAGGGAAGGAGAGGGAAGATGGCCAGGGTAATAACCGGCAATGCGCCCCATTCTGTCTGCCCAAAAAGCATCGTTTGTCCGCGAAGCAGACAATCAGCCACACAAAGGACGCTCAGCGAAGGAATTTGGCGTCGCATTTGAGGATGCATGATTGAATTGCTTGAACACGTGAATATGAGAATCCGCGAGGGACATGCAACAAGTAGGAGCCGATCAGGACGATGTTACTGGGTTACATGTCGACAGTGACACGTAGCCAACAGAGTGGCTGCCGTATGCAAGGATGTGTAAAATCATGCAGTCAGATTTGGGGTTGCAATATGATTGCAGCGTGATATCATTAATGCATTACAGGCCGTGCATAATGAACACACCCTCCTCGGCACATTGCACAAGAGACTAGTGTAGCCAGCACAATGTCAACACGGTCGCTATTCCCAGCCGTCTCGTTACTTTATCCGAATGTTTTAGTTCGGAATCAGACGGAAAACATCCTAGCTTTCCATCATTCTCACAAAAGCATGAGGGCCGCTGGGACCGAAACATACATTATTCAGCGAACAGGCTGAATACAGTCGCTAATTGTTTGAGTGCTCGCTCATTTAAACCATGCCATACGCACCTCTTCGTGCAAGATGGATTGCTCGCCTTGTTTTGCTTGTAAAACCAATGAATTTCAGTACTTTGTAGCACAACAGAGGTTAGATGTACATTGCTTGTACATCCCTTTACTTTTGGGCATACGCACTGGACACCTCGGTCACAATCTACCCGCCCCCCTAAGCCGTCTCACGCCGACCAATCTTATGTCCATTCCGCTTCCATTACCACCGTAGCCCCGTATCCATCCCAACCACTCCCCCTGCCTATCTCCCTAATCAATGACACTTACAGAGGCGTTACTCAACCATACCTATTTGATCCTCCTGATGAATGCAACACAACACTTCACAGCATTGTCCCTCGCTGCCTGCGCGCATTTACACAGCGGATAATTGAAACCAATACTAATCTACAAAGGACCACGGTATTTGTCCAAAATCCTCCCCTCATTTACATTTGCAACCGGAGTGAGGTGCGAGGGTCGATGACAAAGTGGACACCTTGAAACTGAGCATTGCACGATGAGTTATGGCATTCTCCTTTGCTTAGCTATTATTGAATAATTCAACTTTTCGTTATACCGTACCTGCGCACTACATCAATAGGTATAAACCGTAAAGATAATCCCGATAAAATCGTCAAAATCGTCGTTGCTTTCCATGCATAATTTCCTGTACAATGCATGGGTAGACGGATAATAAATATTAATCTATCATTCATGTATAAGTCAACTCTATATATAAAGAAACAGGTATAATTGTTGTCATTTTGAATATAATGTTTTGTTTGTAGGGATTACTAAGCAGGCATTATTGAATGCACCCTAAAGAGAAGATTCTCAAGTGTGCAGCGAGTGAATATATCCTCGTGAATAAATCGTAAGTTACACAGAACCCGAATGAGGAGAGCGGACGTGTCTTGGCTCGTTTGTAGAGCAGAGATCCCGCTCAAGTATTTGCTGAGGGAAATCCAACACTTGAGCGATTCGATTGTCCGGCACACAGCAATTTCCTGCCAGTGAGCAACACGAAGAATGACAGCAACCATTTACAATCCCATTTCTCTATCCGATTATAACGTTCGACTAACAAATTAGATTAATTAATTAATCAAAAATGTCTCTACAGAGCCACGTAGCATCATAGCGATGAAATCATCAGAGTAAATACTAATCTTAGATTATCCATCACATCTTAAGGAAATTTCTTTTTTTGCGACATCTGCGACTGCGGTTGCCATAGTTACAATTTAGAGAGATCACCGTGGAGCTGAGGTTTCGAGGAATTTTTGACAATAATGTACTTGTGTACGTACCGTCGAGTAGTGGAAGTGATACTAGCAACACTAAACACATACGAAGGACCATCACCATGTAAGCCATAATATATCCGTGTTTTGGGAATATCCGAGAATGAGAGAGCAGCGAGCAGACCGATCGCAGGTGGCCGAATGAACGACGAGTGCCACTGCCAATTCTCCTTCGCGTCGCTGCACTGCGCCCTGGACTGACAATGCGTCCGTGGGGCACATGCGGCACCCCAGCAACCCATTACGGAATGCGCGCGCAGAGCTTCCTGCTTCAGTCTCAAATCGAAATGGCTTACTGATAAGAATTAAAAATAAAAAAATATCATTTGCGCTGAATTTGTCTCTTGTAAGTCAGAGTGGTATGTTTAATAATAACAACGAGGGTTCAATTCATTTGTATATTTATCACTCTTAATGATTGATACAAATATATTGGGCATATAGAGTACTTGTTTATTTGCAACACGCAGCATCTGCATGATGCATAATGTGCATTAAGAAGCGAATTGGTCACCCTCTCCTGCATAACACACCTGCCCCCAAATGGCCAGCATTCATCTATTATGAATGCTTTGGGGCTGCCGCCGACACCCAAAGGACGCCATGCTCATCTTGGCTCTGGCTGTTCTTCCTCTACAGTTCATAGTGCTTCCACCTTCACTCTTCATAAAACTAACAGTTATCAATAAGCAACATCAGCGCCACGCCCCAAAACCACAAAATGCCCACTGGAAGCGATGGATGACCGAGGAGTGACCGAAGGAAGTGGACATTTCCCCCAACAGAGCGAGTCAATTTCCGGGATTTGAGGAGGGGAGTAAGGAGGATAGCTGCTGGTGCCTATGGCAGATAAGGCGACTTCCTTATTCGCGTCATACTTTAGTAATTTATGCCTGGGGATGCACCGAATTTGCCGAAAGGGGGACTTCTGGCTCATTCAATTTAGGGTAAGACTTTTTGACCTGCCTCCGGGGAAGTCATGCTTATTTCATCGGCACTCTGCTGATGTACGACGCCATTCGTTCGTCTCTCTTCTGGCATACAGTCCCTTTGCGCGTCTGCCTCACTAACGTTGCACAACGCGCGCATGTAACTTGGCAGATGTCCAGATCTCATGTCTCTATTCAATCCTTTCACTGCATTAATTATCCCTTTACGAGTTGCTGCTCTTCCATCCGCTGTAACTCGGCAAAATAATAAGTATCGAGATAAAGTCTGCACTGGGTCAACTTATAGGTACGCATATAACATGACTACCCCGGCTGTAAATAGTGTGAGAATATTGACAATTTCACATGTTAACAATCGGCCAGCAAATGACGTAATTAAACTAAATCGGGTTGTGCATGCATACATGCTGTACTAGTATGCTGCGCAATGTTTGTGTCTTTAAGTTCGACGGTCTTCTTGCCTCTTGGCCATTCTTCCCTCATTCTGTAGCTTCCCTCATAATTCTTAGACTGTTTATGAATAATGAGCAACTTCCCTCCCTCACAATTCCCGAGCCGGAGCATTCATTATTAATTCCTAATGAGGAATATACGTTGCTGCAGACACAATGGTGTGACATTATTGCCTCAACAACAGGCAGCATATACAGCGAAATTGATCTGTTATGATACCATGTTAATCCACAGGTATTTTGCACATTGCTCCCAACAAGAAGAAAGAGAAAGCCCCCAGGGGAAAGCTGGTAAAATCCTTCGATCCTTGGTTCTAGGCCATTCGGGTCTTGACCATGGAGCAACACATGCGTCGTCAGAGGAGGGAATCTTCGATCATTCTGATCCTCATGTTGTCACAAGGCTTCATAAAACATGCATTGCAGAGGCTGAACCAGAAGACGGATCTGCGTTTAATTCACCCGAACCCGTCTTCTACTGCGGCCCTGATTATTCATCGCTGCAAGGTTGCCTGCTGTCAAAGCGTACGACACCAAGCAGGCCCTCGAAGAAAGCCACGATGAACTATAAAAACACTGGTCAGACCTGCAAAGCTATGCCCAGAATGTGATCGGCATTCCACCAAGGTTGTACTGGGGTCAACTAGTGCGGTTTCATTGTATTTTTATGGTGGGCTGCTGGTGCCTTTGTTGGGTTTTATTCTAGGAATTGGTGATTGATAAATCGAAGTGGCTGATTGTGAAGCAGGTGAGGATAGAATGGACCCCTACTTGCATTGTGATCAGCTTAGACCTATGATAATGACCACGAGATTGGCATCCCCAGCTCTTTTACACATGCTGTGTTCATAGTCCATCTCAACTGACACCCATCTCATCAGAGCTTTTCACTATTCGCCTTCGGGGCATCCGCATCTGACAGAACAATACTAGAAGGTTGTCACACTTGCCACTGAATGCCGAAACCCTGTCGCCCCTTGCGAGGCCGTTTGACACTCCCCTTCTCTTCCACAGTCATTATGACACTCGGCAAACTTGATCCTAGTGCCTAGATTCGATCGGAATTGAATTGCTTGATCAAAGACTCTGGAGCAGATTGCTTCGTCTGTGAGAGGACATCCCGGGTGTGCGAGTGAAGCCCCAACAACTCACCCCGGCTCCGTATTTGAGAAGCAGCAATCTCTGCTTTACTATAGGTCTAGTTTGGGGTTGAACCCCGACAATTTGGATTTATGTGAATGAGGGGAGGGGGGGGGGACAAGTAGTGCTCGTAGTTGTTGTAATGGAGGTAAATGGAAGCATTAGACTTTTGTGTCGCACGTCAGATGGGTGATGAAGGACGTTTGGCATCGTGAATTTTGCATGAGCTCTGTTTAACACCATTATCTGTAATTTGTAACATTGTGCTGTCGAAATGGAAGGAGTGGGATGGGAAAGGGATGGGTTATGTTTGGGAAAGATGAAATGTGAAATATATGAAATGGAATAATATTTTATAATATTTCCATATTTGCATCTACAGGATAACACAATCAAGACAGAGGTATACAGTGATATCACGTGATAAATTTACCTTCATTGGAGTAAAAAGATATTAATCGCAAGCACGTGGAACAAACTCAAGTTACGGCCATCGCAAAACGTTCGATGATTGCAACCACAGCAATATATACGGATGAAAACCTGAATATACCAATGGTACAGATAAGTCCTGCTTTGTCCATCGCGTGATCGATTGGAGTCAGGGAGAGAGATTAAATTTCTTTTGACTCAGGTGCAGTGAGAGACTCACATTGAAGTCGATTCGGAGTGCGTGGCAGTTGTCCTTTTGGCTGACGTATTAACATAGCGAGGCGTCTATGTGCACATGGTATATGGAATGCATCAATTCCAGAAAGCAATATGAAAGTTGATTAGAAAAACTGCTCAATCAATGAGGGATTCAGCCAGCTTAATATTAACAGGATTAACTTTTGTTCTTAATTGGGAATTTAGGAGGGGGGGGGGCATGTGTTATATACATGCTGTAAAATGAATGGAGGGGAGGGGGCGTAAGTGGGAGATGGATGTTTACTGGCATCGTAAACAAAGGGGCATCTGGTGGTAATGTTGTCAGAGATGGATGTAAGAGGAACCAAACGTCACTTTGAGTCACAAACGCTCGTCAATATCATCAGCTCTTGTAGCGCATATACACTAGAACCAACGGGGTATCAGGTCGTGTATCATGCGCAAAATAAGGGGACCTGCTGACGGTATCAATCAGCCCAATGCTGAATATCTATCCGCCCTTTTGATGTCGGAACTTTTTAAAAGATGCCTCCAAATACGGTTATTATGTGTCATTATGGAAGGTCTGTCAGGAGCGGGCGCTGCACTGGGCTGCGTGGCGCACGAATACACCGCATGATCCTGCGATTAGCGGCCGGATATTGAGTGAAATGCCGTGGAAAATATGCTACGTAAGCCACGCACGCGAACGCTTCCTGAAGGATAGAGCCGCTCACACAGGTTTTGTTACTTTTTTTTTCCCCCCCCCCCCCCCTCCTTCCTTCTCGCTCACTTCCATGAGGTTTGCAACAGCGCCCCGTATTCATTGTCTGCGTGGCTCTTTCCCTGCATGCTACCCCATTATGGTTTACAACTGCCGCATTATACCATTGTTTAATGCGCTCCCGAATTGTTTATGCTTCCATAGCAGTGATGAGTTTTACGGTCATGCTTCCAGGTAAATGCACCTTGCTGATTATTGCGACCTGTTTTGTGCAGCTGCCTGATTTTACCTATTGAAACATTGATGAGAATCGTCGGAGCCCCCGCTGGGATACTGGATGCAGTGTCTCCGTAATGACCCCGCACGACTTGAGGAGAGACGCTTTGACGTTGTGATGGTGATTGATTCGCTGTTGCCATTCGTGTAATGTTTTTTTTTTTCTCATTCAAGGCTTATTGATGAAAACAATAAGATATCGTATGGGGTTCGTCTGCTCTATAACACAAGCCAACAAAACCGCAGCCATATGATGCTGACCATCTTAAATGGAAACAGCGGATTGGAAATAAGGTTCCGTGTCTTTCATAAGAAGCATCACCCAAACACAGCGTGTTTGTTTACAGGGTCTTCTGTTGTCCCATTCGTAAGCTTTCATTGGTGGTTAAGGCGTCAATCTAGGAACCCGGGACCGGGGTTTCTATAAAACAAGGATCTATCATAACAGTATACACCTCACCTTCTCGCACACGTACTTTAATTTTAACCGTTGAGCGTGAACTTTAGACGGAGCAGCAAAATCGGACAGCAACCCTTATCAAATGCGCCTGTGACGTCATATAATTCCAATATAGAACACCCTCCAGTTTAGGTTAAAATCGTCCTGCAAGTCGAACTACAAAGACACGTAGAGGAGAGGGAACCTTTTAGTGATGAGAGTAGCAAGGGGAGACCGCTTCGGAGAAAACAGGATTACTCTGGAGCTAAATTGGGGGCATCATCAGAATATTTTTGACACTCCGTGCGACGCCGGAGTCTCTCTTGGAGTTCGCTTTCCTCGTTCTCCCCTAGAAGAATCACGTGACGACACCTGGGCACGTGACCTTGTTTCCTTGATGTCCAGTCCTCGTTGATTGACTTGGACAGGAAGGTTTTCGATTCGGCAGGACCTCGTCATCTCTGCACGTCGTTCACCCCAAGTGCCCTTGTCTCTGAGATGCAATCAATTTAGTCACACTCCATTGGAACATGATTGGAATACCACGATGTACCTACACTATACGTTACGCTGTGCTCCTTAAGCGTACACACCGTGTACATTACGTAATGTATAGTCACCTATATGCACTGATATCATTACCAGGAGAGGAATTGCTGGTTACTATACTACGCTATGTTTGTGCATGCAACTTATTTGAAATTTGGCCATAATATTAACCTTTGGATGGGTCCATCGTTTGAAGCATCGCCCACTGAACGGGTGAACGTTAAGTGCCGAGCAATACGAAGGGGCCCATTATGTGCATTAGTAGCTTCTGTGACCTTTGTGGGAAGGAACTCGTTGCTCCCCTTGAAGACACTGCTTTATGACATCTGACGACTTCTCCTCTCGTAAAAGCAAATGGGATGAACTCATAATGCGCTCTTCGGTTTCGTCTTCGTTTGTCTTCCTGGCTTTGTGGTGCGTTATGATTGCTTCTGTTTGAGGGCATTGTGCGTTATGATGGATTTAGTTTGGAGGTGCGTTATGATTGCTTTTGAAGGCATTGTGCGTTATGATGAGTGATTGGATACATAATGCAGATGAACAATAACACTCTGTAGTGAAAAAACAAAAACAAAAAAACATCACACTTCCCGAAAAGTATCGGACATTGCAGAATGTTTTTCGATTTTAAAAAGTGAAAGCATTTTGGTTGTTCAATACAGTCACAGCATGACACCACACAATACTAGAATTATTCGCTGTGGCTGAAATACGTGCACATACGAGAATCATAATGTATTTCTCGTTGCCACACAAGCATAACGGTGTTCACAACGTTATGACTAAAGGAAAGACGTTATCTTTTGGGGACGTCAAAGTTGTTGGGATAAAACAGACATCTATGGTTCAGAAGCATAACGTATCACAGCGGGTTCGTTCAGTGGCCGCAAACAGCAGACCCCGTCGAGCAATCAAGCGAAGCTGAGAGGGAGGGCGATAGGAATTCATTCACTTATTTAATCAACAGTTGGTCTGCAATGTCTGGTGACATCGAATACTACGCAGATGTGTTATTCATGCAAAATGCATCATTCGTGTTTCGTCAAAACGAGAAACAACATGCACGTAATTGATTATTCAAAACTATTAATTAACGAGGTTATAATTTTGACCCTTGCCAAGAACAATGATGAATAATTTTTTTTTTTAAGGGTAATTTAATTTATATAATGCTTCTATTTCCACAAGAACCACGAACATAACCCATTAGAGCTCCACTATTTTCCAAATTATATTATTCTTGCATATCCTGGCCCCAAAATCACCGCAATTGTTGCCAAATAGAAAGTGCCACCGGTTACCATAGTAACAATATGTAAATGAATGAAAACTTGAGAGAATTCAAAGTGGCAACAGCATGAGGTTAAATGCAAAATCACGCAAACAATAATGCGGATGGAATATAGTCTACATGAACTAACTGCTTCTGAGGAAACCCATAGATGCCCAGGGCTGGAATGGTGGCAGGGTGTTGCAGCAGAAGGAATTCATCTCCGCTTTAATTAATCAAGCGATCCACCGCTTTATACCGACCACAAAAGCCTCCCTTTCGTCCTCCACTTTCGCCTCTGAAAAGGATTCTCCCTCCTTCCTTCTGTGATTAGATTCCAACTGGAATAAACATGGATACTGGAGAGCTGTTCCCTCACAGAACACAAAATGTTTCTGCAACCGACGAAAATAGTGTTGCCTTTAATCCAATAATCAGTTCAATTCGTTGTGTACAGATCGGAAACTTGCGAATTCAGGGTTTAGCAAAACTCATTAAATTGGAAAGCAAACAGGAATGATCCGTGTGTATATTCTGGCACCGGAAGAGAGGCTGTGAACCCTGACCTCGGATTCGTCCCAGACCAGAAGGCAAAGGTCACTGATATTTGCTTCCGTTCCTGAATAGAGCAAGGCGACACATGAGATTGGTTCATAGAAAGCAGGGGAAAGAGCCAGCTGCTCAGTATTGAATGGTCTTTCGAAAGACTCCCGTGATGAGCAGTGGATATAGGTCAGACAATAGTGCAAATGGGTCAAACATCCGACTAAAATTCAATGTTGAGTCAATTATATGCTGTGGTTTTAATGTGTTTCTCTTTCTTGCGTGGTATTTCGGTGAAGTATATAGTATGAGAATATAAAGAGTCCAGTTGAGACACAGAGGAATGGCCCCTGCAAGCAATAAGACGTGAGGAATGACGCTTTTCTTCTCCCTTGCCAATTATCGCCCACCACAACAGAGTCATAACAATCACGCTTACAGCTTTTGCAGTAGATCACTGCGTTTTGATTGACTACGAGGAGCGATTTAAGGACGCATTACAAGGTAGTATTGCACTGTGTGCGTCTCCGCCGACGCCGATACCTCTGGTGATCACTGAAATCGACCCCGTGTGTACGTGTCTGCGCGTACCTCTTCCATTTCATCTAAGAGAGTCGCCAACTCAATTTCTTGCTCGATTAATTTGTGATCACTGACTTTTTGTCACTGTTTGGCGAATCGGAATGAAACATTGCAGATCATTGCTAGGATGGTTAAGCGTGGCCATAACTGTGTTGTTTGTGCTGACAGGTCTGGGTGTAAATCACCATAGGCATCAGCCGACTGTGCTGTCAATTTCATCAGTATTACAACCGAAAGATTAATGATTATTACTGGTTTCGTTGCTGTATGTGTGGTCTTCAATAAGTCCGTATTCGTAACTTGTTTTGGATAATGGAAACCATAGAACTACTAGAATGCTTATTGGGGTCACGTGATCGGTCAGAATTGAAGACAATTTAAGAGGAACGTTTGCTTGAATGCCGAGGCGTTGGCATCGGAACAGCCCAATGAAAGCCGGACGTGTTATATTTTCCCAACTAATCCCACGCTATCGTAAATAGGCGCTTTAACATTGCATTTTCATTCAAGTTACTCCTTTATACTTCAACGGAGGAAATTGTACGATCGTAATCCTCTCTTTTTAAGTATGCCTGATTGTGCGTAATGATGCCATTTCGATATAATTGGTAATTTGGAATCGACGGTTCTTTCTGTTCCCATCCGCGGGCTACAATCACCCACGAGATCAAACAATTGCTGAAAACTCAATAAATTGCTCAGATGCCTGGATGCAATGGACAAATGAAATGGACAAATGAACGTTATGGTGTAATCTTAAAATGCTTGTGGAATCGACACAAATATTACGAAACAAAGAAATCTGCTTTGTTTTGATTGCTATCTTCTGGGTGTCATCATATTTTGATTACAATTTCAGAATAATCGATCCACGCATCACTACCTTGGATTCGAACAGGTCAGTTTAGGCGGGAAATGGGATTTCTGTCAAAGAATTGAAACTTACATTTCGCAAGAACCGCTTCACCCCAAACTGCTGAGGTCAGCTAGAATTTATCACAATGATGAAGTCACGCCAATTTT
>KB312087.1:12277-37610 GCA_000328365.1 Capitella teleta | reverse complement strand
GTAGTACATAAAAGCATGTATTTGCTGGTATATCCATGGCAAAGTGCTCATGAATATCAAGATTTCAGGATATCTGCAAACGCAAAGAAATATTGCTTCGACTTAATTAGCGCACCCTGCATTCAAAAGATATTTCCACCATGCACTTAGGTCTAGAGCAGATGACTTGGGTCTTCATGTCATTGAGTTTGCAGCATTTCTGAAGCAACTTCTGGTGTTGATTATGTATCATCAGCTTGAATGATACCAGTTGATGTCCTGGAAGTGTGTGCACTTATTCAGAGGAGCGATGCTTGGGCTGAAGCCTCAGCTCCAGGGTCATCAAGTCACACTGAAATAAAGTAGTGATACCTCATATGAATTTATTTAGATCATGGCTGACAACATGTATTTTTTAATGGAATCAGAATTAATGTAACATTTCTCTTTTCAATTTTCAAAATTAATTAATTAAAAATAAATGACATCAAAAATTAAATGATTTATAACTATTTCAAGTCAAACATTTTCTTTCCAGAGCAAACAGTTACTACGGGCCTGATCGTTACTTACTTGGTTTTTGTGTAGAGTGTCTGTCTCAGCATCAAGCCAGGGACGTCAGGTTTCTGCATACATTGGCAGCGCATTCCGTGTCTCAATTACTCGACTGAATTGAAGTATCTCCCGGTGTCACATCTGGCATGGGGTTTCTGGAATTGATTGAAGAAATCAAATCATTATATTCAAATTGTAAAAGAATTACTCTGTGGTTGATGTTATACGAGCACAACGTCCAATCAGGACCTTTCAATGGCATTATGACTTTGCTTCCTTCTCTATAAAATGTGAACTGATGATGCATTATAAATGCTGATTGTTCATATCTATGCATTAGTTATGCATTACTTACTACGAGTATGGCCCTCAAAGTTACTTGTAACACGTGAAGAAAGTAAAACATTGTGTTGTTACTGTAACAACTGTTGTATAATAATTATCATGTGATTGATGTTTTACTTAATGGCAAAATGCTGCTTTTATAGTGTTAAGACTTTTAAGTATCAGATCAATCTTCAAAAATACTTGTCAAACTTCAAATTAAAAAAGTAGTTATTAATAAACTGCAACTTCCAACATTACATTGTCGTTAGTTTGTTATTTTTGATGCCACTGAGTGAGTCACTGACTGACTGAGTGACTGACTGAATGATTCAGGTTTGAACTGTAATATATAATTCGCTGGACCGTTATATATACCGTACATTTCGATTGTCAATTCAATTAAAGAGTCTGTGATTGTCATCGAGACTGAATAACAGTGAGCATGAGACATTTCACTGAAGTTCAACTTTATTCAACAGTTACAGTGTTTACGTCCTCGTCAGCTGAGTCAGCGCACATGCATGAGTTGGAATTACAGAGGTTTAGCTGTTTACAGTGAATGATATCTCCCAAAATCCTATCACAAATGTCGGGGAATGATTTGTGGATACCTTTGAATCAGGCATGGTGCTATTATACTCACCATATTAACTGAAAGCTGCGGAATAACATTTCACAACAACTTGAACAAGTCGCGTAGGCCATTTTCAATTGAAACGGACTGTCGAAAAAGGTGCTTCGTGATTGGTCGAAAATGGACGGGATTCGCTGATAATGGCGTTGACGTCACGATGACGTTATGATAATCTCTAAAAATGAACGCGCCATGAACTTATTGAAATCCACCTCGTTGATGACTCCAATACACGAAATATTTAATCATAATAGCTAATATTATATATTTTAAAGGTTTGGTAGCTTCATCATAAAATGCAGGATCATTCAGCTAACAGACTCCACTAAATTGCTGAAAACTCAATAAATTGCTCAGATGCCTGGATGCAATGGACAAATGAAATGGACAAATGAACGTTATGGTGTAATCTTAAAATGCTTGTGGAATCGACACAAATATTACGAAACAAAGAAATCTGCTTTGTTTTGATTGCTATCTTCTGGGTGTCATCATATTTTGATTACAATTTCAGAATAATCGATCCACGCATCACTACCTTGGATTCGAACAGGTCAGTTTAGGCTGGAAATGGGATTTCTGTCAAAGAATTGAAACTTACATTTCGCAAGAACCGCTTCACCCCAAACTGCTGAGGTCAGCTAGAATTTATCACAATGATGAAGTCACGCCAATTTTTTTTTATAATTTTAAAGGTGCCAATTTCGGAATCGTGACTTTCCTTTGGGTATATAATTGAAATAAATCTTTATCCAATAACTGGACGCAGAATAAGTGCGAAAAGAAATATTGATTACAATTAAACGTGATTAATTATAATGATTATTAATACGCACGTGTATGATACATGAATGGTTTATTTCGTAAGAATATTGCAATACCAACAGAGGATTTTTTTTTCTCGCCAACTTCAGTTCTGTTTATATTCATTTTCCTACATCGCGTGAGTCATGATCTCTCTTCGTCTTTTTCTGGTTCAATTTGTAGCATTTTGTTCGTGCCATCTATTCAGCAATCAATCAATCAATAAGGTACTTGCATATAATACCGTGTGAGCCGTGTAAGTAGGCGACTATCTTTTTTTTCCTGACCTTTCCAGCGGTTTGAGGAAAATGCAACTTGCAGATGGGCTCATGATACCTCATTAGTTCAAAAAGAAAGCGACAGTTACAACGCGAAAACATGCAAATAACAATGCTAAAACAAGTTGATTCATAACTTATGAACAACAAAGCCTGCTGAAGTATAATTATGTGGGCCGAGACTCCGATGGAGAACTCAAGTAGGAGCGTCTACTGATGGACATAAGGTTGCTAACTGACTTGTGTGCGTGTGTGAGGCCGAGGTGCCTGGTCTTGTGTTCTTGTGCCATCTGTCAATTTACGACGGCGGACATCACAGCATCAGAGAAAATTAATCCTTGACCATCAATGGTCGACTGTAGATGCATGCAAATAGACAAATATTGTATTGGCTGTTGGGAACCGAAATTGTTCTCTTTTATAACAAAGAGATGCTAAACATGTAGCGAACTTGGGAATTAAAATTATCACAATTCTGCTTTATATAGCATTCGTGCTTCACGGCGAATGTCCAGCGTATAACATAATGTTATTGAATGGGGTTCTCGAGGTCGAGTGATGCTATCTAACATGCACGTTTGCCGCGGGAATTGGGGCAGAGAATTTCACTGAGAAAGGTCGAAGGTTAATTGAGATCTGGAAGCATTTGATCTGTCGCCCATCCATCAGAGATTTCGCTTAGATTTATGCATAGGATGATTTGCAACGGAATATTCGATGGTTCTTCGATCATGATTAAAGCGCAACTTGACACGTGTGCATTCAATGCGCTAATTTATACGGATGGCGTATTATGATTTAGATAAAAGACTTGCAACCGACACTCGATCAGCAGCCATTTGTAAAACCAGCACTCCGCACCGATGAAATTCAAGCGCGCTGATTGGTCGATAAATACATAACATGTTCAAAATAGCGGAAAACTTTTTGAAGGGCAGACTGATGATTAAGAGTAAATTCATCATGAACGAACGATCACAGAAATGCTTCTTTTGTCCCTTAAATGTAGACGACGCTAATAACGTGTTTCCTTTGTGTGGCTAGCCTCCACTCCCGACCACTCCAAGAGAAATCATTTTCGGTCGGTTTCGATACAACCCATCGTTCTGGGACTCTTGTGTGCAGAGCCTTCATTACGCTCCATTAAAGATCGATGCTGGAAGAGCTCAAGACAATGTTCATGTTTGACAAACGTGTGTTCAGAGGAGACGTGGCCCGCAAGTGGAGGGGGGGGGGGTTCATATTGGTTGTCGGGTGTGATACTCCATCCTGGGCAGCATCGCGAAGCAAACATTTGATATGCTTAGTAATACCCCACTTGCATCAAATGCAAAGTTAGCATAACATTTCAATATTGATCAGTGCTCGAATGATATGCCAAAAAAATGTTGTTTTTTTTTTGTTTTTTTTTTTTTTTTTTTTTTTTTTTAATAGCCGAAAGCAAATTTGTTGATTACTTGATGTAGATGTTATATCAAGTGCACCTGACCACATTCTTATATTATTGACCATCTTCCAAATGCTAAGATACGAATGATGGGAATAAATAATGTGACTAAGGGAACATCATTAGTGACCAGTGGTTAATTAATATGCGGCACTAATGACCTTGTAATGAGTCAAAGGGAGTAATTACTGCCGCTCTAAGTGAGGTAAACATCCGGTTAGTTGATGGCTTAATAGCCTTTGTTGGACACTTATTATTATCCCCCTCAATGCCTATTCTTATTCATTCATAACGAAACGAGATTCTCACATAATCTGGCTGGTGCCACTCAACGAGGGCCCTTGGTATATTATGAGAGAGGGCTGGTGTTAGCTTTTAATGTGACATCACATATGCGTGTGATGTTCTGTTTTATGACATGTTTATAACACATTATATTGTAGTCTGCGTGTCATTATTGCGGTTACAGACCAAGTAAAAGGACCTGCAGTCATGCGCCATGAACGTACTTCAAATAGCATTGATGTAATGGAGCATCCACACAACTCATTATTATTCATCACTAGGTTTACCTGCATGCTCAGGTCAGCAAGTGTTACGTCGGCAGTCTCCATTTCACCCCAGAGCAGCACAACTGCAGCTCAACACCCGCGGCGTTCACATATAGTTGCACAGCGCCCTATTTCCAGTACACACTTCAGCTCAATCAGTGAACGGTGAATCATTCGTGTGGCTTCCACTTCATTTACTAATGGTAGAAAGGAGTGGAAGATAGATGAGGAGAGATTTAACAATGCTGAATGCTTCGACACTTGGCTGTGAAACTCATTCATGGACTGCGGCCGAAGGGTGTTGGTCCAAGAATGAGATATCATCTTGATGAATCTCTCCGCTGGCACTGATATATTTCCATGCCATTATGAAGTTTCTCACCATTGAAATTCCCAGGTATGGAAGTCAATAATGCCGTTATTTTCTGCTTTGATAGTCTCCCATGATCATCTCGGTCTGCACGAGGCACTGAACCAATGCTAAGAGTTGCTTGGCACTAAAGTCAATTAGGAATTCCTGGGATGTCGTCCAAAATGGACAGTCGATGTCGACGGCGTAAATCGTTGTCCATTGTGTGGGATTTCCTATTGTGTTCTTCTTCCCTTCTTCCATCTCATCTCTCTATCAATTTCAGCTGACCGTTTCTTGATTTGGTGATTTTTTTTTCTTCTTCCAGGAATCAAACGTATTCAGCTCAATAAACAGACGATGACGTTCTAACGATCACAACATTTAAGGTCATTACGTCTGCTTTTGCAGTCTGCAATTAGCGATGAATAGAGCGTAATTCACACAAACCGATCGATACAGCACCCCAGATCCATGCGGTTCTTCTTCTCAACAAGCATTTTGAAATATCCCTCAATATGGTCGAAATGGAAATGCGTGGTGGCTCGGAGTTGGTTCAAGGCCGTTGTAATGTGTCACTGATTTACAACTCAACTGCAGCTCGTCATTATTACACCGTCATCACATTCATCTTACGGAGGATTGATAACAGGAAATTTTATAATGAAATGAACATCAGACGTTTGGTATCAATGGGCGCAGAATGAACGCATATCACGTGTCAATAGATCTGCACTAAATCAATATCTCATGCATCGCAAATTGAATTTGTCCACATATCTCAAAATAGGGCATATTGGGTATGTACATCAGGACGCCGCAATAAAGGATGTTGATATTATGCAGTGCTTGCAAATTGATTGAATTGCAATGAAATCATATAATATGAGGAGAATTGCAATGAAATCATATAATATATTCCTCATAAACAACAGTCATGTAGTTATTCGTGCTTGCGTAATTTCTCATAGATACATTTACCATCAACAAAAGGCACGTGTGCATTGTAAGAAAAGCGCGAAACTTCATCAACCAATGAGATTGTTTTGCAATATGAGTGCAAAGTCTGCAAATAGTTAAAAATACACAGAAGGAGGGAGCTCAACTTTGATGCATGGATTTGAGGTCAAGTGGTGAGTGACCTCTATTAGCCTTTTGCGCCCAGGGTCAAGGGTTTATGATTCTCTTGGTCACACTGGGGCACGACACGTGTTTGAGTGAACAGCCGAGAGAACAGCTCCATCCCCGAGAGAGAGAGAGGTGCGCATGGCTTCCGTTTCAGCTCTGATAATTTTTAGAACCAGATCATTTTTCTTCCTTTGCACTTTGTGAAGGTGTCCCTATTTTGGTTATTATCTGAGTCTGCACAGAGATGAATCGTACTCATGACGCTGTACGTTCTCTGGGGGAGTGATTGCAATCCAATTTATGTCAACGTTGTCTAGATAATAAATGGCTATTTTGAAAGATAACTCAATCGAAATTTAATTAATTTCAAGTTGAAGAAATACCAAGTGGTCAAGTCAACAGCCACGATTGCGCCATTCTCTTATTAAAATCCTAAGTATCAGTGCTATTTTGTTCTGATTTAATGAATACCTACCCCCAAACAAGCATACTTATATCACACAAACATCGACTTAGCAGCATATGAATACATCATGAATATTTCACACAGCATGGCTAACTCATTGCGATGGGCAACGTCGTCATCTGGAGAAGAGCACAATTCGCGGTATGACCATGCATAATTTCAACACGAATTCAATCAACTAATGGCACGAGATGAGGCAACGGAAATCACACTATTCTTCTCCATCTTCTTCGAGGACGGAAAAAAAACCTGGCAGACATGACAGGTCATAAGAGCACGTTATGCTGGAGGTTGACTTACGGAGGGTGTTGGCTTGCACGAGCTATTGACCAATAACTCGAAGGAAACGCATCACCGAGTAAACTTCGCAGACTTGGCTGGAGATTTGGTGTCATATAAGTGGGTACCTTTTATGGCACGTTTTATGGGAACATTTTCAAGGTACAAATTAGCGATTTTAATTTTATGAATGTTGAAAATGTGTAATCTACGCTGTGATCCAACCCGGGGCCAGGAGGCTGTAGCTGTGCTCAATATACCAGAAGCTTGGGTTCATAAGTCACAAAAACGCATTGCAATGCATGATAAACTGAACTGTTTCATTGGCATTTGGTTGTTCATAACGCGTTCATTGACGGTGTTGCTTATAGACGCAAACATCGATTCCACGTGAAGCCCATGCATGCAATGGAACAGAGTGAAACAACACAGAAGAGGCCTCTATCGCTAATCCATTCACAGGTTCTGCTTTGAGTAAATAAGCTTGTATCTGTGGACAATTCCCCTCAGCGACAATCAATGCCAATGAATCATGTGTTTGTATCTTCTTTAGTGCTTCCTCCTTCAACGATTCAAATCGCTTATTGACGTGTTTGTTTTTGTATTTGCAATGATAACATAAACAAATAAATAAATACACGTCGTTAACCTTCAAAAACTCATGGCGTAAGCAGGGGCTATTTATAGTAAGGGTACGTTCGTGCCGGGGCGTGATTATGGCTATATGATCTTCTAAGTGTTGGCTAAATGCAGTACAATTAAATTTTACCGGCCCAACAAAAAATTATAGGTCATATCACGAGTTTTGTCAAAATGTGCTCACACTTTGAGGTTTTGCACGTGTTATTAAACTTTGAATTCGTATTCATTGAGACAATAACACAAGAGGCAGGACTGGTTGTGAAATGGACAAAGGGGTGACTCAGCGTATTCCGCCACAGAGCAATGATTCAATCAGCTCTGTTCCTCTGATTCTCGTCCTACGCTCAGCTGAAGGAAAGATTGGTCACTGAGCCAAACGCCGTTTGCATCGCAGGAAAAAGAAATAGTTGCAACTTGAATATTCCGAATCAATATCAGTTCATTATTCTACACAAAGACCTGGTGCGTGACAGGATGGATGTATGATAATGCAGAATAGTATATGCACATGCATGTGAATAGCTCTGCCGTCGGCAAAAGCATACACCTGATAATAATAATGTGGGTTTCAGATTCGAATACACAAATCCTCACGAACCCCTGAGGGGGTTAGTGCTGGTTCTTGGTTGCCCACAGTTCACTCCCCACTGTTGCTTCCCGGTCGGTCGGTCATTATGGCAGCAAGACACCAAGAAAAGAAAGAATTAGCACCGCAGGCAAGGGTGGGGAGAGCGCATTGTGCATGCAAAGGGTGGTTAGTATGTGGCCTGGTTGCCTCAGAAATAACAAACAGCTCCCAATGACCCGAATTTAATTGATGTAAGGATCCCAACAGATGAGCATCTTTTGATGTGGCTGCGATATTCTTCATTTGATATTCAGCAAAGGGAATGCATGAGAGAGATAGGAGGCTGCAGGAGAGATACAGCTACCTCGCTATTCCAATGTTTACCATTAGCTGTAAGTGAATTAGTAGCATTGCGTATTTTTAAGTGAAATGTATGAGCTCATAGCCTTGAGTCAAGCTAAGGTTGAGTCTTCAATCTCATGCTATGTGAAGAGCCGGTCATGCATAGGATACACACAGACTGAGATCAGTGTCAATTGCATTGCGTATGAAATCAATATATGCGGTTATTTCATTACATATGTCACGTAATAGACTGATCACATGCAGTGAGCATAATTCGACACTTTGGTGTTGTTCGATTACGTCACTACCAGTTGTGTTCGAAATGTACGTGAGACTAGCTTTGCCACAGTGCCAAATCTCCTACTATGGTGTTCAATATTGAGTTTCGACAATTCCGGATCTATTCAGTATTTCTCCTCTTCCGGAGACTGACTCCTCGTTCCCTTGGGATCCATAACTAGGTCCTCCCTCGCCCCTCTCATTATTTTCACATTACAGGACTGCTGCTCTGCTTTCTGGCCCCACGTACTGTCCGTTTTGACCAGTGTCCAGCGAGTCTTGTGCATTGAACACTGTTTGTGGAACGATCAACAATGTCCAATCCAACTGCGCAATTATATCAGCCGCGTCTGCACAGAGAAGCGTCACCACACGCCAATCGAAGAAAATGCCCAAGGCTTTGAGCCCGCGTGGTGGAAGAATTTGGTTTTGCACCTATTGTGTGAAGTGGTGCTTACATAACTGTTATGTGCATAAGTAGAATGAGTAAGATGAGTAGCATGATATTGTGTTGCAACCTAACTGAAGTCTTGCTCTTAGTCCTGCTGAGAGGAGAAATATGTTGTGATCTTCAGCGCGTATTGGCTTTGTCACACGGTGAGCCAAAGAAAAGGGATTTCATGGAATCTGCGATGACGGGGCAGGATCATCCTGTTAGAAGTGATGGGAAGAGAAGAGGGAGGGATACTCACTTTACACTCAGTGGAAGGTGGCATTAAATGCAATCTATTTGCCGGATTCGTTGTGCGCGCAACTTGCTATTTCGATGTAAATGTTTATTCGCCGTTCGGAATCAGAATTCGGATATTTGGGTCAGCGAAGCGAACGTTGATAAGGACGCGGGTGTAAATCAGTGTAATGTCTGTGTACACAGTTCCCGTGAGTGCAATGAATCGAGGATCTCAACAAATCGGTGTTTGCTCTGAAACATTCAGGTGCTCCTTTGATCTTAATTCATATCTTGAGATCAAACGCCTTTTACAAGTTTTGCTAATAGCCCTCTTCCGTTTTTTTATATTTTTTTTTATCTCGGGTATATAGATGTAAAAATGACGCGGAATAATAGACGACTTAGGCATGAGATTTACACTTAATCAAATAATGCAGCGGGTTATACGAGACTGCAGAAGTATGGAAATCAGCCGAGTGCGATGGGCGAAAACAATCGGCTTGGTCTGGCGTCTTTGTGTAAGTAAATACCCTGAAACAGTGAACGGAATCGAATGGAATAAGAATCGGGTATTCCACGGGGTGGGGGAGGAGGAGGGGAAGCGAGTGAAGGGCATTAAAGGTTTAGAACAGGGCAATCAACTGTATACCCACACAGACACCGACGCAAGAGGCCATCTCATGAGCAAAGGAAAAGGTTTCAAGCCGAAACAAGGGCTAAAACAAAACAAGGGCAGCGCAGCTCATATAAGTGGGCATCAATCACTGCAATCACCGCGATATTGACAAGACCTGGAGTAGCGCAGACTCTTGCTGGTCCATACTTCATGTCCCGGAGGAGCCGAAAGCCATCAGGCATCAATTATACAGCTAACCATCTACCTGCCGTGTACTTGTACTTGTGATAAGTGGCGCAATCAAAACATTGCATGCCTGCATCGATGTTTGCCCTCGCATGCCTTGCTCCAATCCATGCTTCAATGGCTGCCGTAAATCCGAAGCGACACAGTCAAGGATTTACGCAACGCCATTTCCTTGAAATCCTCCTATGTGGCCTTAAATCGTGCGATCAGTATCTCTTTGGGATTTCAGGCTATTTGTTTGTTGGCCTGAACTGCTCAGCAATTGAGTCCGCTTCGCTGTAACGTCCGCGCGTCACGATTCGAGGCTTATATGTTCATTTCATTGTTTCAACTTCCACCGCAGTAAAACAGTGATACCACCAGTAGTACCCCTCCAATCATGGCTATTGATAGTGATGTTAACATGAAGCGCATAGTGTACAGCCATACAATGGGTGCGATGCAGCTAGCTTCGATGACCACACATAATGCACATACATCCAGATATAGGTATAGATGAAATGGAACGAGAAGAAGGGAGGACGGTGTGGATGTCGAGATGGAAAGTCATGACCAAGAGAGATCTGTGCTAATGCCTTCAGAGGCCAACACATCCAGCCCAGGGAGCCAATCGGATATAGTGTGTCAATCATCCAAATCCCTACCATGAAATATCGGTTTTATCTCCTGCTATAAGTGAAAGCGGACTTGCGTATGAATATGAATGTTGGTGGGGTGAATTTGGCCTGAGGCGCTGTACTCTTTGCCGGTGTAATTGCATTCATGTTGATTTCATGAAAGAGGGTAAGCGGGTAATTTAACACGTATACTATATTAGTTATCTGCAAAGTCTAATAATAGGATTTGCTGGCAGATAAGTAAATCAAGTTCAATCGATTATTTGCGGTACTTTTTTAGAAGCTGACACCAGAAATGGTTGTTATATATATGTCTCATTGGAGCAATTATACTTTATAAGTGTACGTTGTATTAGTGCAGGGTCAGCAATAAGGACGATGTGATCCTAAGGACACCTGATTTGTTGCGTATACTGTGTCAACAAGGTATATTCACCTGGGGACCCGTGTTATTCTTAGGCGTAATTGCATTTGGGGAACGCGAGTAGAAGGGGGATACCATTCAGAGCTTGGGATCTGCTGCCAACTGCAACATGCATAAGTATTCACAGAGAATCCTCGATTGGGCAATTCAATAAGGGCGAGCAAAAGCAGTATTTTCACATGGTGTTGTTTGCTTCCATACCTGGGAATTTCAATGGTGAGAAACTTCATAATGGCATGGAAATATATCAGTGCCAGCGGAGAGATTCATCAAGATGATATCTCATTCTTGGACCAACACCCTTCGGCCGCAGTCCATGAATGAGTTTCACAGCCAAGTGTCGAAGCATTCAGCATTGTTAAATCTCTCCTCATCTATCTTCCACTCCTTTCTACCATTAGTAAATGAAGTGGAAGCCACACGAATGATTCACTGAAGCTTAAATTTGAATTCTAACACTGTGTGGATGTAACATAACCCAAAAATACCGCACTGATTCCCATTGAGCAGCGCTGCTCGATCATAAGGAGGTTTCCTTTCATTAGCGAGTTTTTCTTCGCTGCTTTGGCCAAAAATGCGATTAGGTTTTGCGAGTGATAATATTGAAAGGCGAGATACGGGTTTTTTTCCCGTGTTGATCCGATTAGTGCTTCGTTCATCTGTCAATTATCTGCTCTGTGGCTGCTCGGTGCCCCATCCAGAAAGGAATTCCCGGGTCTCGCTCCTGTTCCCAATGTTTACCAATGGGAGAAAGTCGGTGTAATCACCATTCCTATGGGCGTTTAACCGGGAGAAGGACATGTGCAACCAGAAACCATTGCTTGTAATTTTGTAGGCTTAGAATTTTAGTTATTTACAAATAGTAATCATTTACAAAGCAGTCAATGATTGGGAGCGTTAGAGGACATTTCATATTGGAAAACCAAAAATGCGCCACCTGGTGGACTACTTGGGTGGTGTATCACCTGTGTTGCGTATTAACATAAAACAACGCCGGTGAAGATGAAGTCATTGGCACGGGTGAACCCTTGGCTCCGTTCACAAGTGATCTCAGGTCTTATAAGCACGGAGAACTGAAACAGGTCGATACAAAGCAACAATGCCATCGATGCCAGCGGACAATGCTGAGTGCTTCTTCTAACACCAGCCACATTTTGCGGCCACGCCTTCAATCAATATACTCCTCTGCAATCATCACATTCTCAGTCAACAATGTATTGTCTCTTACCAAGCACAAATCGACCTGCGATGCAACATAATGATGTCTTGAGCAAACAAAAAGGTTTGTGTCAGATCGAGATACACGAGAACGAGGTTGTTGTTGTTGTTTTACGGAGATTATGACAGCACATAAAAAAAGAAAGTATCTTATTTTCTCCAATTATTTGAACTAAAGTTATGTTTTGTATGATACTCTCGGTGATGAGGCATAATATTCTTAGGTAAAGTGCTTCTATTTATGACTTGATATCAATCTCATCCACGTTTTGCAAAATTGTTAACCTTTTCTTATTATACTTGTATAGACTCCTTACAGTTCTGAGATGATACGCGACAGTTTTTTTCCATCGACCCTGTTTTGCAGAAGACTGCGTACATATTATTGTTCCTCAGCTCTTGATACGCAAAGAGATCGCAAAAAGGTCTAGAAACGATTCATCAGAGCGATGTTCTTCCTAATGCTTGTGTCATGTCTCTCCCAAAAAAAGCTATGGCATCTGTCGTTGCTATTGAAGAGGAGAAAGAAGAGTCTGCGAGAAAAATTAATGTACTCTAAACGAAGATCCAAGGGCCACACACACACGCTGCCATTCTTTGTGTGAATCTTTTTCGATTGGACTCGAGCGTTAGGGGTTGCTTGAGCATTAGGCACGGCCACCAAACCACCATCGCTGTACAGAGGTATGCAAGCAAACAAACGAGGAATTGTGACCCGAGTGGCATGTAGCGCAAATATGACGACCATCCAGTGCTATAATGGGTGGGAATGAAGCATGGGGTAGGGCTGGTGTATAGAGCGAGATTGTTCTACCATTGATCAGACATCTCTCACATCACTCATTCGGTCAGCTATGGAAGAATCTTCCAAGTGTCTGGAGTTACGAGCACCGTTAGCTGAGCGTTCTGCTGTGAATGGCGACGCGGCACGCAACCAGTCAGTTAAACAACACATAGAATTCCTTCCAAGCACCCGTTACGTCACCTTGTGTTATGACGTCATCCATAACCATTGTCCCTCAATGAGTGGGTCACCCATATGGGGACAAAAGACCTCGTCAGTTCTCCTCCCCTTGAAGCATGTCAATATCACAGTGATTTCAATGATAGATGTGCTTTCATATGAGGTGCAAATGACTGGCTCTACTTTGGTGCTTTCAATGCTCAGTGTCACAATGTCAGTCGCAATACTAAATGACAAACAACTGACACCTGTCTGTTTGCCTACCTTATTTATGATCCGCATTGAGGTGTGAGTTGTTGCTCAATTGTGTCTCTATTTTCATAACATGTTTTATATAGGAATGCTGCAATAGTCGATAACAACATGATATGAACCTTTTTTTGTTTCAATAAAGTGTGAATTGGTTTCTTGCTCCTATTCTGAAATTCAGACTACAACAGAGTCACCAGTACCTTGCATTGCGTACATTGCAATACATGTTAGCTGCCAATTCCGATTGACTCAAATCACAGTCAAGTGCTCGCCCTCCTTTTTGGCTTTTAGGAAAAATCTATATTGCATTACTGGAGGATCTCTCGTGGCGTTGATTGGGCACTTGATCCAATGTTCAAAACCCTTGCCTCGCACCGTAACTGACTGTGCATTCAGTCGCTCTCCTGCACTATACGGGGCAGCTTGGTGATATGCAATTGCGGGTGACATGCGGAATAGATACGTTCAGTTCCAGCATAGAATGCGTGAGACATTTCCGTGCCTCTTTGGTTGCATGTTATTGTCAATTTAAGCAAGTATATTTTACCTTGTAATATGATACACTGTGCACGTAACCGTGTTACCAATTGAGGGTATGATATCATCCTTGTGCACTTTCCAGATATTCAAAATGTCTATCACATTAAAATTATTGAAATGGATAAAACTTTGTATCCAGTATATGTAGACACAATTGTGCGTACATCAGGAGTAAGCATATCTTGTATACCATTGCAATACATTGGTTACGTCACCTGGTCTGATATGAGCTACAAGAGAGAGATAGAGAGAGAGAGAGAGAGAGAGAGAGAGAGAGAGAGAGAGAACCTCGAAGAAACCACACCAAACAAAGCAGATGTGTCTTTATTCTCAGGCACATTGCAAGCATCATTGCCTCAGGCCCAAGGACAGCAATGTGGGACGCACCCCCCCCCCTCCCCCTCCCTCAAACCCAGCAGCTCTTGAACCTGCCAGTCCGTGCGCTCAACCACTGCTGGTTTCTAGGTTAACGAACCTATTATTTCGTGAAATCATTGTGTATATCAGTCCAGTAGTACCTGAGGGCTGAAGTGTTTTGTCGTAAAATGGATATGCATTTGTGTTATTCAGTCGCACCAAGGATAAAATATGAGATGCGTGAAAGCAAACGAGGAAATTCTGATGATCTGGAATAACATGTCCTCACGTCTTGAAAAAAAGATAGAAAAGGCTGCAACTGCGTGTTTGCCACAAGGACATTGTTAAGGAGAAGAAGTCCGAATCCTAATGGGAAAATAATGAGCGAACAGAGAGCTAGGTAGGCTGACCAGTTATGCATCCCAAGAGAACCAGGAAGCAGTTTCCGGAACAGAGGAAGTCCTGCATAGATCCGGTATGTATCTGTATATGGGTGTATTGCATCTCAGGGTGCGACATCAAGCGAACCTAACTCATATGACGTGCATCAATTTCATAGCAAAGCTGAGGTGCATTCCAGTGTTCAAAGTGATTGCTGCAGTAAATCATCTTGGCGGCTGCACGAAGCAACAACGTCTCATTGTTGCACCGTTCCTTTGTTGAAACGGATCCCTATTCAAGTCTTTAGCTCCACAATCTCACTGGCCCAATCTAGGAGGATGCCCCGACTGCCAATTCACTCGCCTTCCTCTTCCCGGATTGCTTGTTGTGGCTACGTGCTAAGACCGTCAATCATGCATGTTGATGTCATCATCTGCTATATTAATATGTTAATTCAACCTTACCAGTGCTTATGCATTGTATCAGAATAAAAAAAACAACAAAATATCAAATTATTGAATACGTTACCGGCCACATATAGTATGCGCTAATTCTGAAATATCAAGAGTACATTTCAGCCATGTAACCTGACAAGAGCCTGACGAACTCAACACTTCATGACGACACAGCACAACCGAGATGGCCTGACGTACCTGGGAGATCTGAATGTGGCCCACGGGATGAGCCATCAATCAGCCGCTGGACAGCATCACATTCACCTACAGATGACCAATACTTTAATGCTGGTCACCTTGAGGCTCGCAGTGACATTGTGAACGTAATACAAGTCGGCTGAGTCGGTGTTCAGGTCACACACTGATTCATTCACACGTTAGCAAAAGATGAATGAAGGAGATTGGATAACGTGAATTGACGCCTCACAGACGAATCAGCCGTTCTTGGGTGGGGCGCGTGCTGAAGTAAATGTATATTCGAATATGTTTTCGTTTGCAATGCTACGAATTATGAATCTAACATTTAAGAAATATCTGGTTACAAGGAACAATGATGGAAATATTATATAGAAAACTGATCTGAGTGGAAACGTGGATCTTATTGATGACGTAAGCGAAGTCGCCCAGTTGCAAGCATAGAAATACTAGAATGCATTATTGGGATCACGTGAGTGGTCAGAATTGAAGCCAGATTTAAGGGGAACATTTTGTTGAAAGTCGAGGCGTCGCGATCAGAACAGCTCCATTGACATGCTAGTGCTTTATATACTGTGTGATCCCCTTAAATTCCAAGCTACCGTGAATAGGCGCGGTAGCATTGCACCGTCATTCCAGTTACTGCGTACTACTGCAATGGTTGTTGTTGGTGCCCTGATCAAAGATTGATGACCGATTGAAATCGACTCATTTCCAAGGTGAAGCGATTCAATGGCGCGTTTGGCGCTATTATTAATAAGAACAGGGATCATTTTGAGATGATGCAATCCTCAAAGACTTCTTATTCGAGTGCACATTATGCATCCGAGCAGAGGTAATTCGACTGTTGCCTCAGTTGTGCTACGTAATTCATCTCCTAATTAAATGCTGCGCTACGAAGAATACTATAGAATGAGGTACGTAGAACGAACACACCTGCAAACGAGATTTCAACAATTCTGCCAATGCAGCTCTAATCCAGAGGTAAGTATTATTCAGGTCTAGTGGCGTTGCGTCTATTTATAGTACGGGTATTATAATTATATAATATATAGATAAATTATAGATTATTGACTGCGTTATTTGCAGATAATCAATTAATCAGTAGAAGAAAAATACAAATAATAGTGAAAGTTGAGCCTCCAAATGTACCTACTTATTCCCTTTGCTAAGTATTCAAGGAAGAGCTGTGGAATTACCACATCAAAAGAGCTTTCATTTTGAGGTATTTGTATCTCAATTACACTCAGATAATAAGCAGGGAGGTGTTTATATTATAAGGTAATCAATGAGTTGAGTGCAAAGATGTCTTCAAGTGTGACGTTTGAAAAATCGGTGCAAATATGTTATGGCAGGTTTTGTGTCTATATTTGAATATGTGTACAGGTATAGTGCAGCCTGAAGGTAAGATAAGAGATGCTCACCCTGATGTTTAACTTACCCCATGAATGGTTATAATTATTTGAAGATTCCACAGCCACCATATTAATTATGCGTTGCACGGAGATTGAACTCGTTTAGAAAGGTGTGTTTGTTCATTAAGAAACAAAATTTATCTCAGTAATTGGAATAGCACGCATCGGCTTCCAAGAAATTGTATGAAAGAGGTTTGTAATTGTGGCAGAAAATAGCGATACTAAATCCGACTCGTTTTACACTCGGTAAATCGGCCTCAAGTTTCAAATGACTTAATTGTAAAATTCCGCCATTTTTACTTCTACATGTTGCTGAATACTGCGGGCATTGATTGCAACAACACAGGGCAAAATGCAGCATATGCCTAGCTGTTTATTCGCCACAAAGGACCGACCGAGTTCTGCTGTTGATTGCCAATAACGAGTGAAAGCAGTTCACATTTACCTATTCAGACGATTGTACTTGGATACACGCCCCCCCCCCCCCACCCCGTAGATCTTCCCACTTTACTGCATTTCGCTTGAATGTGCCTAATTTGGATTAACATTGTCATGAGTTCGATTGCATGAATAATACAGAAACGGCATGCCGTAGCGTGATGATGGCATGCCGAATCCGCCAATATTTCATAACCCTCTATCTTAATTTTGGATTGAGTGATCTGCTTGCATGAGAAGCTGGGCCTTATGCATTATGCAACAGGGCCAGAATAAAGCCTCGGGTCCCATAACTTGTAAAGTAGAAAACCATGCAGTCGCAGGGCAGGCAAAAAGTGGCTTCCAATGCAACAAGTATATCTGGTTCTAATGTTATATCCATGGTAACAATAGTACCCATGCTAAAACTGCAATTCTCATTTAATCTCATTTGCTTCGGTGATTCATATCGCGGTTTTACTTCGAAACACTAATTTGAGATAAAGAAAAGAGTAAGTAATGCCTGAAATATGTGTGCTAATAATTCGTTTTTTTTTTTTTTTTTTTTTTTTTTTTTTTTTTTTTTTTTTTTGCAATTCCTGCTAACAAAATCGAACGACGTTCGGGATCAGGGTGAAATCTGATGTCGCATAATGAATCATTGCTTATAACCTCGACAACAGGCATTCAGTCTTTAGTTCGTAAACTTATTCACAGTGAGAGTGGTAAAACAAATAGCCCGAAGGGTGCATTCAAATAACCGATGACTGAATGATGATTCATGAATCACATAGATTATGCGTATTAAATTATACGCGCGTAAGTTGGGAATAAGGCCCGCGTATAGAATATCTTCCTCAGCCTTTGTTGACGATTGAGTGGGAGACATTGCGGTCTCCTTATGACAGGTAGACATATCAATAATGATGTGATTAGCAGAGAGCATTACCAGTGTCAATTTAATTTCTTACTTCATGTGATCATTGAGTTGGCCTCAAGAAAATCTGTCAATTAGCGTGTAACGAGGCAATTCCCGGGAATACTCCACGGAACAACACCTTCAAAAAGTTGTATTTGTCAAGGGAAACATTCTTATGTATATTGTTGTTTGGCTGTGATACATGTAGTTGGGGGGGGGGGGGAGTAAATGATCCGAAAAAGAACTCAATCCCGAGAGTAGCATTGGTTTCAACTGAGGAAAAAGAACGCGGGTCAATCATGGTGCAATGAACGTAGTTTGAGATGTTTTATAAACCCAACTGTGCTCGTGGTTAGTTTATTGAGCAGGTTATAGATTATAGATTGAAAACGCTTACTCACCAGACACTCTGCACGGCAATTGACGAACATATTGAATGCTTATTGCTGCACTTGTATTCAATGTAATCAGAGCTTCAAATTGAGACAACATCATTTTGATACATTACATAAGAACAACAGACAAAAACTACAATAATGAGACAACAAAGGGGAGAAACAAAAACAGGCAACAAAAACCCGAACGATTTCATGTCAGTATTTGAACCAGTGGCAACTATCAATCACTCTTCACAGATCAATGAATAGTGATGCATCGATGAACACTGAGAACTCACCTGATCTCTGGTACATGAAGGCGACGAGCAGCCCTAGTATCCACTCCATGCTGCCGATGAGGAGAGTTTTAGTCCAAAAGAGTTGTGCCACGAGAGTCCTTCTCGGAGTGTCAGCGACTACAGCAGCAGCGGACTGTAGTCTTGCGAGAACAGGAGAGGCGTAGTGATCAATCGGCGCTCTGCTGCCTTATGCTAATGTCGACCCGAATGCAGACAGCTCTGCTATGTCCCCACGTATATATTGATCATTAATGGTGCTTAAAGAGTTCATTTATCCAAGTAATGAAGTCTCCCTTGCTGTGGCAATGGCCGCTCCCTCGGAAGCTGTGATTCATTGGCGCGGATACCATTGCATGTGAGTTGCCTGCTATTAAGTGGGGGCATCTCGCATCCTTCTCTCCACTTCGCCTCTCTTTCACTCTTTCGCCTCTCTTTCTCTCTTTTGCTTCCCTTTCTACCAAAACCACTCTCTCCCCAATACCACCCCTATTGTAGGATGCGCCCTAAAGCGACTGATTTTGAATGAATTCTAAGAAAAGGCGCTATTCTTTGTCAATATTTCATTAGGACACTGATTTCCTCACAGTGTTCTTGCTTCATTGATGACTTGCAGCAGCACATCTGTTGCTACAAACACTAACCGACCGGTGTCAGTTCCGCAAATTATAATGATAATATTGACGAATTTATAACCATTGTGAAGTCTGAAGTATCGTTGCCTCGTAAGCGTTTTGACTCTTGTCAATTTTTCTCATCAGAAAAGTCAACATGAATTGGTGAATTTCTGGACATCAGACATGTTAGCTGTGCTGAGCCGTTCTCATAATATGACATCGTGTCCCAAAGGGGCTTGTATTATTCAGTGTATAAGGCTCTCTTAACAAATGCAGTGTCACGCATAATGTTACGATAAACAGTTGGAATATGACTGTTGTGCAATTTAGGAAGTGTATTCGATTATAATATACTTGGTATTCCATATAACTGCATGACAGAAGGACAAGGGCAAGAGTGCGAAGAACTCCCGCATTCAGAATAAGCACTCGTTTGCCATTCACGTTAGCACGAACCCTGTGCATACACTCCATGATCGATAATCTTTAGAAAAATATGCCTTGGTCACCAAGATGGTGCCAGATGGAATACTGTCGAGATCGTAAACAAGAAATGTGAGGGTCTAATGGTTGCTGTCGATTGTGTAGTTGCGAACCCGCTTAGCATACTTCTGACGACTGAAGAATACTAATGGCAGGGTGAGTGAATGTGTAACTATATTAAATGGGAAACTATATTAAAAAACGAATCATCAAATGAGACGGAAACTATACGTTAAATATGCTTTATTTAGGCGACGTTTCTTAGGGAAAATTTATTGTATGCACATTTTAAATAATTTTGTACTCGATGTGGTTTGCTGCAAGTTTGATGAAACCCTTCGTGAGTGAACGATGCCTCGTGGGCACATGCCTATGTTTAGGCAAAACCTTGCCATACGCCGATTCAGCACGGATCGCTCGCGTAATAACCCCAAATATTTTGCCAACAAAAAACCATTGCATGTCATGGTGTTGTAATAGATAAGACTAATGTACATATATAGGCTATAACAAATGCCATGAACCTGCACTGTTGGACCAGCTGCTTGTGATTCCAAGGGCCCCGAAGGCAGGGTGTAAGTGATATGAATGCATAGTAATACAGCTCTGTTTGCGTGATCAGGCCCAACCCAACATTCACTAATGAGCCTCAGGACAACCCACTCGCTGACAAGGTGAGTTATGCAAGCCGTGCTTCAATTCATCATTTGCACTTGTAATCGAAAAGTATCTAATTGTGATGAATGAAGGAAGCAGGGTGGACTGAACGAGACGATGCACTCTTCACTTTTCACCGAAGTGGCAGGAAATTCGTTCAATGCGCATCCCTCGCGGTTCTTTCTACAACTCCAACCCCAAGAGAGTGAAACCTATTTTGCTCAACCGGAAACGAACGGTTAGAGAGGGTGCATCCAGCAGCACACTCGGCAGTTCACTGTGCAGAATGCTTTCACTTGGGTGTCGTGTACGGTGCAGGATTGATCAATTTATGCCCAGGCCAATTCTCCTATAAGGTACACGGAATTGTGTGATATTTAAGTTGATTACATTCATCATTCAATGAGACTATAGAAGACAAAACTAAAATACTCATCCTCACGATTCCAATGGAAACTAGATTCAATCACTTCAATAAAATAACTGCGCATCTCATCGTTACACCATGACTGCTGCGTGACCAATTTCATTATCAGCGTTCTGTATGCATAAATCTAGGTGCTGGAGGTTGGTTATTAAACGGTAAGGCTCCCAGGTCGACATATGCACCGAGAGAACTCAGCGGTTTTTTTGGCCAGTGGTGGAAGAATGGAGGTCAAAGGGATGCTATTGTACTTCGTATGAATGGTTTTGACGTCGGTGGTGTCTCATTGCACACCTCTGCAAAATGCTATTAAACTAACAGACGCACAGATCAACTTCAATGCTTTCTTTCTCTGTCGTTGTTATTGCTCCGAAGGGAGAAGTCACTATGCGGTGTGTGTGATATGTTACTCAAGCTGACAGTTGACAGCTCGTGCTGTCAGGAATGCGCGCGATGTTGATGCAATTACAAGCTCGTTATAACAAGCTTTTGTGACAATAGGAGGGACTGAAGAGGAGTGGTGTGACGGTGCACTGTACGCGTGTAGTTAAAACTCACATTAGAAGATACGCATATACACAAGTCATATGTTTACTAACCTCATAATAATTATTACTTTAAACATATTACGGTTTCAAATTTCTCGCATTTGCTGAGTTGACACAATTCCCCTGATTCTTCACCAAAAGAACAAAGGGATTTCTTGCAGTCCTCGTTAGTTCACCCTTGAACGACGCCTTGACACACTGCAACAGCTCCGCAATTGAGTTGCAAAAGTTCTCCAGTTTCGTGAAGAACATCGTCACCAGAATCTGCTCATCACGATAGGTCGCTGCTAATGCCCCTCGAAGGTCCATTTGAAATCCAGCGTCCCTATTCATGGCTCTAGCTTCTTGGCCCTCTTAGGGACACTTTGAGACAACTTGGCGGCGACCAGAATTCAAATGCTGACAGCAGGCGATTTGGTGAAGTCCGATGTCCAATTGCTGCAATCCATACAATTTTTTGTTTCCAATATTTGTATGTGTTTCTTTCTCCTGTGTGCAAGTATCAAATTGACCGATCACTAACGCAATATTTAATCGTTTTAACCCCACCCTCTCCCTATCTTATCAAATATTCAAAGGAATAATCACGTGACCAATTTATGACCAATGAACAAAGAGATAATTGAATTCAAGTTCCCAAGATAAGGATTCGTCGTTTATGCGCGCGCACTTTGATACGAGAGGTCACGGGATGCGCAGAAGAAGCAGCGACATTTCAATGGTCAACCATTAAGCGGCATTCGTCTGCCTGTTGTGCATGTTAATGAGGGTTTGCTGGACGTTAACATTGACCTCTTCACGACCAATCCTTGAACTCTCTCTTGTGGGTCAATTAGGAAGGGGCAATAGCCCCATGGACACGTAGATGCTGTGGTCCCTAACGAGATTCTTAATGACATTCTTTTGTTTCAATTCATCAACCAACTCATTACGTCATATTACGTCATACGGATACAGTGATAACGCAACTTTGTTGCGTATTATCTGTCTTGTTGAGGAATCAAGAAGAAATAAGTAGAAATATTTGTTCAGCATTTCTATATGCAACACCCCTCTGAATTATTCAGCATTCTTCGTTGTTGCAATATTTTTCTAATTATCCTTGGTTCTAGCAATAAGGTGTGACAATAGTTCTTATCTACTTATTCTCCCAGTGATAAAGTAAGATCACGTCCTGCCTTCGCCAAAATCAGCAATAAAAACGCCGCCATGTTTCCAGCACAATGATCACATGCTTGTACAGTTCTATGTGTCATAATTAATTGCAACGTCTTTGTTGTGGGGTGCGTGGCAGTCAACGGGTAGATTGCTGTAACCATTGCCCTTTGTAACCCTATGCTTACAACCGACCCCTGTTGTCCCGAACCACGACACATCATAAATTGCATAGCACGCGCAATGCAATAAACACTTTGCATATAGATTAACTCTACATCCACGCTCTCCTTCGTGGAAGTAGTCTATTACATAAGCATAGTTATTGAATACTGAGTTTGCGGTAAGAAGGATTGAATTGGAGTTTGGCGATTAGACGGATCCGTTCAAGCAATGGTGCAGAAAACCTTATGCGTGATAAAGTGCAGCCTCTTGGAGCAGCGAACAAGTGCTTTGGTCGCTTCAGCTGTTCCCTGGCCATTCTCAGGCAAGTCATGTTCCTGCTAGCGATCCCTGTTTAATGAAAATGAACTTCAAGTCTTAAACAGTCCGCCTTAATAGAAAGAAGAATATCTCGGTGCTTCACTGGTTTCCCTGCAATCAGGCCTTCGTGTCCTTTTTGTTCTTTCATCTATTCCTCCAAACTTGTCATCAATTCCTTTTCTGATATATCTCCACCGTCTTGCATTGTCATAAACTGAGTAATAATGAATTAAAAATATTCCTCGATCACCAACTTTCCAGTGAGCACCATTTCCATTTACCCATTCCCCTACCACGCTCTCCTTCCCCCTCCCCCCTCCTAACTAAACTCCAACTGTTCTTTTTCCCTTCCATAAGCGGAGGTCGTCGCTGAGTAGCTGCAGGCGAAACGCCATGAAGAAAGCCGACGACGTGAGAAGTGAGTCCGTGCGAAATCCCGGCACAGATTATGGCAGTCATTGTGTCCACCCTCTGAGGCTCATACGGTGGTGATGTGCGCTTCTGTCAGCCGGCGAGACAACGGCATTATTTCCGATGCGCTTTTTATTCGTTCGGAGCGACGTCTCTGCGGAGATGAAAGCGACGTCCACGTTTCAAGGTGTCAACTGGCGACGCACAACCGAAATTCGTGGTTTTAGGGGGGGGGGGGGTTCTCTTGAAAATTGGCAGATTCTTCTTCTTCTTTTGAATCACGTGGTTTTGATGCATGTGTTTTGTTCTCAATCTCATAATCAATGAATGTGGCAATTAATATACGTGAAATTTTTCATAGGAAGAGAAGCGACCCTTTTGGTTTTCAGGGCATTTCAGTCTTGCTCGCTGTGGATGAAAAGGAACACATCGGAAGTTGTTCGTTTGTACTGTACCATACTGTTCTCACATTTCATAGTACCAGTTATTGAAAAATTATATTTCATGAATTTTGAAGTGAATTTTCCAGCTTGACTTACTATTTTTTGGTGGAATAAATAAACAATGAAAACAGAAATACGAATTGCGTTCATTCGATTCAAACACGCTTCGATACGTACATTAACTGCATCATAATGATGAGCTATTCACTTTCTATGTTAAGAGCAAATTTATAGATCAGTCTCCTCAAACGAAATAGAAACAACATTTACTCTTGGTCTGGTATTTCGGATCCAATGCCCAGTATAAGCGAGGCTTAAAATATCATTTTTTTCTAAATGATAGAAATCAAAATGACTTCGAAGTTTCAAGACCCTTCATCCGCCATGTGACCTTGATTGTGACACCCTGATGGCGAAATAAAGTTCCCATGAATCATTGAAGCTACGCGGCAGATCCCGCAACACAATGGACCAAGATCATCTCTCAGCATCCTTTAAAAGACTTCCCAAACCAGCGCAAAGTCAGGTCATACAAGCATATAGCGGCGGTCGTCTCCCTGGAGCGCCAATATAATCACACCCGGCTATGTTCTGCTCGTTGCACGCGAGGGAGAAGGGCGAGGGAGAGTTGGGAGGAGGAAGCAAGAGGGGCGTCGCAATTACGCATCTCGGATGAAGTGTCAGTTATCATTGGAGCAGGCGTCGCGTCAATTGAAAGCTAGCGTGATATTCCTCCATCTCCAATACTACACGGTGCTGGGCAATATAGACTCACATGCTCACCCAGGATATCTCATATGACCCGATCAAGCGAGATCATCCAGGCATTAGTATTAACCGCATCGGTGATAATACGCGGAGGAGTCAGCTATTATACAATTAGAAAACAGTGTTCATCAGGCGTGGAGACCGATTTCATATTCGTCGTCGACCACTGTCCATGTCACTCCTGGTTCTTTCGACACAGCGCCGCAAGTAGAAAGCAGCACGCGCGCTCTCGGCCATAACTCGCATCATCACAATGCTATCTTCATTTTCATTGGAAGCGCTGTGATAAAGCGGCGAGTGATATCTTTTTGCTTAATCCCCATCGCTTTATCGGCCTCACACCCGATGCTCGCT
>KB312079.1:78795-92101 GCA_000328365.1 Capitella teleta | reverse complement strand
CAGTGTTTACTCTATACCCATTTTGAGGCGACACTTAGCTTTTTCTACGTCTTGATCTGAAAATCACAGTCCAGCGGCAAAGTCGCGGACGCACACGCAGGAGTCCCGAGGTCGAAACTCATCCACGGTCATTTTTTTTTTTCATCATAATATTATTTTTATTTTTAAATTTTCTTGTCATTTTTAAATATTGGGAGAATTTCGAGGAAGACTGGTTCCACTATTGATTTATTATACAATTATTACTTATTACTTGCAACATTTGCCTTAATTTTTACCGATTCATAGAGCACCAATCCTTGCTTGAGGTGCGTTTTGTTTTCTCTAGCGTTGATTTATTATAAAATGGGCGCTATGAGTTGTGAGACTGACGTTATGATTCTGATAAACTCTAAGGTCGATTTTTTTAAAAAACTTTTTTGATCGAAATCTTTTTTTATTGGAATTTTATTCTTTTCTGGGCTATGGCCTTCTTTCTAAAAAAATCTATATTTCAGGCTTCGACTGATTTCTTGTCTGTCTGTTTGTTTGTCCGTCTGTACCGATATTTCTTAGCGCGATAGCTACTTGAATAAACAGGCGAATAACACCAAATTACACAGGGGCAAGGACATTTTGGTTTCCTATCTCTCATTGAAATTTGGAGGTCAAAGGTCAAAGGTCAAGGTCACAGTGAATTATTGAAGTTTGAAACGGGGTTGGCCCTAGCTCATTCATTATTAGAGCTACGGCTTTGTAGTTTACACCAAACGATTTAGTGCAACGAGATGTACAACAAAACATATCGCTATAATGGCGCTGGGATGCACCGTTCTTGCGTAATCTTGCATAGCGGTAATTACGAAATATTCAAAGGCTAATATCTCGGTTGTTATGCAAGCTGTGGCATTGAAACTGACACAGAACATTGCTAGTATATACATCTTATTGATTTCAAAGTGTTAGTTAACTAAATTGAAGTTCAAGGTCATGGTGATAATTAACGCTTTTGATTGCGTAATTTGATGATTATTTCGAATTTTTTTAACTTTAATGTTTTATTTAGTATAGTACAGCGTGGCCTGTCTTGTGCTCAGAGGAAATGATCAATTTCATCATATTTGTCAGTGTTTACTCTATACCCATTTTGAGGCGACACTTAGCCTTTTCTACGTCTTGATCTGAAAATCACAGTCCAGCGGCAAAGTCGCGGACGCACACGCAGGAGTCCCGAGGTCGAATCGTCATTTTTTTTTTTTCATCTTAATATTATTTTTATTTTTTAATGGGACTTGCGTTATGATTCTCACATACACTATCGTATATTTCATTATTCATAACGCACTATAAATTTTGTGTTCTCCATATTTCATAACGCATTTATCAAGTGATATAACTAATCCCTTTTCTTTCAACCATAAATGTGTTTTGTCATTTCCGTGTTCTGCCTTGAGCGATAAATAGTTTTGTTTTATGTATTCCGAAACAGTTTTGGTAAGGTTTATATTTGTATAATTACAATGTATCATAGCTAATTGTCTTTTTTTTTTTTTTTTGTAGTAACATACAAATTCAATAAAATGCAATAAAATACAAGTTCAAGCACAGTAGCTTACAGCTAATATCTAAGTTTTTATGTAAGCTGTGGCATTGAAATTTACACAGTACATTGCTAGCATATTGGCCTTATCTTTAAAAAAAAATCTATATTTCAGGTTTAGACTGATTTCTTGTTTGTTTGTTTGTTTGTTTGTTTGTTTGTTTTAGCACACTTAGCCTTTTCATATCACTGTAATGGCGCTGGGATGCACCGTTCTTGCGTAATCTTGCATAACGGTAATTACGAAATATTCAAAGGCTAATATCTCGGTTGTTATGCAAGCTGTGGCATTACACACAGTAAATTGCTAGCCTATACATCTTACAAATACCAAAGTTTTAATTAATTACATTGAAGTTCAAGGTCATGGTACAGTAAAAGCTCGTTACAACGACATGTTTGGTTTCAGGCATATCGGTCGTTGTAACGAATTTGTCAGTGTAATGAATTTGGCCCATAACGCACCGACTGACCGTCATGATGGTCACTCCATAATGCCTATTGGTTCACTGTATGTAGTGTTACCTAGCATGCATACTGTGTTGTAACAAGGAAGAACAATTTTATGGATTTGAAGGATAGTTTAGGCCTTACATATTCATTTCTTGAAGAAATCAAACATTGTTTTCTGCTTCTTAACATTAGTGCGTTTACATTCAATATTTTTTAATAATGACAACATAGGAGTTAGATGTTTTTCAAAGTCTCTGTTCTCTTCACAATATTTAATTATGCTCTGTCGCCGGAGTTCATTGAATATTCATAGAGTATTTTTCCGATCAGCGGCAACGATCAAAGGACTTTTTATCTTTTGTAATCAAAACAAACAATAATGCTTTAAAAGCCGACAAAGGCGACCGCTACCTATCCGTTGCTTTAATTGAGCGGGAGATGTGCATTTCACTCTCTGTGTTCAGCGTCGGCGTTCACACCTTTAATCCTTTCATCTGAGCTGTTTACCAACAAACCATTGAATTGAATCTTTGATATTTTTACAAAGGCTTAAGCAAACATTGCAACACTAACATGCCGACAACATCAGAACTTTAATTCATGTGAGTCGTGCGTCGTGGGTCAGTGAACATCGGAGACAGTTGCGGATCATTGAACATGAGCGACCTCAAGGCGACGGCCTGTCGTTGTAATGAGCTAGATTTCAATATTAAAAGCACATTTGTTTGGCGTTTTCCCTGTCAGTGTCAGAACAGTGAATTTTGTCAGTGTATCGGGCTTTTAACATTGTGGCAGATCGGTTTTGACCAAAAAGCTGTCGATAAGTGAATTTGTCAGTGTAATGAGTGTCGTAACGAGCTTTTACTGTAGTAATTAACGCAATTAACTGTGTAATTTGATGATTATTGCGAATTTTTTTAATTTCAATGTTTTTCTTAGTATAGTACAGCGTGACCTGTCTTGTGCGCAAAGGAAATGATCAATTTCATCATATTTTTCAGTGTTTACTCTATATCCATTTTGAGGCGACACTTAGCCTTTTCAGCGTCTTCATCTGAAAATCACAGTCCAGCGGCAAAGTCGCGGACGCACACGCAGGAGTCCCGAGGTCGAAAATCATCCACGGTCATTTTCTTTTTCATCTGAATATTATTTTTATTTTTAAATTTTCTTGTCATTTTTGAATATTGGGAGAATTTCGAGGAAGACTGGTTCCACCATTGATTTATTATACAATTATTACTTATTGCTTGCAACATTTGCCACTGTTTTTACCGATTCATAGAGCACCAATCCTTGCTTGAGGTGCGTTATGTTTTCTCCAGCGTTGATTTCTTATAAAATGGGGGCTGTGAGTTGTGAGACTGACGTTATGATTCTGATAAACTCAAAGGTCGATATCTAAGTTGTTATGCTAGCTGTTGCATTGAAATTTACACAGTATTTTGCTAGCATATTGGTCTGACAGAATCCGAAGTTCTAATCCATTACATCGAATTTCAAGGTCATGGTGGTATTTAACGCAATTACATGAGTAAATTGATGATTATTTCGAATTTTGTGAATTTTAATGTTGTTCTTAGTATATTAAAGCGTGTACTATCTGTCAATGCTTTGAGAGAACTGAAAAGTTTCATCTTATTTGTCTGTGTATAACGTCGAAAACCTTTTTAGGCGACACTTTGCAATTTTTGCATCATTTTTCAATTTTTTTTTCTATCGTAATCTTTTTTGTTTGGAATTTTTTTCTTTTCTGGACTACGGCCTTATCTTTAACAAAAAATCTATACTTCAAACTTCGACTGATTTCTTGTTTGTTTGTTATAGATTTTTTTTTTGGGAAAAAAAGCTATATATCGCTTTGTTATAGATTTTTTTTTTTTATAATCTGTATGTCGCTTTGTTTGTGTGATTTTTGTTTTTTGATTTTTGTTTTGTCCTTCTGTACCAATATTTCTTAGCTCGATAGCTACTTGAATAAACGGGCGAATATCACCAAATTACACAGGGGCAAGGACATTTTGTTTTCCTATCTCTCATTGAAATTTTGAGGTCAAAGGTCAAAGGTCAAGGTCACAGTGAATTATTGAAGTTTGAAACGGGGTTGGCCCTAGCTCATTCATTATTTGAGCTACGGCTTTGTAGTTTACACCAAACGATTTAGTGCAACGAGATGTACAACAAAACATATAACGCCCGTGTGGGTTTTGGGGAAGAATAGACCCAAGGTATCCTACTGCCTGTCGTAGAAGGCGACTAAAAGGGGCGACTCGTTTGCCGTGAGTCGCGACCCGTACGGGGGATAATGGGATCCTGGTGGTTGAGTTGACGCCGGTTCTGCGGGCTGGCTAGGCAACACACCACTTTGGCCCGGCATTCCCTTAGACTGAGAGGACTGAGCTGGGACTGAGAGGGCCGGCTCAGTTCTAAATCGGCTGGTGGCGTCCCTGATTCTTACCAAGGTCATTTCATCTCACATTCTGGTCAGAAGACGCTGGCCACTCATTCATCATACGTTTTCATACATACTGCACAGGGACGATGCTTGGGTCAAACAGGTTCATTTTTATAGTCTTATGACCGCTATATTAAATGGGTCTGTGTATAGCACCGGGATAACCCCTGGCATCTGGAGCTGGGCGCAGCCCCTCCAACAAGATGTCCCCTTGTAGGGCTCCGCGTGGTGGGCGGGGGACTCCCGGTGTTGAAACACTCAACATTTTATGGAAAACCTAAACCCTCCACCTCAAACCCCACAGAAACGAAAGAAACCCAATGATGACGACCACAGCACAACAACGGACTTACCGAGGCGTTCCACAAGGTTCCCGAGGTATTATATGATTACGGGCACTTCAAAGGACAAGCCAGTGTTCAAGGTCTCGCCTATGGCTGGCCACCTTGTCCTCAAGGGGCTAATTGGAACAATTGAAAAAATCATAAGACTCAGGAATGGTGATCTGATCGTCGGCGTCAGCCGTGACGGTCAGATCCCAAACTTATTGAATTTAAAAACATTCCATAGAGCCCCTGTCCAAGTGACTCCTCACAGGACACTTAATACAAAAAAAGGAGTCATTCGGTGCCCTGCACTGCGTGACGTCCCTGAGGATGAGATTGTGGAAGGTCTCTCCGAAGAGGGTGTCACGGAAGCACGAAAAATTTATTACAATAAAGAAGGAAAAAAGATCTGTTCCTCAACGGTAATCCTGACCTTTGACTCCTCGTTCTACCTAAGGAGATCAAGGCAGGTTACCTGAACATCAAGGTGGATGCTTACATCCCAAATCCCCTTAGATGTTTTCAGTGCTTCCGATTTGGTCATCATAAAGATAAATGTAAGCGCAAGCCCATCTGCGCAAAGTGCACAAGTGAAGAGCACAGTGATGACCGGCAGTGCACCCAAAAGGCCTGCTGTGTGAACTGTTCCGGATAACATACTGCTTTTAATAAGAACTGCCCCAAGGGGCTTGAGGACAGAGAGATCCAGCGCCTCAAGACCACAGAGAACATCTCCTTCTCGGAGGCAAGGCAGCGTGTCAGACCAACACCTGCCCCCGGAACAAGTTTCGCTTCGGTGTTAACAAAAAGAAAATGGTGTCAGCTGGCACCCAGTGGTGTGCTGGGGATGTCATGGCGAGCGACAAGATTCTGTCCTCGTCTAGGGCGCCCTCACCACCATCTGGGAAGGCCAGTACTGGCATCCAAACTTTGACAACTTCAACAACAACAACTTCAACAACAATACCACCAAAACCTAAACGACAACAGCAAAAATCCAAAGAAAAAACAATAGTGATTTCGGCTGCAAAGCCGTCATCAATACCCACACCGAAGCCAGCACCCGCCTCGGGACAAGGGAAAAAAAGACACCGGCCGCCTGCCCAAGGCAGAGCAGCAGAGATTAACTAGGTGTTAAATGGTGTCTTAGATCCCGATGCCATTGATCCTTCTCTTGAGGAGGACATAGCCGTGGATGCGCCTCCTTCCACTTCCCTGACGAGCCCAGGGAAGATGCAATCCACAAAGGAGGGACCCAGCCCTGAAAACGATTTTACAATGGAACTGTAGAGGTTTCAGAGCCAATTTTCAAGAGTTAAAACACTCGTGGCTCAAAAGGATGCAACAGTATTATGTCTACAAGAAATTAAAGTTAAAGATTCAGACAGTTGCTTCTTGAATGGTTTCAATACTTTTAAAAATTGCACTCTAGGAATAGATGGTAGGGCTGTTGGTGGTGCTGCTGTCCTCATTAAAAAGGACACTCCCCATCAGCACATACCTTTAACGACAAATCTGCAGGCAGTCGCAGTTCGAGTGACACTGCACCGACTGTTGACTGTCTGTTCTATCTATCTTCCTCCGGGGAGATCGCATGGCGATCTTGTGGAACTGGACAGACTTGTCCAGCAACTTCTACCCCCGCTCAGGCTGTTGTCCAGCAAATGGAAAAATTACATATCAAAATTAACCATACGTTCATCTGTTAAGAAAACCTGGGATATGGTCCGGAAGATCAGTGGCAAGTATAAAGGACACCAGATCCATCACTTGACCACAAGAAGCGGCGACACTGCCACTGACAAGGAGAGCATTACCGAAGCACTGGCTGATGAGTTTGCTCTTAACTCATCAACAAGCCATTACACTGACAAGTTTCAAAAGTACAAAGATAAAGCAGAAAGGAAGGTACTTAATTTTAACTCTAACAATACAGAGTCCTACAACCTCCTTTTTACTCTCCTTGAATTACTGATGTCTTTAAAAAGCAGTCACGATACCTCAGTAGGCCCTGATGATATACATTACCAGCTACTTAAACATCTGCCTATCAACTGCAAAATGATTTTATTGAATCTTTTCAACCGTATTTGGGTTGGGGAGCCGTTCCCATCCGCCTGGCGGAATGCGATAGTTATTGCAATTCCCAAACTGGGCAAAGACATCAGTCTTCCGACTAACTACAGACCAATTGCACTTACAAGCTGTTTATGTAAAACCATGGAAAGAATGGTAAACGGTCGTCTTGTATATTTTTTAGAATATAATAATCTTCTTTCTCCAAGTCAGAGTGGATTCCGTTCCCAACGATCCACAGCGAATCACCTGGTCTCCTTAGAGACGTACATCCACGATGGTTTCGCTCATGGTGACCACGTACTTTCCGTCTTCTTCGACTTGGAGAAGGCGCATGAAACCACATGGAAATGTGGCATAATATTTGATCTTTTTAACATGGGCCTTCGGGGACATTTACCGGTTTTTATCCGCAACTTTTGATCACACCGACAGTTCAGCGTCAGACTTGATTCTGTTGACTCCAGTCCGCACCCCCAGCAGATGGGTGTGTCGCAGGGGTGCGTCCTCTCGGTCACCCTCTTCAGGATCAAAATAAATAGTATTTCCAACGCTGTGGGTGCAGGCATTCACAAATGTTTATATGTGGACGATTTCACGATCTCATATCGTTCAAGATACCTCCCTACTGCAGAACGCAAAATACAGTTGGCCCTGAATGGGCTGCAGAAGTGGGCTGATGAGAGCGGCTTCCGCTTCTCCCCCACCAAAACTGTCAGCGTCTGTTTCCGCCGTAGGTATCTTCCCAGATCCACTTTTAACATTGAACGGCTAAAAAATCCCTATAGTAGAGAAAACAAAATTCTTAGGAGTAATATTTGGCAAGAAATTGAACTTTAAAGAACATATACAATTCCTTAGAGGCAAATGCCAAAAGTTTTAAATCTTTTAAGAGTAATATCTAAAATGAATTGGGGAGCGGACAGGGAGGTTCTTCTCCGTCTCTTCCGCTCCCTTCTGAGATCCCGACTAGATTACGGAGCCATAGTATACGGCTCTGCGAGGATCAGTTACTTGGAGAGGCTGAAGCCCATACAGAATCAAGCCTTGCGGCTTTGTCTGGGGGCCTTCAGAACCTCTTCGGTAACAAGTTTACACACTGAGGCAAATGAAATGCCGATGGCCATTAGGCAAAAACTTTGCCCTCAGGATGTGCTCGGACACTACTAACCCGGCACGCCAGTGTATTTTTAATTACAACAATGACCGTTTTTACCTGAGCAAACCAAATGCTATTAGGCCGCTGGCCCTTCGAATTAAGGAAGATCTGCAAACAATATGTCCAGACATTAAAGCTATTACGCCCAACCAACTTTTTAACACCCCCTATTGACTACTCAGACCACCTGAGCTGGATATATCTTTAGTACATTTTGGCAAAAAAACAGCGAATCCAAATTATACTCTAAGAAATGAATTTGTGAGCGTCCACGGCAAAACAGGTCACATGGGTCGGGATAAAATTTTTGAGTTTGAGGCATCAGCGGACAGCTGACACTTTTCTGGATATTTTGATGCAAAAATCATGTAGATATCTCAAGGGGTTGCAAAGTTATGGCGTTTTGAAGTCCGAAACTTCAAAAACCATCATTTTGAGAAATTCGCGATTGAAAGTCTAGATTAATGTTATTAATATTCATTTAGGCATATTTCAGGCCACAGGTATTATATCACGATGAAATTTGACATGCCTGTTTTCCTCATCCTGGTGCCTATTACATGCAAGTTTCATAGAGATTGAACTTCAGCAAAAAAAGTTACAATGTATTACAATAATTATAAGGGACACCAGTTTCCTACAGAATCCGAAACTGAAGATAACCGAAGAGAACTGATATATAATTTATTTGATATTCAAGCTACAGTAAGAACAATTAAATTTGATTTTCCTGGGGTAGAGGTGGAGGTGGAGGTAGGGGTGGAGGTGGAGGAGGAAAAGGAGGAGGCGTGCCATTATCGTTCTCGTCACTGTCAGACCTAGCATCGGAACTGAAAAAAAGAGAGCATAATGTAATAAATATGTATGTAAGCTAATAACAATTAAATTTCACTATTAGTATAAGAATTTCTATAAGCTTGATTCGTCCTTTTTACAGATGACTTAATTAGGGGATAGCGGTGAAGGCGGGCCTTTATTCTCGTCACTAGTAGGGCCAACAGCACACTCAATACATACCCATAAATAAACTTAAAGGCCGAGATGCATGTTGATAGTTCGTGGATGCTCTCTTCTCTTCTGGCGCTTCAGCTTCGAACTGCACGTCATGTCAAACACCTTGATTCCAGTCGGAGGTGCATCACATCCTGTTCACCTGGTTGTAGACTTAGGTTGAAAAAAGATCACTAGGAATAGCTAATTCACAATATGGATAGGCAGCCATGTCCATTTTCATGTTGGCCATCTCTTCAGGTGTGAATAGCTGGCTGCCAGGACCATTTCAGAAGTGCTGGCAACCGCATCTGGAGAAAAAAATTGTACATATAAGCATCCCAGTAAGAGTTAGAGTAAAATGCACATCTGTGGGTTGATTGCCAAATACTGGCGCCGGTCATAATTACTACTATTACTACTACAACTAAAAATGATAATAATAATATTATTATAATTATAATAATAATATTATTATTAATATTATTAATATTATTTAATAGTCACATTAATGATTATGTGTTGCTCGAGTAATAATTATAATAGTCATTAATTCATTACCGTAATAATTAATATAATAGGCTTTTTAATAGTAGTAATAATAATGAAAATATTTTATTTATGTTGCTCGAGTTTTAAAATATGCAAATGTGTTCCCAAGCGAGTTTAAAACAGCATGCATGCAGGTGGAAAGATATACTACACTCAAGTAATGAAGTATACAACTGACAACACAGTGAGTGCACTAAGTTCATCTTCATCATACATGACTTACATCAAAACATCATTTAACATGAGCCCTTCAAATTTGTTCAGTTTAAGTATAATTGAGGGAAATTACACTGTAACAAAGGCTTACCTGAATTGCCGGGCTATCAGTCGTAGCAAGCAGTTCGATCCATCTGCACTGAAGGCGATTCCTATCTTCAGTGTGTCACACTGACCCGTGCTGACAGTCCCTTCAATAATCATCCATGTTTTGATTTTTATTTTAACTCCTTCAGTCCTTGTGGCTTGTGACAACAACTCGAGTGTTGTCACCGCCGGGGGCCTTAGAAGTTCCAAATCACAGTCACAATCGTCGTCCGAGTCCGGTTCCTTGTCGTCATCTTCATTAATCCAGTATTCGTCTATCAAATCATACACTTTTTGGTGATTTTCAGTTGAAAAATTGAAAACCCCGCGATTTTGTCTTGCATCTCGAGAGAAATGGGTCGAGTCATGGGTTCACGACCTCGGCTCAACCAATCAGTGAGCGAGCTGGTTCATTTACATATATTTTAGGTCAAACTGCGGATAATATCCACGACATAGTGCTTCTATTTTAAGCTTTCTGCTTCTTTCATTTATTTAATACGTGACGTAGGACTGCATTATAAGAGAGTTCCCTTGCAGATCTTCTCATTGATATAAAAATATGGCGGGTTTCGCTGAAAAACTACTGGCGATCCGGGGGTCAAAAACCATGATAATCGGCCATTGTTTCGGACTTTTTTCTATAATGCCTAGAGGGTGCTGTTGGAAAATATCATATTTGAGGCACTTAGGATGTTAATTCATGCCTAATACTTCGGGACATGGTGCATGGATGATTTATGAAGGCTCTGAGCCCAAAACCTGAAAACCGCTTATAATCACCCCACATGGTGTTTTTCGCTCATAGCTCGCTTTCGCAATTGTGACCGGTTTTGCCGTGGACGCTCACATTTTATAATTTAATGGATAAATATTCAGATCACAAAGTGATTTTTACAGACAGATCCAAGAGCGACTCGGCAGTGGCATGTTCCGCTACTGCCGACAACCTCCGCATCCAAATCCGCCTGCCTGATTCGGCATCAATATTTTCGGCCGAGCTGCTGGCCATTTACCAAGTGCTGACACTCCTCGAGTGTTCGGCCAATGACCAGCAGCAGTTCTTAATTGCCACTGATTGGGTGTCATCGCTACAAGCGATTGGAAATTTTAATATAAAACACCCTTATGTTTTCAAAAATTCTTGAGAAGTGTACATTATTACACAAGAAAGGAATCTATCTAGTTATGGCCTGGTGCCCAAGTCATGTTGGTGTGATGGGTAATGAGACACCCGATTCTGCAAATAGGACACGGATACAAGAGGGCTGGGGTAATCTCCCCTATACCCCAGGGTATAAGAAGTCGAGTAGGATGCGCTTATAATGTGACCTACTCATTTGAAGCCTGGGAATGGGTAGGACACGTTCTAATCGTGTCCTACTGCGATCTGCGTATTCGAAACTGAAAAATGGAAATAATTCGTGGGATACGTTATAAATATACGTTCTTGGTGCGTCCCATACTCTCCGATGCCTCTTCGAACCCTCATTATTAATTATTATCAATTATGGAGAAGTATAAGAAAACAATTCCCATCGCGAATAATCATAATGTAATAATATTATGTTACTGGCTGTATAATGTATAATGTATGCAAAATATATTCCGGCTTCATTTTTATTCAAGGTTGTCTAAACAATGACAATCTAGGCAATCTCCCAACAGGAGGTCACGCAGGCGGATAATCAACAGATAACCCGCACAAACTCTTGTCTGGCCGTCTGACCAATCAGGTGTCGAACAACAAATTTTCGCTTGACCAATCAGAAATCGAGCCTCAATCAATCGTGAATATTTGCAAATACTTCCCAGCATCATTATTCATTAGCATTCATGGTACTACTCACAGATAACATACACGATTCTGTGGTACGACTCGCGAAGGAATTCTGAAGCGCGTTCAAGTTTGAAACTCGCAAGTTTCTAGGAATTAATATAGTGCATGGAGCGTCCGTCATTCGTGCTGGAGGAGAAACGAAAGATTTGTTTTTAGCAACATGGCTCCCCGACGGAGCATTCTGAAACCTGTTCTTATCATTAAACATTGGAGGAAGGGTGGCGTAGCGCAGCGCTCAAAGATAGACTTATTAGCTGCTCTGCTTCCTTTGCTGTAAATGTTATCAAGGGACCTGCCGAGCAGACTTCTCCTCTTACGCAATCTGAAGGTGCAACAACATGTTGAAGAGGATATCAGGTTCGTGTCAGAGATAAGATAATATTGTTAATAGAAGTATAATGTTATTCTTATGTCTATTTGGTGGTAAACTGGTAAACATACGGATACGCTGCATGGTCTCCGCATCTTATATGTATATGGTATACATGCACTACTAGTATAGCATTACTAGAAAATGGCAAAGCTTTGTAGGTGCCGCCAATCATTTGATTGACCCTTAGTGGAGTCTTCTAAAAGGATGACGATATAATTCTAAATCCTGGGTTTGCTAAACCATGTTAACTTCAGCGTTTGTCGCCTTCCAGCTGAGGTGAACTCAAACTTCCGAGTTCTCTGAGTTGGTGATTATTAGAGGGGTTAATTGAATAATTACTATGCAATTATATTATAGTCCATATAATATAAATATTCGGGTTTTTTTTTTTCTTCTGCTCGTAGTGACCAACTGACAAGGTATTACAGGAATAAGAAGATTGTGGTGACAGAGTGGCATGAGCAGCGCGATGCCATCTTTGACGCTTTCTTGTCTGCGTCGTGGCCACTTGCTTGTGCTGGAGATAAGTGTTCATCTTGTCAGAAGCTATCAGACCTTTTCTTTTTGTGTGAGGACTGTGGGCCTCAGTATGTTGAGTGTATGTCATGTTCGAATGCTTCACATGACATGCGTCCTCTTCACTTTCGTCGTTTGTGGAACGTAAGTTCTTTGAGGTCAAGACACAATTTCAATTCCTGAGCACGGTTCATGTGATTTGTAGGGACATAAGTATATTCAGGCTGATGGTGTTGTCGTCATCGAAACCCAGCATAATTCCACCTGCACATCAAGAATCTTGCGTCTGATGGATATATATGATTGTAAAGGTGAGATATGAACTCTTTTTTTTTTCTCCTCTGGAATATTAATTTTCTTTCAGGTCGCCACCACAAAGTCAAGATGAGATTTTGCAATTGTGAGAAAAGAGCAGCGACCCTCTTGAAACACGGATTATGGCCAGCACGCCCTGTCAGCCCAAATGCTGCTTATCATATTGATTTTCTCATGGTGAGATTATCACAATTATGACTATTATCAATTGTATATATAAATATATATATATGTATATAATTTATTATTTGTACACATGAATATATACCGTTATATCCTTTTAATGCAGCTTTTAAGTGCGCTGACTTTGGACTATCGGTAAAAGGATTCACCGGGACCTTAAAACACTTGCACAGTCTGAGTGATTCA
>KB312079.1:53297-64854 GCA_000328365.1 Capitella teleta | reverse complement strand
AATTGGTGCTTATTGCATAGACAAGCACATTATAATATTGCAGATTGCAATCTATTTTGAGATGCCATTGTGACGAACCCTTTCCCGTTATATGTTCCTATATACAGTAAAACCTCGATGTGTCGAAGTTCGTGGGGTTAGCTCAAATACTTCGACTCAAGGATACTTCGAGGGATAGATCGAGGCCGTTATGATATGACCGTTATGATTCCAAACCGTGCTCTGACGTTATGATTAACTGCATGCGTTATGAACTCATAAACTATGAACGGTGATCTCATGACTTACGAGAAATCTAGACCAAAGAAATGATTATAGGAGAAATTGAGATTGAAACTTTTAATTAACAAATATTTATCAACGTGTAGATCTAAGGCTGGATTTCTTTAATTAACTCTAGCCTCGAATGCGGGCGGTCTTTTGTCGGCATTCATTAAATAACATCACAAGCACACCAACAACAATGCCTTAGTCGATATCCACGGTCTATTGGTTTTATGAGTCAGCCAAGCTCTGGTCGGTTTGCGGTCTTTTGTCGGTCATTCATTAAAGATCATCACAAATACACCAACAACAATATGCCTTATAGCTTATAGTTGAGATCCACGGTCCGTTGATCTTTGGAGTCAGCCAATCAAAGCTCTGGTCGCGGCGTAAACAGAGGAGAGATAAAGGCTGCCGACTGCTTTGTGGGGGCGCGGATGTTTTGATGCTTTGTAAACAACTGACTATCTCTCTCTTTTTGAAGTTATCAAACTGAGAAATATGCTCATCGAATTTTTCGACTTCGAACTACAGATCGAAAATATGTCTCGGGGACTTCGAAAACACTTCGACACAAGGATAAATTCGAGAATGAGACGTTCGAGGGACGGATGTTAGTGTTAATAGTAAAGTATAGGAGAATCGTCGGGACTTCGAAAACACTTCGACACAGGGAGACATTCGAGGGACGGACGTTCGATACATCGAGGTTTTACTGTAGGGATCATTTTCCTATTATTTTGAAGATTCAGCTGCCGTCGGCCCCTCGAAACCAGCCTCGCTGGCTGCTCTCGAGGGCTGACTGGGAATCCTACGAATCGCTGTGTGAAATTTTTATTACGGAGGAAATTTTTATGGATGTGGATGATCCCATCCAGCTCTTGTCTGAATTGATTTTAAAGGCAGCCAGTGAATCTATTCCAAGATCCTCTTGCAGTTCCACAAGGATAAGACGACCATGGTTTAACGAGGACTGCAAACGAGCCATTAGATTACGCAGAGCAGCACAACAGAGATATAAATATCACCCCTGCTCTGAATATAGGAAAATATTTTCAAAAGCTCGAACAGAAGCTCGTAAAATAATAAAATATAATAAGAGAAAATCTTGGCAGAATTATGTCTCTAAAATAAATAGCAGATCCTTGTTTAAACAAATATGAGACATGATAAGGAAAATACTTCGTCGCAACATTGGTTCTACTGGGCAACAGCTCCAGCAGTCAGATGGAGAAATAGCCACGACTCCAGTTAGTATCGCAAACTGTCTCTACAAACCATTACACTCCTGTATTCCAACGTCACAAATAAGCAGTAGAGTCGAAGCGACTATCTTTTTCCTCGCTCAATAAAGAAAACTATAACATCGAGTTTTCTTTAGTAGAGTTTCAAATGGCTCTTCGTCGCAACATTGGTTCTACTGGGCAACAGCTCCAGCAGTCAGATGGAGAAATAGCCACGACTCCAGTTAGTATCGCAAACTGTCTCTACAAACCATTACACTCCTGTATTCCAACGTCACAAATAAGCAGTAGAGTCGAAGCGACTATCTTTTTCCTCGCTCAATAAAGAAAACTATAACATCGAGTTTTCTTTAGTAGAGTTTCAAATGGCTCTTCGTCAGAGTCACAACACTGCTGTCGGACCTGACGGCATCCATTATCAGTTTTTAAAGCATCTTCTTCTTAATATTCAGATTATTGTTCTTGATCTTTTAAATCAAATATGGAAAAAAGAGGAATTCCCTGACTCCTGGCGACAAGCCGCAATCATACCGATTGCTAAACCAGGGAATTGCTTTTTGCAGGGAATTGCAGGGAATTGCCACCGATTGCTTTACCCACTAACTATCGTCCAATTGCGCTTTCTAGCTGCTTATGCAAGACCATGGAGCGCATGATTAATGGTCGCTTAATGTGGTTTCTGGAGTCCCAGGATCTCCTCACTACTTCTCAGTGTGGTTTTCGTCGAAATAGATCAACGTTGAATCATCTTGTATCCCTTGAGACTTATATACGAGATGCATTTGTTCAAGGACAGCACGTGATCTCTGTATTCTTTGATCTCGAAAAGGCATTCGATACCACCTGGAAGCATGGAATTCTGTGTGATCTCCATGAAATGGGGCTTCGGGGTAGGTTACCTATTTTTATTAAAAACTTCCTGTCGAATAGACATCTCTGTCTGACTCCCAACCACAAAAGATGGGTGTCCCTCAGGGGAGCATCCTCTCCCCTACGTTATTTATTGTTAAGATGAACAGCATCGCTAAAATTTTAAAACCAACTATACACAGCACTTTGTTTGTGGATGACCTCACCACACCCATGTAGAGGCCACACGACACCCATCGTCCAGCGCCAACTTCAACTCTGCCTTGGCAAGCTGGAGAAGTGGTGTGATCAGAATGGTTTCAAATTCTCCACAACAAACACCGTAATGGTTCATTTCTGTATGCAACGCAGAATTCATGACGATCCTATTTTAACATTGGGTAACATTTAACTATGTGTTCAATCCAGAACGAACACATTTTTATACCAGTAAACCATCATTTCTTTCGCTCCGTATTGAGAAGCCAATGAGACATATCTATCAAGATGAAGTTATGCCATTCAAACATTCAGATGTACCACCGTGGAAGATCAAATCCCCTGAGATTGATCTGACCCTCACTCAATTTAAAAAATCAAATCATAATGATCTTTTTTTGAGAACGGAGTTTTTGAATCTGCTGGACAGATACCCCAACTCCTGCATCTTTTATACAGATGAATCTAACAGTGAGTATGCGGTAGGATGTGCCTTCCATTCATGATATTTTATTTCGCTTTGGCACTTCCGTGCCAGATGTCGGTCTAAACACTCACATCAANTAGCTCTTTTACCATATGACGAATTTGTCATTTGCACCGATTCCCTTTCTAGTATCTTAGCAATTAGCAGTATAGACCTTATCCACCCATATGTTCAATCCATTCTTCAAAAATGTACTTGCCTTGCTGGACGAGACAAGCGTATTATTTTTATCTGGTGTCCAAGCCATGTTGGCATTCCTGGAAATGAAACCGCTGACACTCTTGCTAAGCAAGCCTTAGGAATGAACATCTAAAATTGCCCTATTCCACATACAGATTTTAAACCGATTACTCGTTCCTTTGTTAAAACCCAATGGCAGTCAGAATGGGATCAGGAAACTAGAAATAAACTCCATGATATACAACCTGTCAGAGAGAAAAGAGACGAGAAGAAATCGTGATTGCACGATTACGCATCGACCATACCTTTTTAACTCACAGTCATCTCTTGAGTGGCAATGATGCCCCCATGTGCTATGGTTGTGATTGCACTTTTACAGTAAAGCAAATACTTTTCTTTCATAAGAAGAAAATATTATCGTTTTAACTCTCTCAAAGAAGTAAAAAAGTAAAACCTGCACTCATTTTAGCCTTCCTAAAGGAAATTGGACTTTTTTTATCGAATCTAACTAGTCAAAAGTTCATTTTTCTGCATGCTGTCTAAAAGAGATCAAACTATTTTAACAAACATCTAGTCAATTTCAAGTCTGTGATTATTTCTAGCCTTGCTTTTAAATGAAATTGTATTACAAATAATGTATATAATATATATAATATATATAATATATATATAATAATAATATATATAATATATATATAATATATATAATATATATAATGTAAACAATGTATGTTTCTCAAAGTTTAGCTGTTTACAGCATTTTGCATTGATTTATGAGATACAATTTTAAGAATACAATTTTCAGATATTCCTATTTATTGCTGGAGAGCCTTTATTTTTTATAACCCAAATATATTTGGCACCATATAACACACGTTAGTGTTGGTGTGCCGTAAAACACCAATTTCCTTTCCTTTCTTTTCCTTAGTTTAATTAAACCCTTATATGTCCAGACCAACCGTCCTGTACATACTCTAAGCTACTGCATACCCATGGACAGCAAAACAATACCAACATTTGCTTTAAAACACACCGAACATACGTTTGGCGCTGACATACCTTTAAAAAATACACAAAAATGGACAGACTAGCTCCATTTTAATAATTTTTTAAAAGCTTTTCAAATATTTCAAAATGACAGTATATGTACCTTTGATATATGCACGCCTATGCAAATTTTCAAAGACCAGGATCGCATTGCTTCTGGTTGGGAGCGATTACTATGCTTTAATCAAAGATGAGTGGGAAAAAAAAGGTTTTAGGCCATCTGAAGAACCCTCAAAATGTATAGTTTCCATTGCACAAATCGTGTAAAATTTGCTAGGCGATTCAGTTGGTATCTAATGCATGTTATGTGTGAAATTCATCGATTTATATTGATAAATGGTGAAGATGTGCTGGCGTGTTCACATCGTGTGCAAAATCAGTTCTAAGTATATAGATTTTGATTCAAACTTGGTGCGGTTTGATAAGGCATTCTTCAGCTTCGTCAATTCTCAATGAAAATTGAAGAAACCTCTGCAACAGATCCATTAGCTCTCTCAGAGAGCACCCTTGAAATTTTATAGTGATTGAGAGTTGCTAATTATGCTTTTGAGGGATTTCTCATGTGATTCCAAATGGCAATTCTAAGTTTGTCAGAAACAAATTTTATATCGCTTCACGACAAGACCCAACTAAACTCTGATCCTTGAAAATTGCAGTGGGAACGGATTGGTCTCAACCCTACCTATTGCCACTTCCTTAAACTCATAGAACTCTTTCAAGGCCAATAAATAATTCAATAAAGAATGTGCACATATTTGTTCCCGACATTTAATGAAACCATTAACAAGTAATTAATATGATTTGACAACTATTGTTTCAAGCATCACATGTTGCCAAAAGGTTGGCTGTAGCCAAACTTTAAGGCAAACAGCAAAGCAGAGGTCGAGACCTCAATTCCATGTGAATCTCGGAAAAGCAAAATTGTCCAACTTAAAAACTTCTTCGTATGAAGATTGAATGGCTGTGAGTGAGAGTGAAGAGAAAATTGAGGAAACACGAGCTTCCTGCTTTGCCCATTAAAACCTGATGCATCACTTGACTGAGCAAAAAAAAGTGCACAGTGCAAAGTTCAAGTGTCATTCTGTTTGCCCTAAAGTTGTCTTTCGTTTTTCTGTGACGGTATACGGAAGCTGTTATAACAGCTTCCTCCCCCGAAATCCTATCGACTCTAGGGGCAAAATTGTGTCACGAAAACATCCCTTAAAAAAGAAGAAATTGGCTGGAGACTCTATGAGACTCTGGAGTCTATCTCGATTGCTTTGGATATACACTGAGTAGGAATCACTGCTCTCGTTGTCTTGCAACTGACAGGAATTATGAAATATTTGCTTGTGGTGATGATTATGTCATCTTCAGTCAAGCAGCAGAGCGGTCGATGCCCATGCTTCCATAGATATAGAGATCCTTTTATGATACAAGTTTACCAGATGAGTCGATACCGTATCTATCCTACATAAAATTACAAAATAAACGATGAATAAGCTTTTTTCTTTTTCTCAACTCCTTGTTAATGGTATAAAAAACGACGGTGGCTTTATTTTCCCCCTTTTTTGATTGGTTGCTTTGTGTACACGATATCTTTCATTTTTACATTTAAGAGTGTCTAGATTCCCAGCCAAATATTAAACAACTTATCCCCTGATCCAACCAGTGTTACGAGAGAATGGGTCATAGATCACAAGTCAGAGGCCATTATATACCAGTATAAGTCTTAGGGCTTGTGTTCACATTAAATTTTATGAGGTTACTAATAAATTTTTATGAAATCAAAATCCAAACATTGCATCTCAGCGGACGATAATACTGGCTTAACGAACAAAAAGAGTGTATGTCGGATTTGTCGAGGGGCAAAAACCGGGCCATAGAAGCCGTTTGCTTGGTGGCTGGAGGCTCCGTTTTTTTAGCTAAGAGAAGTGGTTTAATTGCTGGAAGCATTCGGCGCAAAGCATAAAGCGAAACTGGAAAAGGTCACCAGCGACGAAGAAATACGCTCAGGTGTTCGAATTGTGAAGAAAATAAAGCATCAAAATGGTTGAAAAGAGCGATTCACAGGTGGCGAACGAGCACATTTGGCTATCATGGTGGATTTCAGTCATTCAACGCTCAGTCGATTGATCCCTCTTCTTTTGAGTGGGTTAGATCACCACATCCCTCCTCTACCGAAACAACTCTTTTCTGCTTCTTTGAGTTCTCACCCCACTCCCACTCGCATCTGCTCAGTCATCATTTGAAGCTGTTTTTAAGTTGGACAGTTTCTTCTTTCAGTTCTCTTAGAATTGGGGTCAAAACTTCCTTTTTTTTTTCTAATTCAGTTTGTTCTTGAATTGAATTTCAAAAGTCTTTTTTTGTCTCTGCAATTATTTCTTCAGCTAGGTTTGTCTTCCATTTCAATTTAATTTCCGATAATGTCGCTGATTGGGCACATAGTGCGAATCAATGAATCACTCAGATTTGATTACATGTATTATTCGAATATCGGTACAACCAAGCGAGGCTGTTGATTCAAACAGTGCATGCAGTAAGGGGGGAGGGTCACTTATTGCGCTATATTTCATTTGATCGTTTTTCTGTGTTCATTTGCCAGTCGAAATAGAACCAGACGATGCCTCCTCTCTGTCGCTTCTTGCTTTCATCTTCAATGCGTGTTGTCTTATTTTGCACAGAAAAACAGACGACGGGTGTCTTCAATGATAGCAGCTGTAAATATCACGCACTCTGCTTTACACAGCGCCCCAATCTCATGAAGTAAATGTGAGGGATTTGCTTTATGCACCCACTCGTAGAAATGTCGGTCATGTCATGTCGTTCATGTCGTTCATGTCGGAAACTGTCTAATTAATTGTAAAGTGCCTACAGCACTTCTTATCCCATTTGAGCTATTAGAGTAGAGCCTTTATGAAGATGAGCTCTTCTTGATGAACAATACTGGAACTGCATTCCAGTGTACAATGCTTTGGCCACCTGACACGTAGTAAGGAGAAAAAGCGCCTTTCAGAACAGATGATGAGCCTAGCCTCTTATAATTATTTTGTTGCAAATTTATTACCTACCTACAATTAATATTAAAAGCATAATTTTTGCGACATGTCCGAGGTTTGCCATGGAGCCTCACGTATGATGATTATGGAGGATTTTCAGTTGTGCTATCCATTGTACTTTCTATCAAAATGCAGATAGGACTACCTTTTCAGTAGGACTATACATGCTGTTGTACTGGCATGTATCTAGACAGTCACCATCGAGTGTGCCAAGCACATTTCGGTGTTCGGTGCACATTTCTGAAAGAAGAAATTGTCCAGTAAATTTATTGACCTTATAAGACAGAATCTGTCCTTTCAGAAGCATTGATCTGGGCTTTGATAAGGTCTTGCCCTCCACAATGCATCCATGCAGAATACTACACTCTGAAAATTGCAGTTGTTCATTGTATGATTGTTATATGTTCACTATTTAGATTGCGATTGACAAAGACGATGAAAATTAGTTTAATTGGTAATCAATGTAACTATCTCAGAGTATTACTCTCTGTTTGGTGCTTTCTCGGAAAAGGCTTTCTTAAAGTATTATTGCGTTTCTGATGATTTATACTGATTGCTGAAGTGTTGGATGAATGCTTCTGATGGAAGAGCTTTTGATGTGTCATCTTGTATTATACAACGTCTTATTCTTTGAAACTCTCGGTATTATCGGCATCATAAAATAGTCAGGGACTACGAATGGATGTTTTGGATTGGATTGGTTGGTTTTATTTTCAAGAGAGAGCAGTCACAAACAGAATATATATTTTGACGACACCCGGAGGTGTATTTGGCAATTAACAACGAGCGAACTTATTTTATGACATCAAGAGAGTCCCAAGGGTTCTTTATCCTGCATACCACCATAGACAGTAGCCCGGCTATATTGCGCAGTTAGGCAGTACTGCAAGTCACTGAATAATTTTAATTATAACGGATTACAATTATATTTCACCATAATAACGCCGGTTGCCTGATCGGGTCTCGAACTCGGGACCTCGACCCCCATGGTCGGCATATGATTGCAGTCAGCCTGTCAAACAGACTGATCTATTCGGTGCCCTTGCCAAATTTGAGAAGAATGCTAAGGTGTGAAGATGTGATTAGCCCCTTCACGCAATATGCCTAGTACAACTACGATTGAATTGGTCATAAAGGTTGTTACGTATAGTTGTCAGGGAGCATTTTCTCTCGTAATGATAATATTTTTTTCTTTCTCGAATTTTCGAATTTTTGAGCCAGTAGAGCTTTTCAAATGCGGTGATAAAGTGACCGTACAATGCCGTCTAGCAACCCATCGGTTGGTTATAAACATGCATATAGAAAAGTGAACTGCCGAGTGGAATACCATTCCGGGTCCAACTTCATTCAATAAAAGGGATCTAAATGTCTTGCACAGTTGATGATAAACTAATGAAATAGCCACCGGAAATTAAATGCCCCTTTTAGGATGCACAACAGGATGCTACCGTTCCATGCTACTTATTCCATTAAAAGTATTACAGCGCACTTGTTTCGAACAATAGCAAATCATTGCGAGAATTTCCTGTCCTTGAATTTGAGCAATTTGTTGGGTACGCTTTTGGAATGTTTAGCAGAATCGTTGAGCTAATTTCTCTGCTGGGATGGATGCAGAATAGCCCTCACGATCAACGTCTGGATTTTGTCTTCGAATTCATTTGGCCTAATACCATCCTACAGGCCCTCTGTTGGCTGTAAACATGCACATAAAAAGGAGGTCACTGTAATCCCAGCAAATAGCGGGATTTCATTCATCATACATCAGCGGGATTTCTTATTCCTTATAATAATTCAACATGCCAATAATCCCGGCCCTCATGCATTGGAATACCAGCCCTGTCATGGGATAGAGGGATTCAAGGTACACATAGATTGAAAAAAATGCCTAAATCTGAAAATGCAGGTGGAATGTTAAGTAGGCTTCCACTGCGCTGGTTATTGACTTCCCTCTCAAAATATGTCTTAAATCGTTGGGTTCTTACTTGAAGCTCCGATTTGACCGTATGGGCATTGAGTTTAGAGATTAAGTTTGGGTTTGTTTTTTTGTTCACTGCCTTGATTTTATGAACAACTTTTATGAATCGTGCTGCGGTATAAACGTTTTTGAGGTTTTTATTCCAGTATATTCCAATATATTTTTTCTACTGATATTGTCTTACTCCAAGACTGATATTATAGGTACGAAAAAAATACGCTTTATAATTGGCTTAATGTCATTTTTGGGTTTATAAGAATATTCTATACGGTGCAGAAGTCAATTCTCTTCATTTTCAAACAATTCGAGAGGAAAAAATATTGATGTTCTTTCGCAGCCAATCCTTGATTCCTGGTAAATATTATTTCGAGTACACCCATGACAAGATGTCTTGGATAGTCAATAAAATTGACTGGAATTAATATTCCAATCGATACTCCAAGCTTTACTTACAAACAATCAGGCTTTTGAAAAATTTGCACTGTGGGAAGGTTACCCAGATATCATTCAAGTGTCATAGTGATACCTATTTCGTGGCACAATTTGCCACATAAGTGAAATAAAAAGCCGCCACAATTGTACAATAATGCCCATCACATAGCCATGACTTTAAACAAGAAAAATAGATTGCAGATGTGAACACAGATGTGGCAAATAACGATACAAGTGTGGAAGGTTATTTAACGGATTAATCAAAACGGTCTGCGATAACAAAAGTGAAATGGCACAAACGGAATCATATGTGGCACAATGGGCACATATGTGGCGATTTTTCAACTGTTTACATAAGGGATTAGGAGATTGGGCCTCACATGTGGCGATAAATGGTTCCTTTGAAGTCATTAGGTGATTGTTTACTCAAGAGATAAGACCATGAATCTGCATGACACAGAAATTGACACATATCCTGCACTCAGATGGCAACTTTCTATTGTTTGTTTAGGGGATTACTACAACAGATTAAAAACTATTATAAAATCAAAATCGTTATTTTTATGTTCATCCAGCAAACTGGATGAAGCGGACATCAGCGACTTCTTTGCCAGAACCAAGTTGTTTCCGGTTCCTCAGGTAGTGCAGGAACCATGAGGATCAATGACGCGCTCTCTGACGCCATCACAACCAACATCGCTCAAGGATGTGTGCTGTTCACATTCCACATGGACATTCACAGGACGACAAACCCAACCACAAGGATTTTAAAGTATGCAGATGACACTGCTATACTGGGTCTGATAAAGGCGGACCAAGACGAAGGGAGAAGGAAGCACTCTCATTATTCAAGACGAAGGGAGCTACCGTGAGACGATCAAGCAGTTCACAGATAAAGAGATCGAAACAACAACACCATACTTGGCACGACCATTATACAAGACATGACCTGGAATGAAAATGTTATCAGCGTCTGTTCAGGGGTATTTAATAAGATATTGCATGTGCAAATGCTAAGACAATTTAACATCAACGAGAGAATAACATTTAGTTTCTTTTTCGTAAAATAGATGGGCTGGCAACAGCTCCGGGTTTTACAATATTGTTAAGCGTTATGTAACTTTTGCTCATTTCACATTGAAAAAGGTTTGTCTTATGTTAGACAAACATTTTAAAAATAGGCTTCTTTACACAGACAAAAGAGACCAAAAGAAACCGAAAATCGATATCCCAAAACTTGCTCAAATTCATGTGCAATGCAGTGGGAGTCTGTAATTTTCACGAAAGAAAATTGCCCTGAAGCATCAAGGGACCACTGGCGTCAAAGAGCATATCCTATGTATATTGATAAGACTTTCGTGACCACCTGGTTTGCGTATAACACTACCAGTGTCCTGATTTGCAAGTCAAAAGGTCTTAGAGTTTGATTTACAGGACTCTTGATCAGTAAACTTACTCAGATCACCAATCTGGAACAATAACAGAGACATACCAGGAACAATAACAGAGCCAACCGATGAACTAGCTATTGCTGTGAACTTACAGTTACTGTGAGAAATCTCAAGTCAAGTCATTTTTTTTTTTTTTTTTTTTTTAAAACATGAATAGAAACAGCGTACAAGTGCAAAAAAAAAAAAAAAAAAAACGATTCTTGGTGCACGCTTGTAAGAAAAGAAAAAAAAGAAAAGAAAAGAAAAGAAAAGAAAAGAAAAGAAAAGAAAAGAAAAGAAAAGAAAAGAAAAAAAGAGAAGAGAAGAGAAAAGAAAAGAAAAGAAAAGAAAAGAAAAGAAAAGAAAAGAAAAGAAAAGAAAAGAAAAGATAA
>KB312079.1:29167-52675 GCA_000328365.1 Capitella teleta | reverse complement strand
CGCATGTCTACATATTTAACATATTAGGATAGATTGTTCTTTTGTGAATCTAACCATATAAGATTCAACATCATACATGCAATTACATGTACTGAAATACAGCTCTGAACAACACACACTTTGGTGAAAACCACACCTTCGCAAGCAAAAAGCTGAGAAAATCGCAGTTTTGTCTCAGCTACCAGTATGACCAGCATAACACGAATTGTGATTATAGAGGTTACGTTGTGTAGGCATAACTATTACCGTACGATAACGACCCCGGTAATTAGCAGATCAAAGGATGAAAATGACAGTTATAAAGTCGAGAGTTTGAGTCGGCGCTAACTTGGCTTTCAGTCGCTAATAAGTGCGTTTTCTCAAGTCCTTTTTGCATCACAAACCCGCACTGTTGTTAGAGAGATGCCTTGAAAAACAGTGCTTTGATGTGTGGCATAAAAGTATGCCGAATTAGGAATAGTCAGTTGGAATAACTTGATAATTTATTTATTGATCAGTGTGCCTAAAGCAAAGACGGAGGCACACGTGTATTATTATAATTGTATTTGAAAGGAAAATCAGGGTACGTACAGCTGTATTCTCTTGCAAAGTGAATGATGCTACACCTCTGTACATGTATATAGTCAACAATGACAAAATAAAGATTAGGAATTGTTTCCGCTTCACGATTACGTGTAGTTTATTGCATTTAGATCTATTCTACATCAAAAAATTAGTTTGAGAATGAGAATATCATAATGAACACGGAACAAAGATAGCACGCCATGTGTATACACGTGCCACGTACGGTGCCACGCTTCAACGATGTATACTCTGTTACATTTTAGCGACTCACTCACTACTATGTAGATCGTAGTTGGAAACTCATTAAACATGCATGGTCTTTCATTGCTAGACATGTATGCACATGTATAAATATATGTGCGTGAAATCCATATGTTGCGGAAGCGATGCTTGTGATGAAATGTGTATCTGCCTTTTTTTTCTGGGGGTGATCGCTTCGCTGCATGCTTTCGGCAGCAGTCTACCACAAATCAATCGGTAACTGCTATATAAACTTCAGAAGTACAAGGATTAATGATTGGTTTAGGAACATATATCCGTAAAATCATGATATAATCATAGATGCACACGGTCAAACTCTTTGATATTTTCAGAGATGATGCGCAAGAGGTTATAGCACCCGTATAGCAAAAAGTGCAAAACACGGAAATCTCCGTGTTTGGCGGAGAAGCGTTGGGCACGCAAACACGGAAATCTCCGTGTTTGGCGGTGAATGTGTTAATTGTAGTGGATGGCGCTGATCTTGCATGATCTTCTTTGCAAGTTTGATTTTGATTTTGATTTTTAGTAGTCGTTTTCCATTGTGTGATGTCCCACCAAAGATGCTTTGTGCAATTTTCTGGATTTTTCTGATTTTCTTCTCGTGTCGATTTAGTCCATTTTCCCACACAGTACACGCAAAGAGCATTACACTTTCAATGGTGGCGTGGTAGAACAGTTCCTGCAGTTTAGAGCTTACTTTGAATTACTTGCAAAGATGGTAAAGTCGCTTTGAGTCTTTTTTTTTTTTTTTTTTTTTTTTTTTTTTTTTTTTTTTCTTTGCTTGTATGGAAATGTACGACGTCCATTTCAAGTTTTCAAGTGACTCCAAAGTATTTGTAGCGGTCAACTCTTGCAACTTCTTCTCTATGAAGAAGGTTGATGAGCTGTATTTTCCCGAAAATCCATGATCATTTCTTTGGTTTTGAGATGTTCAATTTTAGATCACCAGTTGCACACAGAGTAGCAAAAATAGTAGGCTGTACTGGAGTGAGTGAGTGAGTGATGGGGTTTTACGGCTCCACCCAATCCGATCGGATGATACGGGCGCCAGAACAGAAGGCCCGGGACTGGGGTTTCCCCCTACTCTTATCGATAAATCCCAAGGGTTCTTTATCCTGCATACCACCATAGACAGTAGTACACAGCGCCAGGCCTTGTTACGCAGTTGGGCAGCACTGTAGAGTCACCTAAGAATTACAATTATAACGAATTACAATTATAATTCACAATCATAACGCCTATGGCCTGATCGGGTCTCGAACCCGGGACCTCGACCCCCCACGGTCGGCATTGGATTGTAGTCAGCGGTATAACCCACTGAGCTATCCGCTGCCCCCCAGGCTGTAATAATAATAATAATATATTTATTCACGTCATTTCAGACATACATGTATAATGAATGCATATAATTCTATATACACAGTGCAAAAAACAAAAACAAAAACAAAAACAAAAAAACAACAAACAAACAAACTGAAAGAAAAAAAAAAAAAAATAGAAACTGGCAACTTGTCAGTTATTCAATACAAATCGAATTTAACAATATGGATGCTTCAACATTTGTTATTGGAGCTTGCAGTTCATTATTTTTTATTGAGATGAGTTTTTCTATTGTACGTACATGCACATTGATATCGAAAGGGGTTTGGAGCTCAATTTTCAGGCTATCTTTTAATGAATTATGATTTCCGGACACGGATTTGAGAAGATATGCATAGTCTATTTTAAGGATTGACATAACACACCTGAGGTTATTGGCGACGGTTGAATGGCTATTTAGACTGAGAGATGAACATGCTTTTAGTAGGTTATTTGTGCTATTAAAACAGGATGAGAGGAAATTAACGAATCTAAGAAGAAGTTGTGTTTTTAGGTCAGGAATCTTTAACAAAGGTGCGACGAAGCGTGAGTGAGTGCGTGGAGGCAGTTTCAGGAGCCTTCGGATGCACTTCCTCCAAAAAGTGGAGAATCCGCTGAGTGATCGCAAATCCCACAAAGGGCAACCATAATAAGAGGTGCAATAGGTGCGAAAAAGATGTCGTTTGACGTCTAAAGTGCAGAAACTGAAGTGCGACAGTAACATATTAATTTTGCCGCAGAACTCAGCTTTGGCCTTGGCGATATTATCGTTATGTGCGTTGGAATAATGGGAGCAGGTTCATGCAGAAGAGAACAATCAGCATATTTGATGAACTGAGCAGCTGGATGTAAGGTTTGGTGATCATTGGTGTAGATGAGTTTTTCATACTACAAAATGAACGCCGTATCGGTGAAGTTACCGCCTTTCACCCTTGGAAGTCTGAAAATGTGGTTTCGGAGAGCAGAAGCGCAATTCCGCCTGAGAGGAATCAGCAACGAGACTACAATGGCAGACCATGCCATCAGTGCTATGTCCGAAGAGACATTTGTGAAGCTGGAGGCCTGGCTTTGCAATCAACCTGCAAAGCTCCAATACGCTGATCTCTTGGAGCGGTTGTGCCTGAAGCCCACGGAGCGTACACAACGCATTTTTCAGTTAGCGTCCATTGCTCTTGGTGATCAGACAGTCAGTGAGGCTTGGGCAGAGATCAAGTCACTCGCTACTCGCCACTCTCTCGCAGCCTTTCAGGAAAGGTCAGCTTAAAGCGCGAAATTCTGCTATAACGACTGCCTCACGAAATTCGCCATCCTCTACCGAACGCGACAAACATGACAGTGGACTATTTTGTCAAGGAAGCTGACCAGCTGATATCCTGGCACGCAAGGCGACGTTGGACAACAATTTCTCTGTGAATGATGTACAGGCAGTGCAACAAAGTTCCAAGAAAATAGTACAGCGCTCAACTCGCATCGAGCATGAACCACAAAAAGGGAGAGCTGATGACGCAGGAAACAACGACGGATTGCGCTACTATCACGCGAGATTTGTAGAGTACCCTGGCATTCGATCAACGGCAAAACGGCAAAACTCATCTCTTCGAAATTTGTGTGTCATGGTGTCTGTAGTGATCTGCACTCGTGGGCGCGTTCTTGCAACACTTGTAAGAAAGTGAAGACCACCAGACACTGGAACACTGGCATCGGCCAGTTTTCGCAAGCCCGCCGACGCTTCGGCCATATTCACGTTCACAGAGTTCGCAAGGTAATCGATACCTCCTCACTATCATCGATCGCACAACTCGATGGCTGGAAGCCATCCCTATGCCAGACTCAACCGCAAGACAATGTGCCTCTTCGTTGCTCAACGGATGGATATCACGCTTTGGTGTCCTCGATCACCTGACCACAGATCGTGGTCGTCAGTTCACATCACTTGAACGCCCTGGGACGCCTCCTGGGTGTGCAACTACAAAACACTGCAGCATACAGGCCGCATCGCAAGATCAAGGCGTCACTCGATGTGCAGGGCATCTACCCTGGGTCTTATTAGATCTCTGAATCCACCCACACGAGGGCCTGTCAGAATCATCGGCCGAGATGGTGTATGACGATACCTTGGTCATTCCTGGAGAATTCTTTCCTTTAAGCGATGCTCACGCATTAGCCAATCTGCTGGCTGATTTTGTCCCAACGAAGGGAGAACGCGAATGATCGCCGATCGAGTCGTCTCTTTGTTTCGCCGATGTATACTTTGGCACATGAAAAGCATTGAATGGCGTACACAATGTTTCTTGAGGTGCAGGTGAAGGATTTTATTATGTTGAAGCCTTTTTCGGGGCAATGTAAAAATGTCTCTCGGTTGGTGTGTGGACAGGTGAAACATCTTGTTGTTCCACATGGAAATGTTCTAGCAAGTTCAGGTTCATCGTGAATATAGGATCGTACAAGTAACCTTTTTAGGTTTGCATTTTTTCTCAAAGATAAAAGAGGACAATCGCCGAATCTACTTGTAGAGAGAAGAATGGTCCAGTTCTTTTTCAAGATGTTGTGGATCTTGTTGATTTCAGGATGGTAAGTTGTCACAAAAGAAATTTGATAAGGGGCAGTTGTTGCATTCTTGGAGTTTTGGAGAAGAGTCTGCTGAGTGTGTTGGTTTGCTTTGAGTTTGGCTTGAGTAAGCAGATTAGTGGGGTAGCCTAGCTTGGTTAGTGAAAAATGATATCATTTGAGTGCTACAATCTTCATAATCGTCATCTCTAGTTGTTAGTTTTTTTTTAGGCGTAGATGTTGGCTGTAGGGGATGGAGTTCTTACAGCTCTTTGGGTGGAATGAGTTGAATTGGAGGTAGTTATGGCTGTCAGTTTGTTTGTAATGTACTTTGGTCCTAAGGGTTTCCTTGTCGTTAATGATCGTGATGTCGAGGAAATTGATAGTGTTGACGGAAATCTCTGTGGTGTATTTGACTGTTGGGTGGAAGTCGTTGGTGAAGTTCATCCAATCTGTGAGTTCTTTTTCATTCAATTGTGTGATTCCAAACACATCGTCGGTGTAACGGAGATGGTGTTCAGGTTTAGGTTCCTTGTATTCGAGGTTGATTCTTTCTTCCAAGAATTCCATGAATATGTTGGCAAAAGAGGGTCCCATCTTCGTGCCCATGGCAATTCCATGTTTCTGGCGGTAGTAGTTGCCATCAAATGCGAAGCTGTTCAGAGTGAGTATCAGTTCTGCAAGGCGGATGATTGTTCTTGTCGGAGGGTTCAAATTATCTCGTTTGTAAAGGAAGTGTTGGAGAGCATTGAGACCATCGTCGTGTGGAATTACGGCGTAAAAACTTTTCACATCCATGGTGAGCAAGAGAATTGGGCGTCTTTTGATGAGTAGTGTCCTGTATCGTGCGGAGAGTGGCCGTTGAATCCTTGATGTAAGTAGGAAGTCTCTTAACAAGTGGTTGAAGTAAATCATAAATGTAGGAAGAAATTCTTTCTGTAGGGCAATTACAAGTACTGATGACCGGTCGTCCAGGATTTCCTACTTAGTGGATTTTTGGGAGTAAGTAGAAGGTGCTGGTTCTGGGATTGTCAATTACAAGAATTTTGGCATCTTCTGGATGATTTCTTGTGTTGATCTCGGAAATGATGGTGTTTTCAAAAATTTCAATGTTTTCCTGTGTTTTGTTGTGGGTTTCTTTTTCATAGAAAATAGTGTTATTTAGTTTTTTTTTTTTTTTTTTTTTACTTCTGTGATGTACAGGTGTTTTCTCCAAACGACGACAGCTCCTCCTTTGTCGGCTGGTTTAATCACAATGTCTTTTCTATTTCTCAGGGTGTTGAGTGTTATTCTTTCTTCTCTGGAGATGGTGTGAGAGCGCAGGGGTTGTAGAGAAGATAGATCACCAATGTCTTGTTTGTATTTCTCGATGAATAGAGAAACTTCAGATTGAGGATCGTCGGGAGGACAGCATGTATAGAGATTTGTTGAAACTATACTTGGAGTAAATGATCATATCCAATATTATATTTAATATTATATAAAATATAAATAAATGTAATTATTATATTAGATTAATAATGCTCTTGTTTAAAATATATATTAAATTATAATATAATTATAATATAATATATATATAATTATAATAATATAATTATAATAATAATAAATATCTTGTTTAAAATATATATATAATTATAATATTATATTATTATAATATAATATTATAATATTATATTATACTATAATTATATTAATTAAAATAAATATAATTAAATATAATTAAATATATTATTATATAATATTATATCGAAACGTTATATCCGAATATGGAAATGTTATATCCGAATTGAATGATCTCGGATGAACAGCCCAAAGTAACGAAGAAGTTACTTTTATGGTAATGTGACGTAACTTATGGTAATGTGGACATTTAGAGCTTGAGGTTGAAACGTAAGAGATGTTCTGACGCGACGCACGGAAGGAGGCTCGGTTTCCTACCGAAATTTCAAATTGAGGCGATTAATCATCGGCGCTAATAGCTGATCGTTCATTAGCCCTTGACAACTGACGCCGGACACGATACATCCACTGACAATATGTAAAACGTGTGGCTTGCTTTTTTTTTTCATTTTTTTTTTTTCATTTAAAATGTTTGTGAGACTCCACGGTAAAACCCCGGATGTGTCGCAAGAAAAAAAAATATTGATTGGATAATGTCATCCCATAGAGATTGGAAAGCTGGAAATTAAAATTGCCTCTTGCGCAGCTTAATTTGCGCTGTGTAAAATATCTGGGGTTTTGTCATAGAGCCTCACATTTACTTTATTAAATTTGTATTCGTCTTTGATAAATAAACATGTTTTTGGTAATAGATACGAAACTATTACCATAAAACGATACACATGTTGAACTTACACCATGTGTATCGTGGCATATGAAGAGATATTGTACTTAGAAATTCAGGTTTTTTTGCTTCAGAGAAAGGCTCAGAGATTAAATATGAGCGTCCACGGCAAAACCGGTCACAAGTCGCAAATTGCAAAAGCGAGCTATGAGCGAATAATACCATGTGGGGTGATTATAAGCGGTTTTCAGGTTTTGGGCTCAGAGCCTTCATAAATCATCCATCCACCATATCCCGAAGTTTTAGGCATGAATTAACATCTTAAGTGCCTCAAATAAGATATTTTCCAACAGCACCCTCGAGGCATTATAGAAAAAAGTCCGAAACAATGGCCGATCGATTATCACGGTTTTTGACCCTCCGGATCGCCAGTAGTTTTTTTGGCGAAACACGCCATATTTTATATCAGAGAAGATCTGCAAGGGAACTCTCTTATAATGCAGTCCGACGTCACGTATTAAATACAATGAAAGAAACAGAAAGCTTAAAATAGAACCACTATGTCATGACTATGATGTGTAGTTTGACCTAAAATATATGTAAATGAACCAGCTCGCTCACTGATTGGTTGAGCCCAGGGTCGTGAACCCATGACTCGACCAATTTCTCTCGAGATGCAAGACAAACTCGCGGGGTTTTCAATTTTTCAACTGAAAATCACCAAAAAGTGTATGATTTGATGGACGAATATACTAGATTAAAATGTCTATGACACTTCAGCCCCTAGATTACATAAATCGATTCACGGAGGTTTCATTATGCCCTTATATGGGTCAAAGTTCAATGTAGTGTGACTTCTAACACTTTTAGAACGCTTTTTCCGAAAAAAATCAGCCCCCTCGCTCCCGAGATTTGAAACGCGAGATCCTCCGGATCTACGTTCTGACGTCACAAAACACCAAGGTATAGGAAATTAACATGGGGAGACGACGAAATTTCCGATTACCTGAAAACTAAAAATCAAAACAAATAAATAACATTCGCCATGTTTAGAACAACTTCCGCTCTATTCAATCGACCAATCAGCAGGCAGCAAAATACCGTCTAATACTATCTACAACCCCCAAAACTGAGCGCGCTATGCATAGTGATTCGCGCCAAAAGCAGAACCGCTCCGAACATCTTTTATCGTCTTCAAAAATTCTTCTGTATGGAAGGCTTAGATGAAAATGATGCGCGTATTGAAGAAGAGGACACCGAGGAACATATTATGACATGTAGTGGATATGGAGCCGCTCCGTATTTGTTTGAGCCAAGAAGTGAGGACATTGAGCAAGTGGCTGACCGAGAAGTCGCCGATCCAGATGAATGGCGACTAGCAAATAGTGAATGGTTAGTACTAATATGTGTACACATTTCACAGTCTCAGTATGAATGAATAATATATAATCGTTTATTTTATTTATATCTGTTGCACGTCTGTACATCTGCCATATCTATATACAGAAGGCCTCTTTTAATATTTTTTTATGCTTGTTTACTACTGAGAATTATTGTACACTGTACAGTGACAGCAGAGTCAGCTATTTGCTTCAATTAATCATGTTTTTCACATTGACAGGTGCCAAGTGTGGTCAATGCAGACCAATGGAGCTGACATCAGAATCCCACTGTTTTCAGGAACATGAGCATGTGGTTAACAAATTGAAGGATATGCAGCCCGACCCTCCTGCATGCATTGCATACACGCCCATGTTCACCGACTTGTGCGTGAAACTGCACGTACTAGAGGTGGCGTACGTCTCATATCGGACCCAGTATGGCAGTTTGCCCAAATGCGAATTAATGAGTGAGTAATTCACATAAGTACAAAAATTTTAACTTGCTTTTATGTTCAATTATCTTTGTAGGAGATATAGATATGTGGCGTACAGGCAGTTTGTAAGTTGGATATACCACAGACTTGGGAGAAATATCCGTGTACCGCTGCCATCTTGGTTTACACTAAGATGCGGGAAACCTTTCCATCCCCAGAATATTGCGGCTTCGCTTACCCCTCGCCAGAATAAGGATTTGAAGTGATTAATAACCAATAAACATTTGGTCACATTTCATTCTGTATTCGCTGTACTTTTTAAATGCACATTCATCAATGTGCATTTATAAAAATGTGCATTTATAAAAATATATAACACAACATTAACTAAGGAGATTTATTTATTACTTATTGTTAAAAAATATGAGAGAAGAGAATTTATTAACTTATAGACAGCATGAACAGTCCACCCTCTACTCTCCAAATTACATTAATATGTACATGAAAAGTTATGAAAAATTATTTTAGACAGCTATACTGGTGCCTAAAATCATACACAAAAAAATGTTCTGAAACATTGATAATAAAAAGGTGATTTCCATACAATTTTGGGCACTTGAAAAGATTAATTTTCCAAAGGTGGATCTATTCAGATCAACATATATAAATGTATGGCAGTTATTGGAGATGGTGATAGGAATAAGCACATCGCCAATAGTGGCAAATAATGTAAACATGTAGACATGCATAATCATATATTATGCTTAGATAAAAACAATAATACTATAAAGTAAAATACTTTAAATGGCAGGATAAACAATCAGGCGCATATAAAAATGTTGCCTAATTAATCCATAACAATATTCACAGATCTAATTCAAGATCTGACGGTCACAGCAATTATATAATACACAAACTGATTGAGCTCTAAAAACAGCCAAAGACAGGTAGATACTACCTATTACGCGCATAACGATAACCAAAATTTAAATATCAAAATTGATAGTTCGAAATCTGTTCTGGTGTCGCATCACAGCTGTATTTTTATCTAGACGCTCGCAACCAGAAGCAAGGGTGGGAGGCTCAGGGCAGCAAGGAGGGCGAAAACCAGAACCCTTGGTCAGGTCCATTGATCGAATCATAATAGAATCCACATAGCCTGAAACAATTTTGAATCATGAACGTCTGAAGGCAAATATATTTTAATGCATACCAAATTGAGAATTCTCTTTCACTATTCTCACTGTTGCCTGACCCTGCCTTGATTTTGGAAAAGAAAATTTAAACTGAGGTTGGCCATCCTTCGTATTGGCCTGGCCTCGGTCTGCATTTTCATTGTAGTGCATGGCAGCCAGTTGCATCCTAAAAATGAAGCATTAGAATATTCTGGTGATATAGTTATATGTCTTCATTCCACACCTCGCCACCATGGAGTTGTAAGTGAATGCCACTTTCTTTGGTGCGAATTGTAATATGAGGGAATGGAATGCCTCAACTGAGCTGGTCTGCTGACCTCCGGAGAGCATGGACACATCCTTCAATAGGGTTTTATTCCTAATAAGCATTTCTGCTTTCTGCTTCCTACCAGATACTTTTTTTCTTTGTGGACAGGCAAAGGTACCTCCTCCTCATGCATCTCTTCCTCAGTGTCATAGAACGTGTGTTCTTCCTCTCCCTCTTCATCCGTGTCAGGCTCATACAGTGTGCCCTCATCCTCCTCACTCTCCTCTATCTCCTCTTCCATCTCTTCAATATCGCCATCAATGGAAGGGCACTGACACTCAGATGACTGAGTATGCGGCACAGCCTGAACCCCAACCAACACAAATTCTTTCACCTTGCTCTGGGTGGCCTTTGACCTAGTATGCAGATTTTCTTTGGGATCCTAATAACACGAGAGAATTCTTACAGAACAATAAACTCAAAATAATGATCACATGAGGGATCTATATTGAATTATTAAAACACCTTTCGAGGCACATTCACGATTATACAAAAATAGAATCTTACTTGAAAATTCACCATTTTCATTTGGTCAGCCAATAACAATAAAAAATGAAAAGGTCCAGTTTACAAGTTATAATAGATGCAAACAATATAGTGACTCACTGTGACTGAGAGGAAGAAAGCTGGAGTCTGACAACTCACTTCACTGCATGTCAGCTGGGGTTGCAGGACCTAAGATGGAGCACTTTAGTTGATATCACTCAATTTGAAAGATATCTTACACACGCTCTCATCTTCTTCATTGGTTGAAGCTGGTTCATGGCCTTGGCTAAATCTTCAGCAGATTTACTTGGCGCCTCATTCTCTATATCTGCAACCATCTGTACGTGGCAAACAAATTAAGGGTGTTACTTGCACGTACTGTTGAGTGAAGCAATAATTCACACAGATCACATAGAAATTGTATATAATAATGCAAATACTAACTCTCTTCCTCTCACGCTTGCCAAATGCCTTTCTAGGTGCTGTCATATGCTCATTCTCATTGGGAGTGAGGATAGTTGGAACTGCGTTGTGTCGCAAAACATATTTTCGTCTGAAAAGATTATCTATAATTAATTAAAATTATACAAAATTACTATAATTAATACATCAGTAAAAAAATATACATCATGAAAATTACTTATACTGCTGAAAAAGCAATTGTTCTGTGAGAAAATCATACATAAATGCATGATTCATATAATTCACGTCGCACCCATTCTCCATTTAACACGCTCCCAAACTCATAAGATGAAAAAAGAAAAAGTAAAATCTAATCAAAACCATATTTTATCAATGTATTGATAATATGTTACATGATAATATTTCATGAATAACTATTATGTTCTTAATTTCATACAATAATATCATCATCATGATTATCAGCTTACTTGACAGGCAGACCAAGTTTGGCTTGCTGAAGGGGCGCTGGCTCGAAACATTCCTCGCTGAAATGAGCTGAGCAAATCCTTTTGGAAGTATAGGATGATTCATCAAAATCTAGGCCGGTGTGGCGCACAAAAGCCACCCATTGTGAGTGACATGGGTTGGAAGGAGGAGGGAACTTATGCAGTTCGACGTTGCTGTTGTCGGTCGAACGCCCTCGGCAGAAACTCACAACACAGAGATATGGCATCTCCACTCAGGCGCTTGATTGACTCGAAACAGAGCAATCAACGCAATAAAAATAGAATATAGCAAAAACGTAAGTTATCTGGATAGACAGAGACGATTTCACCAGGGCAATGAGTGCTGACAGCTCAAAACGGCGTCCTCAGCAACGAGAAAGGGCAAGGTCATATCGTGACGTCACAAGACACCTCGTCAAGCGAGAGGTGAAGCGGGATTTCGAAAATCGTTTTTTTCGCGCCCTCAATATCCCTCACTTTGCGGGGGTGTAAATAGTATTTATAGAGGACAGATCATGGTTTTATTTAATGCAATAACAAATGTTCAATTTTATTAATAAATGCCTTTAATATGCAATATAAACACAATCCATTCCGGCCACCATAAAATGTATTAAAATAAAATAAAATAAAAGGAGCTGATCGTAAGAGGCTATTTAAGCCTGAAGATCAGAAGAGGACCTGTAAGTACCTGTAAGTAATATAAAAACATAGTTTGAAGTGTCATAGACACTTTAATGAAGATGACGACAAGGAACCGGACTCGGACGACGATTGTGACTGTGATTTGGAACTTCTAAGGCCCCCGGCGGTGACAACACTCGGGTTGTTGTCACAAGCCACAAGGACTGAAGGAGTTAAAATCAAAACATGGATTATCATGATTATGGAAGGGACTGTCAGCACGGGTCAGTGTGACACACTGAAGATAGGAATCGCCTTCAGTGCAGATAGATCGAACTGTTTGCTAAATTGCTACGACTGATAGCCCGGCAATTCAGGTAAGCCTTTGTAACTCAATCACTGTGTACTTAAACTGAAGAAATCTGAAGGACTCATGTTTTGATGTAAGTCATGAATGATGAAGATGAACTTTGTGCACTCACTGTGTTGTCAGTTGTATACTTGAGTATAGTATATCTTTTCACCTGCATGCAGGCTGTTTTAAACTCGCTTGGGAACACATTTGCATATTTTAAAACTCGAGCAACATAAATTATTTTCATTACTACTATTAAAAAGCCTATTATATTAATAATTATTACAGTAATGATTTAATGACTATTGTAATTATTGCTCAAGCAACACATAATTACTAATATAAATATTAATAATAATACTGATATTATAATCATTGTTCGTTAATTGTAGTAGTAATGATTATGACAGGCGCCAGTGGCAATCAACCCACAGATGTGCATTTTATTCTTACTGGGATGCTTAGTTAGTTTGATTCAGTTGCGCACCAGACTTTTATTCAATTCTTTTCTCCAGATGCAGTAGCCAGCACTACTAAAATGGTCCTGACAGCCAGCTGTTCACACCTGGAGAGATGGCCAACAATCCCAACATGAACATGGACATGGCTGCCTATCCATATTGTGAGTTAGCTATTCCTAGGGAATTTTTTTCAACTTAAATCAACAACCAGGTGAGCAGAATGTGATGCACCTCCGACTGATTGTTGCTGGAATCAAAGTGTCCGACATAACGTGCAGTTCGAAGCTGAAGCGCCAGAAGAAGAGAGAGCATCCACGAACTATCTACATGCATGAGGGGCAGCTAATTTACATCTCCGTCTTCAAGTTTATTTATGGGTGTGTGTTGAGTGAGCTGTTGGCTCTACCAGTGACGAGGAAAAGGGAGGCCTCCACCCCTACCCCCTAATTAAGCCATCTTTAAAGAGGACGAATCTCTTATACTAATAATAAAATTCAATTGTTGTTTGCATATTCACATATGCTCTCTTTTTTTTCACTTCCGATGTAGGGCCTGATAATGACACGCCTCCTCCTCCTCCTCCTCTACCTCCACCTCCTCCTCCTCCTCCTCCTCCACCACCTCCTCCTCCACCTCCACTACCTCCTCCACCTCTACCTCCACCTCCACCTCCACCCCAGGAGAATCGAATTTAATTGTTCTTACTGTAGCTTGAATATCAACTAAATTATTCAGTTTGGATTCTGTGATTTTTCATGTTTTATTTTTCGTTTATTAAAATTATTGTAATACATTGTAATTTTTTTTTACCAAAGCTTAATCTTGAAGAAACTTGTCTGTAATAGTCACCAAGATGAGGAGAACAGGCATGTCAAATTTCATCATGATATGATACCTGTGGTCTGAAATATGCCTAAATGAATATTAGTAATATTAATCTAGACTTTCAATCACGAATTTCTCAAAATGGCGGTTTTTGAAGTTTCGGATTTCAAAACGCTGTAACTTCGCAAACCCTTGAGATATCCAAATTTGAGATATCCAAATGATTTTTGCACCAAAATGCTCATGAGAATGTCAGCTGTCCGATGGTGCCTCTAACTCAAAATTGGCAATATGTATGGTTGTTTGTAATTGTATTTAAAACGAATAACACAAAATTCGGAGGTTGAATTCATGTGTCCTCCGTGAAACCTTCTTCGTGCATGCAGTGAGCGGTGACTGCTTTGCTTAGCTTATTAGTAGGAGACGTCGAGTGCGGGCGCTTGGTATAAGAGAGCCGCGACTGAGTTCTTCGCTCACAGTAACCGTTGCGGGCGCAGCTGTCTCACCGTACATTCATTGACCATGCAGAACCTGAGCGAATCATTCAGCAACAGGAGCCTCAACAGTAGCAGCAATAGCAATGTCGGCAGCAGCACCATTCGCTACGTAACTTTGGCTTTTTACCTGACCACATTCGTCGCAGGCCTTTTTGGCAATGGCCTCGTGCTATATGTCATTACACGTTTCCCACAGGTGCGCGTGAGATCCGTGGCTAACTACTACATATGGAACTTGGCCTTTGCGGATTTGTTGTACATCCTTATGCTGCCTTTCTTTTGCTTCGCCACTTTTTCTAGTCAATGGATCTTCGGGGAAATCGTCTGCAAAGTTGCGTTCGTGCTCAGGGAATGCAACAAATTCGCCAGTGTATTTACTTTGATGGCCCTGAGTGTGGACAGGTATCTCGCCACGCATCATAACCTCAGCGCTATGAGAACAATTCGCGTCGGCAAACTGGTTTGTGTATGTATCTGGCTTGCAGGGTTGGGCGTCTGTTTTCCGTTTGCCAGGTACAGCGCCATGACCGGGTCTCATACTCACCTCAGCTGCCAAGTCACCTGGCCATCGTTACATTCCCGCGTGATCTGGACATACCTGCACACTGCTCTAGGGCTGGTCATCCCTTTACTTATAATCATCAGTTTCAACGTGCTGCTGTTGCGTCGTCTCCGGTCCCTGGGTCCGGCCGTGAGTCGTGCTGGCCGAGCGTCGACCATGACTAAGACCGTGCTCGTGGTGGTCGCGTTGTTTGTCGTCTGCCAGATCCCGTCCTACGTCAGCACTGCCGTCGGTTTGAGGGTGATCCAGAAGGTCGCGTCGAATGAACCTCCTTCCAAAGGTCAGCTGCTTGGGATGGTCTACTTCTACATGATCTCCACTGTCCTCGTCTTTATATCGAGCTGCTCGAACCCAGTCGTCTATGGCCTCTGCAACAAAAACTACCGTGAGTATACAAGAAAGTGCTAGCATGCATCTTTTCTACTGCCCTGTAACCCTCCCTACCTCATCCCCTTCAAAAGGCGAAGTTGGTTTAACCAACAGTCACGTAGCAATAGAGTTTTGCAGTGATATTTGAACCAGTCATTATTAAGATCCAGACGTTGCTCAATTTCCCATACAGGGAACATACAATACTCAATATCAATCGCTGCACAGATCGGCGAAATGTGTCTCTGGTAGATGCGCATCAATATGCGCATCAATATGGCATAATAAAAAAGAGCTTCTTCCAGCAAGCTCACGTTCATCGTGAATTCACGATGAACCTGAACTTGCTGGAACATTCCCATGTGGAAGAACAAGATGTTTCACCTGTCCACACACCAACCGAAAGACACTTTTACATTGCCCCGAAAAAGACTTCAACATAATAAAATCCTTCACCTGCACCTCAAAGAACATTGTGTACGCCATCCAATGCCTTTCATGTGCCAAAGTATACATCGGCGAAACCCCCCCCCCCAAAAAAAAAAAAAAAAAAAAAAAAAAACGACTCTGCGACCGTTTCGTTGAGCACCGACGAGGCATTATAAAAAAACAAACTCAACAGTCGCACAGCATTTCAACAGAGTTGGACATTCTTTGGATGATATATCGGTGTGTGTCCTTATTGACTGTACCTCCGACCATCACAGAAAAAGGGAAGAAATGAGACTCATCCACACCTTAGGCAGTCTTGACCCACATGGTCTCAATATTGACTTTTCTTATAATGTTTAATTTCATCGTTCACCACAATGCTTTTCCGGCGTTTGCCATACGGCGGCCATTTCCTTCTCATATACTTTCCAGATGTAATTCAATCCACCTCACATTTCCGGTTGTTGCTTAGCAACAACAATATCCTGTTGAATCATTTGAATCGCTTGATAAAGACTAAATAGTCAAAAATTTGCAACACAAGTTTTGTTTATTCCGTGTTTCATATTACCTTATGTTTCTACACTAATTTTGTAGTGGTCGTGTCATATAGTGATGGAAAGATAGACAAACTTGATAAGATGCCAAAATAGAAAATAAAAAGCTTGATTTAATGTCAAAACATTTTAACTATATAATTAGTCAATAATGCGTCGTGACGATTCAATAATATTAATATTTTCACGAAAACGAGAAAACGAGAAAAACGGGAAAAACGAAAAAACAGAAAAAAACATCATTAAAAGGCGACTTCAATCGGAAATTAAACAAAAAATTCCTAACATTTCATCAGTGCATTTAGTGGGCGGTAATTAGAGAATTGACAAGAAGGCCATTGAAGCAATGGTTTTCTCATCCAAAAAATCCTTATTGTTCCCTCAATAAAACATTAATTTGTCGGCGTGGTGATCGCTTCGATCTTCGATCACCACGCCGACAAATAAGGATTTTTTGGATGTCAATTTTGGATAAAAATTCGGCTTATAATTTGCCAGCCACAGAATTGTACCCCAACCTTCTGGAAACTGACAGCTAATACTTATACATAATATAGTGTTGATCTATACATTATATAATCAAGAATGCCACCATTTATTTAGAGATAAAAGTTGGAGGTCATGTTTAAAAAAGATTTAATTATTTAATGATCCAAAATTGATAACAAATGTGCCAAAGTATACATAATAATAATAATAATAATAATAATAATAATAATAATAATAATAATAATAATAATAATAATAATAATAATAATAATAATAATAATAATAATAATAATAATAATAATAATAATAATAATAATAATAATAATAATAATAATAATAATAATAATAATAATAATAATAATAATAATAATTTATTCATATTTATAAAACACTCGACAAATAAATAAGAACAATTCAGGAATTAAAAGCCTGATTAAAATAAAATGTTTTCAATTTCCGTTTAAAAATAATGCTGTCGCAGCTCCAAATGTCTCGAGCCACAATAACTGTTCAGTCGGTAATTCTGCCGGGGGAGATAGTTATCACCCAGCGATCGTAGTGGAAAAACAGGCACGTAGGTAGCAATTAAGTCTTGTAGGTATAGCGGTGCCAGTCCTTTAATAATTTTAAAAGTCATTAAATTGATTTTATAATTCACCAGAAATTCAATAGGGAGCCAAGCAAACTTAAGGAAGTAATGTGGTCTAACTTCTTGCCTTTAATAATTAAGCGAGCGGTTGCATTTTGTACGCGTTGGAGGCGGTTTCTGATGGCAACAGGTAGTCCATGGTAAAGGTGATAGACACGTAAAATGACTTGCCATTGTACGAGAGCTCTCAGCGCACCACGGTCGATATAGTCTCGGATGCACCATATTTTATGGATCTCGTAATAAGCAGACTTGCAAACAGCGTTGACCTGTTTAACTTTGAGTTAAACAGGTGTGCCAAGGTCTCTCACTGTAGCATTGGGCACAAGCTCGCAGTTATCCAGTTGAAGTGACAGAGGATCACCAAATGGCGCAGCAATCTTAGGTTGTTAAATACACAGTACCTCTGTTTTTGATTCAATTAGTTTTAGGAAATTTGACTTCATCCACTTCTTTATCTTCTATATGCACTGTTGAAGTTGCGAGTACAGTAAAAGCTCGTTACAACGACATGTTTGGTTTCAGGCAAATCGGTCGTTGTAACGAATTTGTCAGTGTAATGAATTTGGCCCAAAACGAACGGACTAACCGTCATGATGGTCACTCCATAATGCCTATTGGTTTACTTTATGTAGTGTTACCTAGCATGCATACTGTGTTGTAACAAGGAAGAACAATTTTATGGATTTGAAGGATAGTTTAGGCCTGACATATTTATTTCTTAAAGAAATCAAACATTATTCTTTCATAAGCAAAAGCTGTGAATTCACACCTTGAGCGCTCGCTCTGTCGCCGGAGTTCGTTGAATATTCATAGAGTATTTTTTCGGATCATCGACAACGATCAAAGGACTTTTTATCTTTTGTAATCAAAACAAACAATAACGCTCTGAAAGCCGACAAAAGCGACCGCTACCTATCCGTTGCTTTAATTGAGCGGGAGATGTGCATTTCACTCTCTGTGTTCAGCGTCGGCGTTCACAGCTTTAATCCTTTCATCTGAGCTGTTTACCAACAAACCATTGAATCTTTGATATTTTTACCAAAGCTTAGGCAAACATCGCAACAATAACATGCCGAAAACATCAGAACTTTAATTTATGTGAGTCGTCCGTTGTGGGTCAGTGAACATCGGAGACAATCGCGTGTCATTGAACATGAGCGACCTCAAGGCGACGGCCTGTTGTTGTAATGAGCTAGATTTCAATGTTAAAGGGAGGGAGAACTGGTTAAAAATGGACTTTGAGTCATTATTTGATGCACCAAAAATGATTTCTATGCCTGGCCCACACAAGGAATATCATCGCTAACGATTTCGCGGGAGATATATTGCTAATTAGGCGTGACGTCAGGAGCTGTGATGAAACACCGAGTTCCCCATCTTTTACAATGGGCCTCGTCATATCAGCGTGTCCTGCGATTAAACCCCTGGATATTTTTTTATTTTATTTTCGGAAATAGACAGAATAATCATTTTGCCACCAGTCAGGCGCGAATTTTTTTTTTTTTGTTTTTTTTTTTTTTTGCTATTTTTCTGATTTTAACAAGCGATTTTCTATGACACCTACCATTGTTTCTCATCCTGAAACAGTAAAAAGGTCAGCCAGAGTGCACCACGCATGCGCAATACTGACGCTTTTGTTTCGTAAACAATAAAGATATCCTTTTTTGGCGAAGATGGTCTGCTCTGATTGGCTGAAATCTATCGCTTCACGAGGGGAACGGTACCAATCACGGCAAGCCCTCAGCTGACGTTTGCCTCCTATACTTCGTAATGGAAGCCATTCTCACATAGGCCCGATGCTAACCCCGATATTCGGAATGCATTATTTCCTTACGCTTGCATCCAGGCATGGTGTTCTTGGCACGGAATGAATGAATGAATGAATGGGTGGAGTTTTACGGCACTCTGATACTAAAAGTATTATATTAGTGACTCTGTTGGCACGGAATGCTATCAATTGGTGCTATGAGTCAATAGAACATCACTTAAAATTCAGTTCCCCATCCCTTTAAACTTAATTTGTTGGCAATGAGCCATTCATTAATTTTGGATAACTGGTGGTTAAATGCCTCAGTCATATCGTTTATATCAACTCCGGTCATGAAAAGACTAGTGTCATCGGCAAATATTATGGGGAAAATGCTTGTGAGAACGTTTGGGAGATCATTATTATATAATAAGAAAAGTAAAAGACCAAGCGTGGAGCCCTGTGGCACACCGCAGGATATTGATTTCATTTCTGGGAAACTACAGCCTATTTTAACACGTTGGCTTCGGTTATAAGATAAGATAAGATAAGATAAGATAAGATAAGATAAGATAAGATAAGATAAGATAAGATAAGATAAGATAAGATAAGATAAGATAAGATAAGATAAGATAAGATAAGATAAGATAAGATAAGATAAGATAAGATAAGATAAGATAAGATAAGATAAGATAAGATAAGATAAGATAAGATAAGACACTAGTCTTTTCACTGAGGTAACTCGTAAACCATTGATGCGCTATTCCTCTAATCCCCTATTTAAATAATTTGGCCAGGAGAATATATATCGATATTTACGGTATCAAAAGCTTTTCTAAGATCTAAATATACACCGATCACATTGCGTTTCATGTCCAACGCTGACGATAGCTCATCGAGAGCAGTTAATAGTGCCATTTCAAGGGAGGGAGAACTGGTTAAAAATGGACTTTGAGTCGTTATTTGATGCACCAAAAATGATTCCTATGCCTGGCCCACACAAGAAATATCATCGCTAACGATTTCGGGGGAGATATATTGCTAACTAGGCGTGACGTCAGTCGCTGTGATGAAACACCGAGTTCCCCATCTTTTACAATGGGCCTCGTCATATCAGCGTGTTCTGCGACTAAACCCCTGGATATTTTTTTATTTTCTTTTCGGAAATAGATAGAATAATCATTTTGCCACCAGTCAGGCGCGAAAAAAAATATTTTTCGCTATTTTTCTTATTTTAACAAGCGATTTTCTAGGACACCTACCACGTTTCTCATCCTGAAACAGTAGAAAGGTCAGCCAGAGTGCACCACGCATGCGCTTTCGTTTCGTAAACAACAGAGATGTCCTTTTATGGAGAAGATGATCTGCTCTGATTGGCTGAAATCGATAGCTTCACGAGGGGAACGGGACCAATCAGCCATCAGCCAAACCAAGCCATCAGCTGACGTTTGCCTCCTATACTTCGCAATGGAAGCCATTCTCCCATAGGCGCAATGCTAACCCCGATATTCGGAATGCATTATTTCCTTACGCTTGCATCCAGGCATGGTGTTTTTGGCACGGAATGCTATCAATTGGTGCTATGAGTCAATAGAACATCACTTAAAATTTAGTTCCCCATCCCTTTCAGTGGAATAACCTCTTCGGAAGCCGAATTGCTTGTTGAACAGTATCCTGTTTTTAGTTAGGTAGTTGTAGACGCTATTATACATTAGTTTCTCAAGGATTTGAGAATACTGGGAGTACAGAAATTGGTCGGTAGTTTCCCAAAGAAGTGGGATCGCCGCCTTTAAATATGTGAGTGACATTTGCTTTTTTCATGGCACATGGCACACTCCCCTGGGTGAAGGAAAGGTTAAATATATGAAGGAGCGGTTTAATTATTAACTGAGAGAATTCCTTGATGATGATAGGTTTGATGTCATCGATACCCGCAGAGGTTAAAGATAATGGTGTAGAGTTCATTAGAAGTGACCGGTGAAAAAAAAAAACTTTTTGATGTATTTGGATTTATGTATCGCATTGGATCAAGGTGATTGATTGGCAGTGAGGATGCAAGATTGTTTCCTATACTAGAGAAGTATTTATTGAAATGTTGAGCTATTTCTATTGGCTCAGATACGGTAGAGTCATTGATGGTAATGGAGGCAATGGGCTTTTTGGTGTTGTCAATGCCGATCACTTCTTTTATGATGTCCCAAGTTTTTTAAATTTTATTTCGGTTTTGTTTAAGTAAATCGTGGTAATAAGTCCTTTTAGCTACCCTAATTTCTTTGTTATCATAGATTTATATGACTTGTAATTAATTTCATTGAAGACAGAGGGCCTTGCATGATAACCTCTGTAGAGTCGATTTTTTTCTGTTTATTGATCTTTTTAACTCCGGTGAAAGCCATGGTTGGCTTTGTTTAGGATTTATTTTATGGTATTTGATCGGAAAAGACTCATTATAACAGTCAACAAAATTACTAGTAAATAGAGTATATGCTGCTTCACAATTATGACAGGTAAAAAGTTCATCCCAATAGTAGAGCATTTTGAAAAGCCAACTTGTTAGTTTCGTTGAAAGAGCGATACTCGATGGTTTTTGTGACTATTGAATTATTTCTACAGATGAATTGATTGACTGTAAAAAGTGGAAGGTGATCTGAAATGTCCGTGTACGTAGAGAACACCACTTAAATGGGTGTGGTTAATAACATTGGAGAAGATGTTATCAATAAGCGTGAAGTAGTCGCAGTGATGCGCGTTGGTTTATCGATGAGGGGAAAGAAAGCGTGAGAGTGCATCAAGTCAAGGAACATTTTAGTAGTAGCATTAGTCTCATGTAAAATGAGGTCAAGGTTGAAGTCACCCATGATGTAGCAGTGTTTACGAGTGCTTCGTAATTTGTTGAGAATCTCAATCATTTTAGCAATCATTTTAGCAATCATTTTAGTTTGGATGTCGGCATTTGGTGGTTTATATGTAACACCGATAATCGGAGTTATGTTACTATACCTTGACCTCATTTTACATGAGACTAATGCTAATACTAAAATGCTTTCTTTCCAATCATCGATAAACCAACGCGCATCACTGCGACTACACCGATAATCGGAGTTATGTTACTAGGAGGGATTTTTGGAGATTTCAATGAAGACACTTTCGATGGATTTATCTCATACTATATCTTATACTACTATAAACGACTCTCTTTCGCTGTTCTTTTTGAACATCCGAAGTATTGTTTCAAATTACGAATCGCTTAGCAATTACCTTAACTCAATTAACTTTAACTGCTTCGTCCAGTGTGGAGATGGTCTTGTTAGGGTAGAAAGTAGAAGAACTCACAGATTGGATGAACTTCACCAACGACTTCCACCCAACAGTCAAATACACCAGAGAGATTTCCGTCAACACTATCAATTTCCTCGACATCACGATCATTAATGACAAGGAAACCCTTACGACCAAAGTACATTACAAACCAACTGACAGCCATAACTACCTCCAATTCAATTCATTCCACCCAATAAATAACATCTTCAAAAACAATATTGATCGTGAACACAGTTCTGCTGTCATATACTCTGACATATCCGATCACTATCCTATTATATGTGGATTTCATGTATCTCGCCGAAATAACTCAAATGACAAACAAATATCCTATAGAAAACATACACGAGCAAATATAGACAAGTTTAATACATTAATAAATAGCGAGTCCTGGGAAGACATCTATTGTCATGCAGACGCAAGGAATGCTTATTCGGCATTCGTTGAAATAATAAAAAAAACATTACGAAACATCTTTTCCCATAACACATAAAAAACTAACTAGAGGAAGTAATAATAAATGGATAACTACTGGTCTGAAAATATCAATTACAAACAAAAATAGATTATACATAAATTTTAAACAGCGACCAACTCGTATTAACGAAACTGCTTACAAAAGATATAAAAACAGATTACGTGGCATAATAGCTCAAGCGAAGAGTGAATATTACCAGAACTTAATTTACCGAAAATAGAAATAACATTAAAAATATATGGAAGACTCTGAAAGAGGTCATAGGCTCGAAAAAGAAAGACTCATCGGATCACGAGTTCTTGATTAATAATAGACTCTGTAGCAACAAACAGATTCCCAGCAAACACGGAACATTCCCCTAACGTTACCAGCAGGTGTAAGTTTTGGTCACCTGCAGGTAACATTAGG
>KB312069.1:51582-73470 GCA_000328365.1 Capitella teleta | reverse complement strand
CGAGGCGTGATAGCAGTTTCTCCCAGCCGAACTAGGGCAGCATGTTGTCTGGAAATCACGTAAAAATGTCAAATTTGGTGTGTATAAGCTAAAATATCCATGCCTTCACTTGTTCATGATTCAATCTCACTTCAGGCGCATGTTGATACTGTCACATCATATCTTCAAACTCAAGCAAGAAGCAGCATTCTCACTTCACTTGCTGCCCTGACATCTGCTTATGATCATGTGGTTGACAAAGAATCATGATTGTATTAATTGTATACTTTTCATTATTTTTATTTAATGCAAAAACATCACAAGAATTAGAACCAATTTACATTACTTTGATAATGGATCAAAGGATCTCAAAGTCATGGCATAATATTTGCATTTAACCAAGTTAAATATTGAAATTCTTAGACATGCTATTTTTAATTTTCAGAAGTGAATTTTAAACTCAAGCAATTTGTTCAAATATTACTTGTTCAATTACGTATACAGTTTTTAATTAATCTGTGTGGCACCATTAGAAGTTTGTTCTATTTGTGAATATATGCGATGCATTGCTTATTTATTTATTCATTTATTTATTTTATTTTATCATAATTTATTTCATTTATCATATACATGTATGTAGACTTCAGTCGGCCATAAACTATTATAATAATAAGTTAAGACAGATGGAAATAGTTATTCCCTGATTTATTGAATTAATTATATCATTAATTATTTTAGCAATTTGATTGATGAAATGTATTCATTTGTGTCATTAAGATATTTCTCAGTTTCTCTTGTTCAAAACATAATCCAAGAAAGTTTTAAATCTATAATTTAATTAAATTATAGGTATAAAATACTTTTTATGTCACTATTCATTTATGAAAATATTATATCATCACATCCGATTATTGGTACATATATAATTATATATAGTAATTTATTCATGGTGTTAAAAACAATTCATTCCTCTAAATATTTGTGTTCCATTTTGTTCACTTGCCTGAATAAATAATATCAAGAATGGTTTAATTTGATTTGTGAATTTGCCTGAATTCCACAAGCGATCGTGACTGCTATATCTCACAAGATTAAATCCAATCATAAAAGGTGTACTTAACCGTCAAGCATATCATTTGATCTCTTTCTTTGTTGTCATTGTTACGTTGGGGGAAGTACTAATTAATAGGATCTCAAGGTCGCCTGTGTGTATGTGCATCAACTAAGCATGTTAGGCGAAGAGATGGCTGTAATAATAGTAATTTCATGCTTATTTCACTTCGGGGAAACACTTCGGAAAAATATATAGAAAGTAGAGAAATTTATCATAAATTAACGAATCGATTAAGTCAATAATAATAAGCATAGTCATTAACATAATTCAAAAGGCAGGGGACTTTTCAAATCATTTTTTCGTAAGTACTCTAGCTGAATGAGCTCACCTATCCAAGGAGTGACTGTTGAGGGCTAACAAATCTAGATGTAAATAATATTTATAAGTAATATTATAGCCCCATTATTCAGTTTAGTTCCAGTGAAATAATATATTTTTAAGTCACCGAATTTACCACTCCCTCCCTCTTCCCCATTCTGCGATTTGGATTGACTAGAAGCCTGGTACATGCAGTTACGTTTGTTTTTTTATGGCGCGAATCGCTATGCATAGCGCGCTCAGTTTTGGGGGTTGTAGATAGTATTAGACGGTATTTTGCTGTCTGCTGATTGGTCGATTGAATAGAGCGGAAGTTGTTCTAAACATGGCGAATGTTATTTATTTGTTTTGATTTTTAGTTTTCGGATAATCGGAAATTTCGTCGTCTCCCCATGTTAATTTCCTATACCTTGGTGTTTTGTGACGTCACAACGTCGATCCGGAGGGATCTCGCGTTTCAAATCTCGGGAGCGAGGGGGCTGATTTTTTTTTGGAAAAAGCGTTCTAAAAGTGTTAGTCGCACTACATTGATTGAACTTTGACCCATCTAAAGGCATAATGAAACCTGCGCGAATCGATTTATGTAATCTAGGGGCTGAAGTGTCATAGACACTTTAATGTTTCTGTACAGCGATTCTTTGAATCGCTAATGATCGCTATATGGAATAAATATATTAGTATTTATTTACTAGCAGCCAGCAAGCATTTTTTTTTTTTTTTTTTTTTTTATAACAAAGCACGAGTCTGATAGTTAAATTGAGGTTCTTTTTGTATGTGTACATGTACTTAGCGGGCCGCTATGTACATAGCCTTAATTGCGCTGGGCATTTGCTTTGTACAGAGCCGCTCTATATGTAGAGTTGTAGATACGCCGTTTCTCTGTGACACTCAGACAGAATGCACCTCGTGAGCATCCCAACAAATGAGTTGAAGGAATAGCCAGCATACGTGATGAGGCAATCAATCAATGGGGCATCATACAATGGTTAAGTCATCAGAAGGTTCGACACATGTGGTCATGCAACTTTGAAGTATGCACGTGCATATATTTCGAATTGAATTCAAACTGCGAAGTGACGAAATATTAAATCGAAGAGAAAAGATAATAACTCACATCAGGTTTATTTCAAAAGATTCCCGAAACATTGCTGAAATTTATCAGCAGAAATTCACAACTCAGTCTATTCAAAGTACTTTAAGATATTTAGTCTCTCAACACATGATTACATCTTAAACAATTAATAATTTTTGGGTACACAATAAACTGGTTTGTGCGAAGTAATCAATACTAATAGACTAATAACAAAAACATGAATGCAACAAGGCTCCCTATAATTATAGAACAAAATTATTGGGGTTATAATAACGCTTCCATGCCGAAATGAAATTATAAAAGAATTGCTTCCTTTTTCTGACAAAAAATTAAAGTTTGAACAGTGCTATTTGTCTGGTGATACCTTTAGATGTTAAACAAAGACTAGCACAAAATAATATTGAAGTAACAAGCAAGACAGAATGACGATATGCAGAAGAAAAAAAAGGGGGGGGGGGGAGTATGGATTTAGCTACTAGCTACTTTCTCAAGTTACTGGAAGCTAGCGCAAACTTGACGACCATTCAAGTCGAGAGGAGGTCTGTAGTTGTTGACCATTTTGGCCCCAAGTTCATGTTTCGGAATAGCAGCGCCCTTCTTGATGGAATTCAAGCCACGCAAAACATCCATCTGTGAACAGAAACCAAACCTCACAAGACAAATAATTTATATACTTGAATTAAATAGAACATGACGCATATTAATTTAAAGTATTTCCTTAATTTTTTTTAAAAGAGCCAAAGTATGAAGCAAAAACATTCCACAGAAAGCAAACTAAATCAAGAATAAGATAATATATATATATAAGAGTATAAAGATTAAAACTATAACCGGATATTCTAAATAATTAAACTACCAACAAACAGAGCAAACATGCAGTTGACAGAAAACTATAAAATGACTACAAATACACAGCAATGAAAACCAAAAGATAAGATTAAAACGATGAAACATGTTAGAAAGCAGAGAGACATTTCACGACATCAAACTAAAGTACGTAGAATTTACCCTAATTCATCTAAACAAAGAATTTTCTGAATGATGAGATAACTTGACGGTCGTTAAGAGGAACGGGGGGACGGTAGTTGTTGACCAGTCTGCCACTGGCGTAGTCCCCGTCCGCCAAATGCACTCCAACCTCACCATTGTTCGTGTTTGCATTTTCCCGCGACTGATTTGATATACCGCGGAGGACGTTTATCTGTGAGGTGACGAAATCAGTGAAATGAAAGCTAACAATAAGCATGGTATCCAGGAGAGCCATGATTCAGCAAACCATGATTAAATGAAGCCATGATTAATGTGAAGCCATAATCAAGTGAAGCCATGATTAAGAGAGTGCTGTTAACCTCATTACCTGTTCTTGGGAGACTTCAATGGGATCCCTGAACACAACCCAGTTGACTGATTCGAAGCATGGGGGAGTGGTCAAGGAGCCAAGGTATGTCCAGTATCTCGAGCAATCCTCTGTTGAAAAGTACTAGATATATATATGTGAGGCGTAGATGAGCACCAACCGGGAAGAAGAAGAGACGGATCGTAGCCTCCCTTCACTTCCAGGGTGTCATCCGCAAACGGAATTGACTTCACCAGGTCAATGACCTTCTGGAAGCCAGCGTGATTCTTCTCTCCGACCTTCAGGAAAACGCCAAGGACTGTGAGGCCGTTGTCCGCTTGGGCGGCTTCACCAAAATCTTTGAAGAGATCAGTGTTGTAATGAACGAGATGAGCCTTGTGAGGAGAAGAAATTGTCAATATTTCATCTAAAATATAGCAGAATTAAATAAATACCTCAGAGGCGAACATCTTTCCGTCGACAGTGTGCTCTGAGCCGCAGTCGTTGGAGGTACCCCAGTGGAAGTGGAACTGCGCCAGCTGGAATTTGTTTCGCAGGGGACCTCCAGTCAACGCTGAACGACATTATTTCAATCACAAGGGTTCGTTCAGATTACGAGCGGTACTCACAGGAGCCACTGGGGTCATAAGCCATGGTCACGGATTTGCCGTTGTTGGTGATGGACTTGGCGTTGCCTGGGGTGTACTCAATCTTGAACGGCTTGTCCTTCAGGCTGCTGTCGTACTTGGCCTGCGAGGGAACGATGTCAATCGGAGATTGGCGCTTGCCCAGAGCGGCAGGAGCGACATTGCCCCAAGTGGACGGACCTATAATCATAACGCATTCATTAAGCAGCCAACGAAACTGGAGAATCATAACGTATTAGTAGTCATTTTTAATTGAACCATAACGCACTTCAGAGGACAGGAACAATATGACGTTCGATGACAAAAAATCCTCGAGGGAGAAAAAAAGAAGTCATTTTCCCAAATCAAAACACCACGTGATTGCGTGACATTCTCGCACTTAGTGTGCGCACACAATTGGGCGGAGGTCACACGTTCGCAGAAGAAGAAAAAACTCACGTTAACAATTCGAAAAAACAAAAATTCTATAACAAATACAAGACACAGTAGCCCTAGTTCTTTCAAGACCCTAATTAGTGTAATTTTAATTAATTAAATAGCCAAACGTCGGCATTTATTATACATATCCACCATTCGAAATCCAGGGACGTTATATTACGTAATTCATAGTTTATGCCGTCTCCAAACCATCAAATAAATGCCCATCTATCTTTTAAGCACGCGGAGACCGAATAACTGATGAAAAAGGGTCAATGACCCAGATGGAGTAGGATGACAAAATCACTGAAATCGCCAAGAAGACTGATGTTATCTCAAAGTTGCAATTACAGGGAAATGTAATGGTCGTGCTTCAGTGATTCTTAAATCAGCAAAACATAAGAAATGAGCAGGATAAATTTTATTTTGGACACAATAAGGGAATTGAGGAAACGACTGTGATAGCTAAATGCATATGAAAAGGAAAAATATCATCAAGAGAGAGAGAAAAAAGTTTCTATGAAATTTAGGACAATTTTCTAAAACACAAAACAGATGCTTGTTAGCACTTTTCGTCTCAAGAGTCGAATTAAATTGGCTTCATTGAGAAGAGATGGCTATGAGTGGTATCTCCATTAAACGATTGAAAGTAAAGAACCACAAAACCAAGGACAACATGCCAAATAGAAGGCCAACAGGCAACACTATCGATCTCACATATCTAAGGGTTATTGCCGAAATGTCCATCTGGTAACCATAGCAACTCTGCCCAAACCACATAAACGCCAGCAGTACATCCGACCTATAATAAGCTCAGTTTTATAATAAATCAAAAACAGCCAATTTTTTCCCCGTCTCGGTTATCATGTTATGAGCGAGAACACAAAGAGGAGACGCTTACGAGGCTTTTAGCTCACGACGCTTCTTCACAAAGAGCAGCTTTATCTGCTTCGACAATAAAAGGTCACAACATAAATTCATTTATCATTTTATATTCATTTAAACATAGTTTTTGAATAGCACCTGCGCATGGTGGTTGCATACAAGAGGAAAGCGAACGTCACAGAGTATTTGCTTTTAATTATTACGAGTGGAAAAATGAAAACAACAAAGCTTCATGGTCAGTTTAGTTTTCGCTGCATTTGCGACAGTCTTTGCACATTATTACGATGAAAACCGAAGGCGTCTCGGTTCGCGCACACTTTTAGTTTGGGGTTAGGTTTCGCCTAAGGGGACGTACACATACGGTAGATTATGTTTAAGCTCTTATCAGATTACTGCCTATATCACGATATGGATAGATACACATTCGATAAGAAGAGCGAACAGTAACGATAACGTACTAGTATTTTAAACTGATACTGCATTTATAACTTGAAGCGATAAAATTAATCTTAACGATATGACAGAAAGGGCCCGATGAATTTAATGCAAATGTATTGTTATCCGAGTTTGTGTGATAAAAAAAGATAAAAAAAAGGTAATAATACTAAAATGTACTGGCAGATAATAAACCTGACTGTTACTAAATCTGCATAGATACGAGGTCACAGAGATCAATCAATGGTGCAGGATATTTGGCAGACAGACACAGGCATACTGCGTTAATTTTCCCCAATCGCAGCCCAACCTTGAACCTACCGTAGTGCCCTTCCTTCCTCCTGGTGAACATTAGTATATACGCCAGGATAGTTGATCAAATTACTATTTATATTCATGGTGAGGAATTGAGCAATGTTACGTCATAAGACGACGTTTCATTTGTTTTTATAGTAATAAATAATAATAAAAAAAAAAAAAAAAAAAAAACACGTCAAAAGAATTGAATGAGTATACAACTCACCATCGGCCTTGGTGTATCCCCAGTTCGACATGATTCAAATTATCTGTTCCTTAATTCTGAAAAGCGAAGAAACGAATTCGTCAGAGAATAATAAAAGGAGAGGTGTCTGCTGAATGCGCGCGGCCGCCTTATAAAGTCCGCAAGACTAGAGCTGGGAACTGATCGACTCGGATAAAAAAAAAAAAAAAAAAAAAAAAAAAAAAAAATATATATATATATATATATATAAACAGATTGTGGGCAACAGATGTGATATATATGGGTTATAACTGACCACCGGTCATTCATGGGCGCCAGTGGTAATTAAATCAGCCATTGTTGTTGCAGGCGAGAACGAGATGATATGGCATGAAAAGTAGAACTCTTGAGGCGTATAACACAAATTGATTGAACTCCACCGACACTGTTGTAATTAGGTCACGTGAGTTCACTTTGAAAAGCCACAGAAATGAAAAACAGTAGATAAGTTAAGTAAAACGACCGATAAGGGATGAACAGCAGTGCACTCACTCCAGTATAGCTTCACATAAAACCACCGATACTGAATATAATCACGTCAGCACTACTACAAGCTAACCAGGGATCGAGGCAACCCGACGAGGGTCGCTTCAAGGTTGTGACCGATCTATAAATATGCACACCAATTAGACCTCCACTCCTTCCGAACTCGTATATGGCACTTAATTAGCACTCATGTTCGTACTTGACTTAATAGCGCGTATTGCGAGCGTATCTTTAATTCCACTGGCACATTTGATTAATAGTCAGAAATTTAAGAGAAGCTGGGTTGAAATGGTTAATGAATTACTGATAGCGGCGTATGTGTAGTAATATACACACGCAGCGGTGTTAAACAAATGTACATTCAAAATGTTCATAATCAAGTTTCGACTTCAATGTTTGTCTTTCACTTTCAGTTTCCATTACGTACCGCTCTGCACAACTTGAGGACGGACACTGTTACGCATTTGCACGTCGCAGCGGAACACATTCAGCGCAGATTCATAGCTATGCAGCCGATACTTTAGATAGAGTTATGGGTCGTGACTGCCTCGCTAGATAAACAAGGCAGATGAACTCCCGAAAGGGAAGCGCGAAGTAACAGGAAAAAGAACAACACAGGGACACAACACAGGGACACAACACAGGGACGGGGGAGAGACACCTCATTCTCATTGAGTGAACAACGCCTGACGTACATTTCACGTTGGGAATCGCGGGGGTCGGTTTTTTTTTTCTTCCGGATTTCTCCTCTTGATGAGTAAACAACCAAATAATGTTATATACATTACATACAAGGGAAGAGATTTATACTTCGTGGATCGACGTCTCACGGCGACGATGCGTAGCTAATTTGATTGTATGGGGTTCAATGTTCAAAGCTCTACCAAAACATGCTTGTTCGGGATTTACACGTTAGAGAGGCAGAGCTATGACACGGAGACAGAATTAAAACAAGAAAAACCGACCCCTAAGGCGGCCAATGAAAGTTCTAGGGACATACCATAGATATTGAGACAACAGCACTGGTGGTATTGCGTCGTCTGCTCCTTATAGACATTGACATCTAGCAATATATAGTGTACTTATACTTTGATAATATGTATGGACTACTCACTTTCTGCTATGTGATCAATTATGCATTCACTTCGACTTCAGACGTAGGCTAATTAATCTTGTTATACTTTTATATTTTTTGTACAACGAAGTGTGTGTTTTGGGGTGAAGTGGTGCTCCCGATTCGAGAGTCTCTCGTCATCTAAAGAGCGCAATAAGCCGAGACCTGCAATACCTATACTGCATAATTATAGCTGTACGGCACAGTGCCAGGTAGAGAGTACTTCAGAGCGCAACTTCAGTCAAACCTGTGCATGCCATACTAATGATATTATGCCTCATGATCATTATGGTTATATGGTTCTGTTATAGCGCAGGCGGCCAAACATCAGAAGGAGATGTACGAACACAGTCATGCGTCATTATGCCAACAGAGGTTTATCGTATTCGTCAATTGAGGCTTCCATTTTCGGCGGTGCTTTCTCCTCAGGCCGACGCCGGAAGTAGAGGCTTCCCAGTTTGGCCCACGGATATCTGGCTCCTGCAACCATGAGACCAATTGCACTCAAACTGGGAATTCAACAGAGTTGAAACCACGATTGGAAGAAACAAATATACTATTACTCCATGTTAAAAACAAAAATCTAAAATTTGCTCAGATGTATCAATTCAAAAAAAAAAAAACCCCCAAAAAAAAAAAAAAAAAAAAAAAAAAAAACTCCCTTGTATGGATTGACTATGTTATTCTACGGCCATTTATGCAAAGGAATGAACTAAAAAGTTTATTGTGAATGTAAGGGAGCAACATTTAAAGGCGAGTGGGGAGTGATCGCGAAGAGACAAAATCAGATGAGCCCCTGAACCAGTGAACGAGAATTAAGGAATGTCATCTCTTGCACGGCGCTTCAAAACAAACTCGTGTTTTGTTTTGATTTTAGGGGATAAACGTTAAACGTCACCGTCTACTGTCACAACACTCTCAAACAAAACAATAGTACGCCAACGTTGCGTTCAGTGAAGATTATCCAGGGCCCATAAGGGCCCACGGTCACAGTGGGATACGGATGACGGATAAATGTCCGGCTTATCATTTGCATATCAATATATATAACGGACGGCGAATTGTACGGGTGAGACGGCGAACTGTGTGGAGTGGGACGGACAATTGTGTGGAATTTGATTCATTATTCAAGAAATCCTGCATTGTTTACAACAAAGTAAGTAATTGAGTGATAGGGTTTTACGGCTCCACCCAACCCACTCGGGTGATACGGGCGCCAGAACAGAAGGCCCGTGACCGGGTTTTCCCCCTACTCTTATCGATAAATCCCAAGAGTTCTTTATCCTGCATACCACCATGTAGACAGTACAGTACATAGCGCCCGGCCTTGTTACGCAGTTGGGCAGCACTGCAGAGTCAACTGAAGAATCACAATTGTAATTCACAATCATAACGCCCGTGGCCTGATCGGGTCTCGAACCGGTTTAACCCACTCAGCTATTCGGTGCTTCACTGGTCATATATACAGAGTGGGCCAAAAGTAGTCTATCTACTCCATATGTTAAAGATTTCAATGTTTTTCAATGGCAGTGCACTTTTTGGAGAAAGTGTTTCAAAACAGGTCGCAGTGTAAAAACCATGTAAATTTCAGAGAAATAAATACCTGGTATGGATAGTTTAACATTTCATGTTGGTGTTCTTATCATTTTTAACCCAATGTTGTCGACATTGATGCCGATTTATCGCAATCGAAAGAGTGCACCCAACATTCGGCGATAGTTTGATTATGTTCCCTTCCATGCAGCCCCTGACCATGGATGAGCATCATTTGGATGCCCAAATAAGGCATGCTGCGCTGCACTTAATGACCTGTCGCATACTAGTACATGTATGCGAGGGATGATCGTTGAGTAGGCCTTCCAGCGAATAATAATGGGAATGCACCGTGCATTGTCAATTGGAGGGATGGTGGAGGTGTTGGCAATGAATGTCACAAAGCAGCTCTGACTTCTCCAGCACTTTTCGAGAATATGTTAGGCCTACAATCCAAATGCGTTCTTGTGTCGTATATTCTGGTACGTAGCATATCGCGTAATGAACCTACTCAACAAATAACAACAATGAAAATCATTAAACAAATGTGAAGTAAAATACTCACTAAAATTAATGTTTTTCGCGGAAAAATACGATGCTACGCAGCAAGCATTGAACGGCATAAAACGCGCGCGAAATATTTGTTTGCCGCCGGTCGTTTAAATCGCACGCATTATTAATTATCTTTATGCATCCAATACTCTTCTTCTTGAAATAATTATTATAGGATGATCGAACTATTCTATTGTTTGAGAGTGCTGTTTTTGGATTGTAACACTAATGTTTATCTACTAAAATCAAAACAAAGCAGATAATTTATACTGCAGCGCCACGTAACAGATGACATTCCAAATAAAATCTCTTCACGATCACTTACCACTCGCATTTAAATATTTCTCCCTCATTCAAAATTGATGTTTTATTCATTCAATTTCAATTTCATTTGTTTTTTGTTTTTGTTTTTGTTTTTGTTTTTGTTTTTGTTTTTTTCTTTAACATGGAGTAGGCCAATAGGAATAGCCCATCTATAGAGTCCACATAATTGCACACATCAATCATTTTTTTATTTGATTCAAATCTTCATTTATTTGTTTTGCTTATACTTTCTTCCATTTTTAACAAATAAAATAAAATTATAAAATGAAAAAAAAAAACATTTTATTCGAATCACAATTAGATTATTGGAAAATATATAGTCATCATTTAATACATAAACGAGACACGAACCGATAACCATAAACATTCATATGTTATATCAAGTTAGATATCATGTAATCTGCTCGATCACCTTTAGATTGATAGTAGAAAGCTCAGATGTATACCTTTTTTTTCTGGTACGTGTACATATACAGTAATATAATTCCATAATTATTATTAAATTTTTCACAAATAATAGCAGAAATGCGTCGCGCCATTGAAGAGCATCGAGAATTGGAGATCTTTAACATGGAGTAGACTACTTTGGCTCACTCTGTATAATTAATTTATTTTATATGAACTGCATGGCAACTGACGCGGACGAACACCCGTTTCCAAGGCAACCGAGATGGACTGCTTTGGTCGACGCAATGTCGAGAGAACACGCGATGATGGCCAGGCAATTACTAGTATACAGAACGATCACTTCTGCTCACGAATGTACGCTTCCGGTGCCGAGATAATTATCTTTGTCATCAACAGATTGTCAGTGCTGGCTGACGTGCTTCTTCCTGCTTCTTCCTGCTTTCTAAATCAATGGCGCCGCCTTCAGCTAAGCCCGGCGGCGGTATCCGAGCCTGAATGCTGAACGATTCATGGTGATTTTCGGATACATATTCCGGAACTCCGCGTACTTCTGGTATAGGTGCGACTGAACCATTTTTGTGGTAACTTTCAGGCCAGTTATAATCTTAATGGGAATATTGAACAGCGTCTGTGATTCCAAATCGGCCTCGTGACATATACGAGTCGAAACATGCAGGGGATTCAAATGCTAGCGTTAACCCATTCTACTACTTCCCTGAATAATCGAGTTCAAAAATAGCTGACCTAGTTTCACCGGTAGGTAGGACATAAAATTCATTTTCTATCATAGCGTCTAACTGAGAACTTGAGTGAGTGAGTGAGTGATGGGGTTTTACGGCTCCACCCAACCCATTCGGGTGATACGGGCGCCAGAACAGAAGGCCCGGGACCGGGGTTTCCCCTACTCTTATCGATAAATCCCAAGGGTTCTTTATCCTGCATACCACCATAGACAGTAGTACACAGCGCCCGGCCTTGTTACGCAGTTGGGCAGCACTGCTGAGTCACCGAAGAATTACAATTGTAATTCACAATCATAACGCCCGTGGCCTGATCGGGTCTCGAACCCGGGACCTCGACCCCCACGGTCGGAATAGGATTGCAGACAGCGGTTTAACCCACTGTTATATTCGGTGCCCCCAACTGAGAACTTGAATTTGCGAAGTGAAAAGTCCAAAATTTGCACTATGGGATATCGTAAAGCAGAATCAGTGGAACTGTGCGTATGTGTGTTGATGGTCTCCATCTTGAGCGAGATCATGACTTTTCGAATGAAAATAAAATGTATTAAATCATGACATATTGTAGCCGTACGCATGGTCATCTTGAATGTATCTATTAGCACCTTAGTCGTTAGTCACCGCTGTGAGCCAGGCACCGGCAGCTCGGACACTGCTTGGGTGGGCATTCCTTACATTCCATGTTGTACTAATATAATCGCCAGTCCCTTCTGGACTCGGCCCAGTTGTGTGCGCGATGTGAGCCGAATAAACACGAGCAAAATACCACCGCCAATCCGTCTCTATGTTAGACATTGATTAACCAGGTCATATTACTATATACACCTGAAGGGTAACCATAACCACGGTTACAATATGATGATTGGTGATGCAAATTATAAAAAAAATCCCTATAAATTTAGTGTTTTAATTGAGATTTTTAACGGAGACAATAATAGACAACTCCCTTGAATGATCTTTATAGCTATATACGAGGCATGAATGCATCAAAGAGATTGGAAGAGCCATCAAAGCTTTTGTTATTTAACTGTGAGCCTTAATAACTGAGATCAAAGCATGAGTGCAAATACCTCATGGCATCTGAGACGGAGACGAACTCCTGTGCCAGCTTGTAGCCGTACGCATGGTCACCTTGAATGTATCTATTAGCACCTTAGTCGTTAGTCACCGCTGTGAGCCAGGCACCGGCAGCTCGGACACTGCTTGGGTGGGCATTCCTTAGATTCCATGTTGTACTAATATAATCGCCAGTCCCTTCTGGACTCGGCCCAGTTGTGTGCGCGATGTGAGCCGAATAAACACGAGCAAAGTACCACCGCCAATCCGTCTCTATGTTAGACATTGATTAACCAGGTTATACTACTATATACACCTGAAGGGTAACCATAACCACGGTTACAAGCTGATTGCAGTTGAAGTCACTCGGTGCCCCAATTCAAGCAGTGTATGGGGCTCAAACAAATTCACGATGATCTTAACTGGATGATTGATTTGAATATACACGTACAGCACATGATTTATAATGAACCCAATGAATTGTACACAGTATTATAGTAATAATTATACACATTGAAAGTCAGTAATTCACGATATCATATAGATACACGCCAGAAAACGTGAGTCTCTTGCCAACTAAGGGTTGACAGTCCCGAAGAGCTGTCCTTTGCGCTTAGGCTGGTGTCCTGACAACAGGTGTCCTCTTCTTGTACAGGAAGACATTTGGGCCTCAGAAGCATGTCAAAGATGGATTTAATCAATTTATGTCAAATATTAGATAATTCACGACACGTGAACGCATTTCGAATTTTCATATATATTATTTTAATTAAATATATATAGTCCGAGCAGAAAGAGAATTGACATAATCCGCATTTTTTTACGATTGTGACCCAAATTCACAAACCCATAAAACTAACCCAAAAAACCCAGTAGTGTCCATTAGGAATTTAAAACCTGATAATACATCTGGGTTTATCTGACGGGTGACCTACTTGCGGGTAATCACGGAATGATGAAAACGCCAGAATGCAGACGATTGACTGCGCAGTAAACTTGTTGTTACACAATTTTATTTTTCTCGAACACACAGTAATTAATAATTAGTAAATCAGTCTGAGAATGTGTATTGCATTTCCAAGAATAATAATAATCTCCGCATAATAAATTGTTATAATGAGCACTGGAGTATTTGTGTTATTGGCTGGGGTGGTTTATATACGCGAGAAAAGGTCATCCCGTTCGTTCATTTCGAAAAATAACACATTAAACTCAAGTAATTAAAGCATTTCCACAAGCGGTCTTACAAAATATTTAATTATATCTTTAATCGAAATAACCAGAAAATTCCTTTAACATGTTTTAAATGAATTCATACTTAAAAGACACAGAAAAATTAAGCCACTCAACCATAGACTAATTACGTATAGACTCGTCATAGCGCCTTGGGCCAATGCGCGAGATGTCCCCAAGCGAGCAGCAGCGCCCCCTCGCGTTCTCCGCGGTCAGAAGCAAGCGCAGCCATGCCGCCGAAAGCGAAGAAGCCGAAACGCGCCGTAAAAAAACCCCAAAAAACGCAAGGAAAAGAGCGTGAATTGCCACGTCGAATATTGTTCTGGAATTAAGTGCGATAACTCGAGGGACAAGATGCCTGATCTATCGTTTTTCCGATTTCCCAGTGTGCAGGATTTCCAACAGCGTTACAAGCTCCTTCTATTGAGAGCCTGCATTTCTAATTCAGTACTCTCAAATTGTGAGGATGATTCTGCAGCTGTTCTGTTGAATGTGTTGAATGTTGCTCCCTGTCCTGAAGATCCTCCGGTCCGTTCTGATGAGTCTGTTGTCGAATCATTGGTGTTGAATGAACACGTAGAGGCACTTGATCCCAAGGAGGCACAGGGCACTGTGCTTCTGTACATCGCTGGTTATGTGGCATATCGTTTTTTGCGGGCTCACTCCTGCTCACAGTGTGAGGCGGCCGTTTTAGGTGCGGCTGAGGACCATGTTCCGGATTCAATGGTGTTGATGGCGGCGAAAGCCTACCGGTGCGATGTGAGTGCCCATGGGTCTCTTAGGATGCCAAGTCAGAGGTTTCTGAATTTGATTTTGTATTGTGAGAATATTGTTCAAGCGAATGTCTTACATATTTTACACATGCCCGGAATTTGCAACAAACTTTGCAATTCGATTATGGAATCTCATCATCCCTCTTTGATGCCCCCTATGTCATGCCCTCATTTTCATGTTCTCAAACTCGTTCAAATCTTCATCAAAATGCTAGTATTTTAGCTATTTAGTAGCATGCGTATATGCTATTTATAAGTCTTACATTGATCGGCATTAAGTATGTAATTGGAAACATGATGTGAAGTCACTATTGAATAATAATGAAAAAACTCCTTAAAGCTGCTTTAGCCGTAAGTTTAGCACCTGCATTCACTGATTCAGCTAAACAGCAGCTGTTGTCCACGGGCTTTCAATGCGCTCGCCACGCACAACGAGCTCACTGACCGCGGAGAAACCCCCCGCCGGGCGTGCTGCGTGAGTGACCAGCGTTAAAGCGCTGTGACGCGTCTATACGTAATTAGTCTATGACTCAACCCCTGGGAAGTTCTGAAAAACACATGTAGGCCAATAGTTCAATTAACATGTATTTCTGTAATTAAAAACTTTTAAGGCGAGAGAGAACCTCATTCCGTGATAATTTAACTATTTCTGACGCACGTTGTCCGGACCGTGTCGATGTTAGAAAATCAAGAGGCCACGGGAACTGCCTGGCTTCAATCAACGCTTCAATCAACGATAACAGGATTTGGCGGGAAAGATCGAGGAGACGCGGAGGGAGAAGAGTCTGGTGCGGGACATCGTCGCGGGTAGACGTGTGGAGGCATGGGGGCTTCTGCCCAAACACAAGAACTTTGGTTTCTTTCATATTTCTATTATCCTGATCATCGATTAAAAGGAATCATCATTAATTATACTGCTGCTTTCTTCCTCTTGATCATTCACGTTAAGAACAATAATTTATAGATGAGGTGTGAAGGTCGATGACAGATCAGAAGAAGATCGAAGACGTCGCTACCTTCCCTTATTCTTTATAATATGTAACGAAAGGATAAATAGTAGTCAAGATGATTTAGTGCTCGCCTCCCCAATATATGTTTAATTATTATATATTATTATTAATATATTATTACATAATGCATATAATTATAAATATAAAATAATAATTTAATTAATTTCGTGTGAAATTAATGCCCACTGGCGATGGTTCCATAACCGATAGCAGTATCACTTTGTTTTATATACTTATAAGAGTATAATTATAGTTACTAGTATTACTGGTATACGCTTAACATCCGGATATCGGCGCATGAATAATTAGGAATAATATGTCATCAGTTGTACATGTTGATAATTGTGTATTTGTGACATAACTAATTTCGCAGTAATTAATCAATATTTTCTCAACTTCTATTAATGATCACGCCTGCCAAGAAGCCTTTCTAACAGTGTGAACTAGAGAAGGAGAAGTTCCAGTTCAAGCGCCTGTCGCGATTACAATTGGGAGATAGGCAGTTGGCTTCAAGCCCTTGTGGACATTCGGCTTAAAGAACCGACTCAATCCAAGGCCTCCTCCTCCATCTCCCCACTCAGGACCTATCAAGCTACACAGCTACTAAAGTAGCCTACTTTAGTACTTGTTTATTGAAATACTCATGTACTCACCGCAGCGTGACAATACGAAGCAGTGAGTACCAAACGAAACCCCGAAACACCGCCTACGACACACAGTGGTCAGTGGTCAGCAGCCGCAAGAGCCTTCATGTGGACGCGTGCGTGCGATGCACAGGGAGTCTTACCAGTGGGCTCTGGATACATGGAATGCCTATGTAGCCTTCTAGACAGTATATAATAATATCAAGGGAAGTCACTGATTTCTCAGAAGAACAATAACAAAGCCTCGGAACCTACATTCCCCTCACGGGAGAGAGCTGAGGCTTCGGATCTGGCAAGATTATGAATAAATGAACCTATAGACACCAAAAACTCCGCACGGCAGTGACTAAGTAGTCATTAATTGCACAAAAATGCTTCGATTTCCAAAACGACTAGCAACGGGCACGATGGCTGCAGCATTCGACCTTCACCTTAACAAGCCGCTCAGTGATTGATCAATAACAGTCCAGCTGAGAAATGCAATTGAAATTAATCAAAGCATTCACTCGATAGAGATCAGTCCAGCAGTACGATTCTATAAATTATTGGATGCATATAACAGTATTCAGATAATTTTATAGTTCGTAATACTGGTTATAAATTCTAAAGTTATTAGATAGATAACACAACATGTTGTGAGGTATATAAAACGATTCTAAACATATACACCAGAGGGCGCTGTGTGTGTCGTCTGCTAATTCCCGTCAAGTCAACTTACTTAAATGCAATGTGTCTTTTAACTCTAACTCCTTTTTCTAGCCTATTCCATGCTCAATTTGACTCTCAGAATAGCTTTTATTGTTCGAGAGACAATTACAGACAGGATGTTTCACTCTAAAGCCAATCTGTTAAATTAAGAATGTATCCTGAGCTCTACACTTTTGCAGCTCCATTCCGGTTTTAAGGATTTTATTTCGACATTTAGCGATCGTGAGTTCGCTGCGCGCTGAAAATTTGCTGCGGTCCGACAAAATGGATGCATCGTACCCGTTGCTAGTCGTTTTGCAACTGAATGGATTTTTGGCCAATTAATTAGTAATTAGGCGTTGCCGTACGAGATTATTGGTGTCAATCGTTTCATTTATTGGTGATCTTGCCAGATCCGAATTTTCGGCTCCCTCTTTTGAAGAGAAGATTGCTTTCGAGGCAAGCGTCCTAAGATTGACAGGAATCAGTGACTTCCCTTGATATTATATATATAGACAGAAAGCATTCACTGCATTGAGTTTTGTCCACATCTGCTCGCTCACTGGTAAGACCCCCTGTGGTGCGATGGGTCAGCACATAAAACCGATCGCACGAGAAGCCAGATTATTGATTTCCGGGGAGGAACAGAGGCGAAATAGAGCGAATGAGGGAAGAACTGAGGCAGACGCAAAGTGGGTTAATCGAACAAGGGTGTTAACATTCGAATTAAGTCGAGCAATCTGGGGTCTTGTTTAAATAGACAATGCGTACAAATAGACGTCGGAATAACTATAGATACGTAACGATAGCCGACGTATTCCGTACTCCGTAATATGCCCCTACATTGTACATGTACTCACTTTAGTCAAGTCTGTGTCGTCTCAAGTCGAGCAAAATGTAACAGTAACTCTAAGTCGGTATCTGCTAGACAGGCGATTATATAAGAGCGCCGTGCTTCGAGAGATGGCTACAGGCGAACGAGACTCAAGAGGAATGATGGCCGAACAAATCCTCAAGGTGAAGCAAAGCAGCACCCAGTTATCCACCTTTTCCCAACCTAAAACAACCCAACTTCGCGATAAAGATATAATAATAAATCCATCGAACTTGTAAACATGTTTCTGTAACAACGCACGTTTCTCTGAGGAGAGCGCTATAACTAGGTCACGGAAAACATGCAAGAAAAGTCAGACACAAAAAAAGCGAAGGTCAAGGTCGTGACCTCAATAGATCAGACATGTGAACTAATTTTCGCGAAACCGGAGAGCGCGGTATCCCGTTGCACATGTATTCGCACTAGGGTCCTAGACAGACGTGGGGCATAGGTCTTTTGGTGCATTCTTACAGCGACTTCGTTCGTCGTTGCACGAATTCATTCTGCACATTTCGTACCCAAATTTTAGTTGTTGACCGGTGGCCGTGATATCAGATCCCGTTCATATACAGTGGTCTTACTTATTCATTCAATCAATGCGATAGTTTTCTCAAGTTATAATTGACATTATGTCAAATTAACGCAAACGCATTAGTTTGAAAAGGGCTCATGTTGATTGATTAAACATCCTTTTACCTATGAACATCGGTATAAGGACCGGAAGTGGAGTTTGTTTTTTTTGTTTTTTTTTTTTTTTATGACCCCCAGTAAGTCTGATTCTTCCAGGAAGCAAGCTAATTTAATTGAAACTACGGTACCCGTATGCAACGATGGCACGTGTTACCTACCAAATGTACCACAAATTAAAATAGTGAAACAAAAATTTATGTGATGCATTATCGAACAGGCGACCCTCTGTTACATTCTGCGCAACTCCAAAGCGACCGTCTGAGTGCATCCGACACGTACGCCAATATGTATCGCTGCTGGCGCTGCTATTCGGTTTATTCCCACCGGATTAACGAGTCAGTCCGCCTGCCAATGTGCCCTTGAGACCTTGACCCAGTCCTTCCGTCTGACTGGGAGTCTGAGTGAGTCGGAGGTTCGCTCTTCACATTGACATTTTGTGGAAATCCAGAAGCATCAGATTAGTAAGCATTAATTTCGGGTTTTCTTACAAACGCATTCAACAGACCACACACCTGCATGCACTCAATCAGTCACACGCACATCATTAAGTTCTCATTGACCCCGCATTTAACTGACCCCACGGCCAAAGGTCACCTGACAAGTTTAATCAGGAATATTATGTTACACCAGACACGGTCACAAGAAGTTCAACATCCACGGAATATAGCACCGGACAGGGAAGCAATTAGGGTAGTCTGGGAAAAAGTGTAAGAAGCGAAGGACCCTCCACCGTTCTCTCGGTAGCGCAAATGACTTGATGTACTCAGAATAAATGATTGCTAGTGGACAGGTGCCTCCCTCATCCTTTCGGCAGGGCACTGGTTCATATACCCGTGATTAGGCAAGAGCTCCTAACGCATTAGAAGACAGCCAGGGGCTGAGATCTTACAATTTGGCAGCCTCAAATACAGGCTCCAGATCGCTCAACCAACCAGATCACATTCACTAACTTCTGCCATGAGATCTACACATAATAATTATAGTAATACATGTATTTCGATTGAAATTAAAATGTGATAACCAGCCAACATGAACAATAAACGAATTCACTGTAATGCAAAATATTTATCTAAAGCTAATTCCATATACCGGTACTGGTTGATACAATGATAAGTGAGTCATAACGCACTTAATATTATCATATGCTCAGGCCCGTTGTCTGTAGATCACTAAGGTCAGGATTGACATATAATATACGGGTGGATGAGGGAATGCATTGTAATGAACGGCACAACAAGACCAAGGTACAAATTACATAACACAGTGGGCCAATAACTGAGCTCACCTGCATTCAGTTGTAATAGCCGATTAAAGAAAGAATCTTACCGTCAAGAAAAGTGATGACTATACATCCGAACACATGTGTTTACAGTCTGCCACGGCTACCACCAAAGCCTTTGGCAAAGGGTAAATCAATTTGGCACCAGTCACCAAGCCCTTGCTGTAGGTGTGGATAAATAAACAGCTGACTCTGTGACTCGCCAAGAACTGGATGAGAGGGAAATGCTGTGGTTATACAGAACAAGAACAAGTTAAAACCACGTCCTTAAAATCATTCAACCAACATGCATGTTTGTCTAATGTCAAGGTCACCAGAAACAGCGCTGTGAGAGCGTTATGATATTTCCAGTTACTAGTGCCATCGAGTTTGGGCGGAGAGTAGAAACGTTATGATTATGCGCCGAAAATCTAGTACCATTCAACACACAAACGTGGAATGCATGTAACATCGTCACGTGTACATATGCGTGCACATCAATTATAAACGCGCATGGCTATTTAAAGTGAGTGCGCAGCTAATACCCATCATACTAAGCCAGATAGTTCTTCATCCTCGTGGATCGGTTTGTTTCGGACAAACTGACTGAAAAAAAGACACCATTGACTGAACTGAAAAAGAGGCTAACTGACTTACAGAATCATATAATTAATTAATTACAATAATAAGACTAAATTGTTTGGCGAAGATTGCTTGGTTAAGGACTGCAAAAACGCTGTCATCCAACCAGGGTTTATGTCCATATGGAAAGGATTTAATTCATTTTTGTCTTTTACGGTTACATTTTGAACTGTTTCTTTGCCAATAAAACCAACAGACCGTACACTATGTCAATTACGTGTGGTTTTGTTTTGTACGTTTCACTATTGCAGTAGATCAACTACTGTTCTCAATATGTTTGATTGAATTGCCTGGACACTCCACTCTTCATATCTTGTATTTTAGGGGTGGGATGACTCCGACTTTTGCCGCTGCTATCGAGAATCTGCGACCGGTTCCTGCTTATTATTAAAGGGAGGGAGAACTGGTTAAAAATTGACTTTGAGTCGTTATTTGATGCACCATAAATGATTCCTATGCCTGGCCCACACAAGGAATATCATCGCTAACGATTTCGCGGGGGATATATTGCTAACTAGGCGTGACGTCAGCAGCTGTGATGAAACACCGAGTTCCCCATCTGTTACAATGGGCCTCGTCATATCAGCGTGTCCTGTGACTAAACCCTTGGATATTTTTTATTTTCTTTTCGGAAATAGATAGAATAATCATTTTGCCACCAGTCAGGCGCGAAAAAAAATTATTTTTCGCTATTTTTCTTATTTTAACAAGCGATTTTCTAGGACACCTACCATGTTTCTCATCCTGAAACAGTAAAAAGGTCAGCCAGAGTGCACCACGCATGCGCTTTCGTTTCGTAAACAACAAAGATGTCCTTTTATGGCGAAGATGCTCTGCTCTGATTGGCTGAAATCGATAGCTTCACGAGGGGAACGGAACCAATCAGCCATCAGCCAAACCAAGCCATCAGCTGACGTTTGCCTCCTATACTTCGCAATGGAAGCCATTCTCCCATAGGCGCAATGCTAACCCCGATATTCGGAATGCATTATTTCCTTACGCTTGCATCCAGGCATGGTGTTTTTGGCACGGAATGCTATCAATTGGTGCTATGAGTCAATAGAACATCACTTAAAATTTAGTTCCCCATCCCTTTAAT
>KB312069.1:7497-51532 GCA_000328365.1 Capitella teleta | reverse complement strand
GCCCGGTTCCTGTTTAATTAATGAGCGGCCCGGGGGGGGGGGGGGACAGTGTTGGATCATCATTTAATTCGTCTCTGGACGTACTCTCGTCATTGTGGCTACGAAGAGAAAAGTCAACTCGACTCATTTTTTCCCCACGTTTGATCAATGTTACTATATTTCGGAAGCTCTATAACTTGAGGTGATTTCGACGGAACCAGTAAAAAAACTGCTGTCGCTGTGAGAGAATACTTCACGTACCACCCGTGACGTCACAATGAGCTCATGAATATTTATGAGCTCACGATTAGACGTCGTTTACGCTGCGTCGCGTGCACGCACAGATGTCGGAATAACGGGATTCTAAATCCGAGGCGTTATATGTAATAAGTTGGTTGTAAAAAGTTGGAACCAAATGGTGGTGATGCTACCTGTTTAAAGGGCCACGGACGCGTCAGGGTGTGAAATGCAGTTTTGGATTCCTGGTACCATGTATCAATATAATATTGGAATTGTTAAAAACCGATAATTCTAGCGCCGTGCAGCGATTTTACAAGAAAAGACCATCGCGGGGGGGGGGCGGGGGGGGTGTAAGTTCCTCATCTGACGTCAGACGTTTTCTGGCCAATATCAGAACGCTCCATTTCATCATCCTATCCAGGACTGACATGGAAATTACGCATGCATTACGTTGTTACGTTTTTCTTCATATCTCGGCAACTGCTTTCCGCACAAACGTCTAACTCAAACCAATTTGTTGGGGATGGCCTTAGCTTTCCAGTTTATGTATGTTTAATTACCGTAATATTTTACAATAAATTGCTAAACGCGAAAATCTCGATAAATAATCTCAACTCACGAATAATGCGAGTACTTCTCAGTGTCACTCGGTTGCATGTTTTCCGGGAATTTTGAGCAGTGCGTCACGAGCGGAGGGGAGGAGCTTAATTAAAACTTTTCAACTTTTCTCAGCTACTTGATCGTTGACTAATGTAGTAATAATTATGGCTGCCGACCTTCATGCGAATTCAAACATCGAAAGAAAGAGAAATAAATAATTATGTTGGCCTACAGATTTCACAACTTTTGACACTTCCTCAGAAATCGTGAGTGTCGGAATTCCTTGAAATGAACGGCGCGGGAGGAGATCTTTGCTGGTTTATCAGGGACCTTTATTGTGCGCTGTAAAATTTAATAGTTGAGACTACGTAGCGATTATTTCATTAGATGAAAACATCCAAGAAAATGGTCACAGCACAAAATTACCCGTATTAGTGATTATTCCTCATTGAAGTCCATATTGTGGTAAGGAATTTTCGTGTTTCACAATTCATGCTTCAGAAAGCGTACCACACATGAGCAAATAAATACCACTACTGGAAAGAAGCGGTTCTCCTGAAAACAGTGATATAAATAAAAGATATGTGTGTGGAACGGTTGCTGACAGTGGCGTATTTAGAAAATCACCGAGGGGTGGCCAAAAGTTAGTCATCCTTACGATCATATCCAATGCATGAATCAGTTATGGGCGCTGCAGCTTCCATATAATGTGCATATTAATGGATAATATTATATCCTGTTTGCAGGCCCGCATACCAGTGACTATGACGTAATACAGTAGGCCTACTATAGATCATCCATCCATGTACTGTTGTACTTGTATACCGGCACTAGTATTCATGCATTTATGCTTTCCTTCACATAATACGCATAACTACTACTAGTATAGTACTAGAATGTGCATTTACAAAAATTAAAAAGTACAATTTTTTTCTCTGCTGAGGATGAGGGGGTGGCCATCGCCCCTACGCCCTTAGGCTAAATACGCCACTGGTTGCTGAGTAGTAAGGAAAGAGAGCGAGGGGACATTTTGATTTTCGAGGGGGCACCGGATAGCTCAGTGGGTTAAATCGCTGACTACAATCCAATGCCGACCGTGGGGGTCGAGATCCCGGGTTCGAGACCCGATCAGGCCACTGGCGTTATGATTGTGAATTATAATTGTAATCGTTATAATTGTAATTCTTCGGTGACTCTGCAGAGCTGCCCAACTGCGTAACAAGGCCGGGCGCTGTGTACCACTGTCTATGGTGGTATGCAGGATAAAGAACCCTTGGGATTTAGCGATAAGAGTAGGTGGAAAGCCCGGTCCGGGGCCTTCTGTTCTGGCGCCCGTATCACCCGAATGGGTTGTGTGGAGCCGTAAAACCCCAATCACTCACGGGTCATTTTCGAAATCAAAATCCGTGCGCCAATGGAATATTTGCATTACTAAAATGGACCGTTCTGATTGGTCAGGCCCCCTCTGACCTCATCATTCGTTTCAAAAGAGGCCTCAGGAGGGAGCAACATTTCTCGGGTCATAACGCCCTTATGAAAAGAGCGTTATGACTTGGGAGGATAATATCATCGACTATCGACTCACGAAACACCAATTAATGCCCCTAGGGATCCTCAGAGACTCAATTTAACGCGTCTTTAACGCGGGCCCTTTAAGAGATAATTTATTTTTCTCTAACAAAAAAAAAAAAAAAAAAAAAAAAAAAAAAAATAATAATAATGATAATAATAATACAAAATACAAAATACAAAATACAAAAAAAATAAAATAAAAAACATCGGTGTATGAAGCTGTGCACTCTAGGCTTGTAACCTATTGATATCACTATCGGCAACAAATATAGTGGTTCGTCCGCAAATAAAATAGGTTTGGCAGCATTAATGAAGCATTCAATATTGTTGAAATTATATATGGCTGTAATTTTACATAAAAATAAGTAGCATCTGTTTCAGCGTCATTCTCTAGCAGTACTGACTGCAGGTGTGTATAGGAGACGGCTACGGAAGTCAGACAACGCATTCTCGTTAATTCGACGATACGATGTGCTACTAGAAGAGCGAACGCCATCAGCGGTAGTAGCTGAAGTAATGATTGATAATAGAGGTAAATAATCCGAAATATTAGTGTATAAAATAACACTACAGTATTGATCAAACATTTAGTCACTGAAGATATTGTCAACGAATAAGCAGTACGTGGTCCTTGCTGGCTTTTGAACAACAGGCAAGAAGACACAGATAGCATATTATCAGCGATCACCCGACCACCCGCATATTAACTGGAACTGTGATTTTATAACTTATGTGCCAATAATGTGCTCGTCTGTTTAGACTGTTGTAATAACAGAAGTTACGCCTTGTTTACTTAACCATTTGTCACCAATTACTGAGCATTTTACCAATATAATTCTTCGGTGACACTGCGCAGTGTTGCCAAAATGCGTAACAAGCACCTGTGTACTACTTCCTGTCGATGGTAGTATCATAAGTATGCAGGATAAAGAACCCTTAGGATTTATCGATAATTAAGAGTAGGGGGAGAACCCCGGTCCCGGGCTTCTGTTCTGTGTTCGATGTGTGTTCTAGTGACTAGTTCTTTGGCTGGATTTCGATTAAAACGTCGCCAGTCTAAAAGTAAGTCCCCGATTTCATTTAAATACTATATAAATTTATGCATATGCATAATAGAAACATCCTATGCAGGATACCGGAGTAATGAATTTTAATTCCTCGTCGGCGTTATTCTAAGTTGGAGGTACCAGTATACGTCGCCGCCTACGAGCACGGTGAGCCTTAGAGCTTTGTTAAGGCGACTTTGTAAACAAAACATGCGGGGATGGCCGATTCGTACATTGTCAATATACGTACATGTACTGAGTATAAACTAATCAAGTACTAGTACAATGTAATACAAATATAGAATCATGAATACACTCTTCAGTAGCATAGTACATGTAATACGAACACAAGTTATGCTGCATGCTATGCTATATATAATTTATAAGCTTAATTGATGTTGTACCCGTGAAGTGAAATATTTACATGTACATAAACCCGGACGAAATGGCATTCGGGCGAAATGACCTCGGGCGAGATGACCTCGGACGAGATGACCTCGGGCGAGATGACCCGGGCGAAATGGCATTCGGGCGAAATAGCATTCGGGCGAAATGGCATTCGGGCGAAATGACTAGTACCCGTCATCTTGAGACCTGAACTAGAGTGGCTGAACAGCCCTTAACACATCAATTATCCAACTACACCCCCTGTTCGGCATTCACTATTTACTCCAAGAAAAGTTTAGTTAGGAAGAGGGCATATAACTGCTCAGTGTCCTTATGTATCCATGTCTCTTTTCCAAAGCATGTTTTAAAGCGAAATTGACAGACATCAGCCAATACCGTCAATTTTAGACACCGCAGAGTTAAAACTACTTTTATGGTACATTGGTAATGATAATTGATTAATATTAATATCAGATGAAAAGAATAAGGAGAGTTGATGCGTCGCCCGTCTCAAGCCCCACGAGTGTTCTTGAACACGACGAGTGGTCGTTTCATACGTGACCCATACGTACGCGTCTGCGATGAAGAGACCGGCGTTCACATACATGCCAACCTTTGTCCAGGGCAAAAACGGAGATAAATGAAATATCGCTGACTGAGGGAGAGGGTGACCCTCTCCATATGGCCCCGCAGGGAATTTTTTCGTATTTCAGTGGCTAGGGATGGCATCAGGAAGCATGAATTGGTTAAAACTTTAGAGTTTTTAAGCCAGAATTTTGGTACAAATAATCCACTTCACAAAAGTTTCAAATAAATTCAACGATGAAAATAAAGAAAGCCAGGGCTTGAACATATACCAAAGAGAACCGACAAACGTACATTGGTAGTGATTTTAGCAACTATGCAACCATAACAATGTAACATGGAAGGAATTCTTAAGTATGTATTGGCATAGGGGAAGAAAAAATTTTCGCCGATCCTAGTCACAGTGCCGATCTTATGCAGTGCTTATCTTACGATCCTAAAGAACATTGTTAATGAACTGTAACAATTCCAAAGTTTTGGATTTTGCAAATTCATCATGTTCATCGTCGCTCCTTGACCAATAGCGAAGTTAAGCATGTGGGTTGTTTTAGTTCTTACACACTGATAATCGGTTGTGAATATCCGTTTGAACAAACGGTTGGCGGAATAACCGACAACGAGCAATTATTAGCAACGATCCAACCAGTGAAAATAACTTCAGTGTTTTTAACTTGCAGTTTATATATTATGTAAATCCATAATGCGTTCACTCATGCATCCAATGCCACGAAAAGCAGCTTAATCGAGTGCCTGTTGGAATTTTATCCTCCATTGGAGCTGTCCCATGCCAGGGAACTCCTGATGAAAGAGACTGGCTCGACCTTGGCTCAGTTCGAGGTCAAAAAACTCGACGTCCCCAACCCCGTGCGACAAGGAAGCTGCTAGGCCATATGCAGAAGATATTGCACAATGGGTTGCACTGGTGTTGAACAATGCCTTATATGATGACCCATCAATTCCCAAATTCTATGCCGTGAATCTGCGAAATGTCCCTCCATGTGCCCCTGAAGAATTGAATATGTTCTCCATGGCCACCAGGCTGGCAGCCCTGGAGAAACAAATGGCGGAGGTCAAGGAAGCCCATCGCAAACCGGAGGCGGGGTTGGGTACAGCCGCTGAGGGGAACCGCAACGATCCATCCACTCTTCCCAAGTGGCCAGACCCAAAATTCTACAAGGCTGACACAATTCCAAAGGTTGTGACTTCGTCGGAACCGCCGTATGGGCCCCGGACGCCTCAGCCCCCACTGTCTCAGCAAAAGAGAAAAAACCAAGAATTCAGAAAGAAAGTGAAATCAGTCGCTAAAGAGATGCCAAAGGTCATTGGAACCGCACCAGCCTCTGAAACTCTCCGCAGAAGCCAGCCTGTTAAGTACCTATTTGTGAATAGGGTTGCTCATGACATCTCATCCGACATGATGAAGGATCACTTGACCTCCAAGGGAGTTAAGGTGGTCTCCGTTCATGCAACGTCCAAGCCAGATTGGTCCAGTGCCTCCTTCAAAATCGCTATCGCCGGCAAAGACATGGAGGGAGCCATGCAACCGGACTTCTGGCCTGCACCCATTGCATGTCGCGAATGGGTGCCCCATTGGAGGAAGAATCTCGAACCACCACGCGATGATGACCAGGAACCCTTGGCAGCGCCGGCGGCACCGAATGGTACGACTGATGACGTCGTAGAGGATCCCTTCGCATGACGCACACGAAAAACATGGCAGTACCACCGACTTCGAACTCGCTTGTGTTTGGGACTTTCAACTCAAGAGGCTACACCCCAGATAGAGTACAGTACATTCATAGCCTAATGTCGGTATGCCATGTATTGTTCATCCAAGAATATTGGTTATTTGAGTGCGATTTGACTAAGTTGTGTGATAGTATGCCTGGCACATCCTATATCGGGGTATCGGGTATGAATCAAAAGCAATTCTTTCTAGGCCGTCCATATGGTGGCACTGCGATTTTGTATAGAGACTCAATGAATTGTAAAGTCAAACATGTTGAATGTAATAATAGAAGGCTATGTTCATGTACCGTTACCTGGCCTAATGGTTTCACTGTTCTCTGCATTAATGCATACATGCCGTATGAAAACTCCTTCGATGATCGCTTCTTAACTGAATTTTGTGATACACTTGAAGACGCGTCCCGTATTATTGAATCAAATGATGCCATTGACCATGTCATATTTGGGGGTGATCTTAACTCCGATATGAGCAGAGCTCGTTCACGGCACATTGCCCCACTTAGAAATTTAAGTCACCGCTTTGCACTAGGTTTCTGTGTCGAGCACGGCTGAACTCTGTTGATTTCACTTTTAGAAGCGATGCCTCAGGGACCGAGTCTATAATTGACCTTTTACTGGTGTCGAAAAATCTGTCCCGATCAGTTATATTCTATCGTTCTGCCCTTGATGTGGACAATTTTTCTGACCACACCCCCGTGCTCCTGTGTTTGAATATTGATCTGAGTGCTCCGGTCTCCCCAAGTTCATCTCGGTTTTCCCCCAAGCTTTCCTGGGTACGAGCGAGCAACGAAATGAAAGGACGCTATGTGGCCCTTGTTTGGAGCTCACTAGCTAACATTGAAGCGGACACAGATTTCCTTTCATGTGATGTCATGAATTGTGCTCAGCCCGAGCATATCCATTCACTTAGAGCCTTAGGCAATACTGTGATAGTATAATGACTGCTTTAATTGATGCAGGCTCCCAGAGCATTCCAAGGACGAGAAGGAAAGCTAAGGCAGGGTGGAAGGAACTCGTTGATCCCGAAAGGAAGAACTCTATCTTCTGGCACTGGATATGGTTGGAATCCAAAAAACCTAGGCAGGGTTGGGTAAATGCAATTAGACTGAGGGCAAAAGCCAATTACAAAAGAATTTCTAAATGGGTTATTCGTAACCAGAAGAGTTTAATCGCTAGTCGTATGGCTGAGCAGTTGGTGAACCACTCCAAACGCGATTTTTGGAGGGAGGCTAAGAAGATCCAAGGTAATGTCAGTGAGAATCCTAGCGTGATTGAAGAGTCTGTAGGCGAGGAAGCTATCTGTAGTCTCTTTGCTGAAAAGTACAAAGAATTGTATTCGTGTGTATCGTACGATGAGCAAGAAATGCAATCCTTTTGTAATGAGGTTGAAAGAAAAGTTGCTTCCATGTGTTGTCAGGGTCATTGTTACGACAATCACGTCATAACAACGCTTCACACTAAAAAAGCGCTGTCGAAAGTAAAAGCGAGGAAATCAAAAGTATCCCTTCAACAGGTCGATTTTCGAGAAGACTCGCGAGCCGTGAAGGATGCTGGTCAGGTCAGCAATGTTTGGGGTGGGGTAGTGGTCAGGTTCCGTCTGCATGTTGAGCAGGCGGTAGTCATCGCATGGACGGAAGGAGCCGTCTGCTTTCGGCGTCATGTGGAGCGGGGCGGCCCACGGGCTGGCTTCCCTCTTGCATATGCCCATGCAAACCTTGTCGGCGAAGTACTTCTTAGCGATCGCCAGTCTTTCTGGTGTGAGGCGGCGAAACTTCTGGTGCACTGGACGACCGTTGGTTTTTATGTGGTGGTAGATGCCGTGTTATGCTGCACGTCCGGGCGTCTGCTGTAGCTCAGCGAACTCTTGAAGGATCGGCGCCAGGCGGGGATGGGGTGTCGCAATGCAAATCTCAGTTTTTTCTGGGCTGAGAGATGTGACGACGCGAGGGGTCTGAAAGACATGGCATCTAAGAGTCAGCGATTGGCGACGTCGACGAGGAGGTCGTTGGCGCTGAGGAAGTCGGCACCGAGGAGGGGTCTGTTGACGTCGGCGATGATGAAACTCCAGCGGTACGCGTGACCGCTGAAGCGTAGCTGTAGTTCCCGCGTCCCGTAGCTGCGGATGGGCGTCCCGTAGGCAGCGGTGAGGGCGATCGCCTGGCTCGTGGCCTTGTCCGTCGATTGGTCGTTGGCGTCAGCTGGGAACACGGAGACGAAGGCGCCAGTGTCGATCAAGAAGCAGCGTCCAGATAGCTCGTCCCGGACAGTGAAACCTGACGAGACAATAGGGGTGAGGGAGGCTACCTGGACGCGAGTGTCGGGGGCCGCCATTACTGGCGACCCACTCGCCCGTTTTTCGACCACCTCGGGCAGTGTGGGCGGCATTTTTTGGCTTCGTTGCCGTAGCGGGAGTGGTAGAAGCACAGGGTTGGTGCCTCTGGGTCTGTGCTGAGTGTGCTCCTCTTCTTGGCTTCTGGGGTCGCGCTGCAGATGTCGCCTACCTGTGGCGATACCTCGAAGGTAGCAGCGTGACGCAGTGTCGCCTTGTGGGCGTCGAGGAGCTTGTCGACCTGAGCAATGAGGTCCCTTGTCTCTATTGTGTGTGCGTAGGGGAGACTTTGGCGCACTGCGTCGGGGAGACTCTGCAGGAAGATTTCGCGCTCCAGGCTGACAGTCTTTTGTGGGCCACTCTTGCCTGCGGGGAGGATAAGGAGGGACTGGATCTCCTCTCAGCGATCGCGGGCGGTGTTATCGCCAAGAGGCTGTTGAGCCAGGCTCAGGACGCGCTGCGCCCTGTCGCTCTTCGACAGCGAGAAGCGCTTCAGGATGTACGCCTTGAGGTTTTCGTACTCCAGCTCTTTGGGTTGCTCCGTGAGCCAGGCTTGGATAAGGTCGGCAGTCTCCTCCGACATGGCGCTCAGCGTGTGGTCCGCCATTGTCACGCCGTTTTTTATGCCGGAGAGACGGAACTTGGCCTCGGCACGGCGGAACCACCGGGTTTCTGATGGAGAGCGGCGGCAGTTTGACGGTGAAGGTGGCGATGAGCGCGGGTGCAGACCCTTCGGATCTTTTGTGCGTCATCGTGGCTTTGTTCGACGGGGTCACCACTTGTAGCGTGTAGCTCAGAAGGAACGATGCGGGCACGTTTGGTCCGGTGAAAACGACTGACTTTATTCTCATTCGCTGGCCCTTATAAGGGCCGTACGTCGGGTGACAACCCGCATGGCCGGGCGCCAGTTAACTACCTGCATTGCCGAGCGCCAGTTAACTACCCGCGGGACGACTCGATTGAGGTAAGCCGTTACATACAATCGCTGGTTGTGAGATGGCAAAATGTGACGTCGCCTCCTTTTGATTGCAGAAATGGCATCAAGCAGGGGGCTGTTCTAAGCCCCATTTTATTTTTTGTTTATATGGATAGCTTGCTCGCCCGGTTGTCCCAATGTGGTCTTGGTTGTTATATAGGACACTCCTTCGTGGGTGCACTTTCGTATGCTGATGACCTTTCGTTAATTGCCCCGACCCACTTTGCCTGTCAAAAGTTGCTGTCTATATGTGATGATTTAGCAAGAGATTTTAATGTCCAATTCAATAGTACAAAAAGTGTTGTGGTTGTTATGAGGGAATCCCTACCTAGGCGTCCTCTTCCTGATCTGTTTCTAGCAGGTTCTCCTATACCGTACTTTCAGAATGCTGTTCATCTTGGATCGTGCATTGGTGCTAATGATCATCGTTTGAATGTTCAGAAAGCAATTGGGGAATTGTATAGTCAGGTCAACATGCTGACGGCCAATTATTCTCACTGTCATTTTGATATGTACATCGTGTTACCTGTTCAAAACATATTGTTCTTCTTTTTATGGCTGCACATGCTATGGGACTTTTCCGCAATTGATTCTTTCTTCACTGCGTGGAGAAAAACTGTGAGAAAACTTTTAAGACTCCACCCAATGACTCGCTCGAATTTTTTATGTCACATTCTTAATGTTCCCGATGCAAGTATTCAGATGTATTTACGTTTCGTTGTGTTTTATAATTTGTGTTTATCCAGCAGCAATGCTGCTGTGCATGAGTGTACAAACTTTCCTGATTCCAGATCTATTTTTTCTCACAGTGTTCAATCAATTTGTAATTATTTGAATTGTCATGCTCGTGATTTATTTACCATGTGTTCAGATAGGTCAGTCAAAATCACCATATTGTCTGTGTGGATATCCTCACTTGATGACTCCTGTTTAGCTGAGGCTTCCGTGATCGCTGATTTATGTCGTTTTAGATGTACTATGAACTTTTTATCTGCCACCGAAACGGAGGAGCTACTTGTTGTTTTTTTTTTTTTTTTGCACTTTACGTTGATTTTTGTTGTATGAAAGTGTTTAAAATATGCTGAATCATTGGCGAAATAAAGGATATATATAATGCAATATTATTTGAAGTGCACAATGCAATGTCCATAAACCACGAATACTTAAATCATTGGTTACACATGTATAAGGTCCCCATTGTAAGTCCAAAGACTGTACGTTAGTAGGTAATCACCAAGGGAAAATAAGCCCATTACCTATGGATTGAAAGTCCAACGCTCTATACCCTTGAGCCAAACGGGTAGGTTGTGCACGGTTGCTGTTTGATGAATTTGACGACCAACTGCTTATTTTGGAGTATTTTGGCGACCTTCTTAGCATTCTGTTTGTGTTTTGAAGTCCCGGTGTGATCAACCACGGTCTTTTTTCTATCCCATTTGACGCTAAAACCGACTCCAGATCGTGCACACGAATTTATGAAAACCGGATCCAACCGGAGACTTATGCAAAACTGGATGGGGGTATCAAAAAACGGAGTCTCCGGGTCAAAAACGGAGTGTTGGCATGTATGCGTTCACGTGACATGTCCTCCTCTCTTCTTATTCTTACTCTATGGTAGAATCACAATGCAAGTCTTCATGCATGTACATTTGTATTTAAATTGTTGAATCATAAGGTACTATTTCATTTCCTCATGTTAGTCATAACGCGCTTTTTGAGCAATCCATCATTCTAAGGTGTAAATCCGTTTGTATCTGAGCAAACAATGCTTCAGGATTCACAATGATCCTTGCTTACATCTTGTGGAACTATCAAACGTGGTACATTGCGTGATGTCTGTCCAAAAGCTCCGGGACAATGTTAGCACTGTAACTTTCAAAGAGTCTCATCACAAAGATAAGAAGTACGAGGGAATATAGATTCCTGAAGGAAAAAAAATCAACTTGGAGATACACGTGTATCTTTCCAGGGGTGAATAAATTGCACACCTTGAGGAACAATTAAGGTCGTGAAAATAAATAAATAATTTTATTATCACTAATAAACACTTGATACGAGTACAACATTGCTAAGCACACGATGGTACTTCCACTTGGCCATCTACCCTGTTCTGAAGTCAGCCCCAACAACCTCTGATACACTTTCATAGCCGTCTTTCCTATAAAAAAACAAATAATACCAGTTTAAACCAATTCAGGCAGTGATGCACTTGCATTCAACGCAGATAACTTACTTAATGAGTTCCGCCAGCTCACGTTTAATCTTTGGCACAAGGGGCGGACCATCGAATGCGAGGGCAGAGTAGAGTTGGATGAGAGATGCTCCTGCCTTCAACTTGACGTAGGCGTCCTCCCCAGAACTCACTCCCCCTACGCCAATAATTGGCAACTTCCCTGCAATCAAAATGACCCAGTTGAAGGTTTACAATCTGTGTTGGTTCTACTACCATGAGTGAGTTTGTACATGTCTCGGATGGTCTGGGTCGAGAGGTCTTTCAGAGGCTGTCCACTGAGGCCTCCAGTTTCTTCGCGTGATGCACTCTTCAGATCTTTAGGTCGACTGATGGTGGTGTTGCTGATAATCAACCCGTCCACTCCACTCTGTAAATAGGGGTGTCAGCTTGGATGGGGGTGTCAGGTGACAGACCTTGGGCCGTGCAACTACAGCAGCAATATCAATCTTGTCCTGTTGGCTAAGATCCGGCGCAATCTTCACCACAATCGGCGTCCTCTTCTTGTGACCCTGGTCCCTCTGAGCGACCACCGCATCCAGAAGCGTCTGCAGTTCTTTGCGGCCCTGCATGGCGCGCAGTCCGGGGGTGTTGGGACTGGACACGTTCACCACAAGGTAGTCAGCGAGGTCATTGAACCTCTCCACGCCTTTCACATAATCACCAACCGCGTCGTTAGATGTTTTGTTCTTTCCCAGATTGATGCCTAGAATTCCTGAAACTGAAGAGAAAATTATAAATCAGTTACCGTTGACAACAAACAAGCAAAAGAAGAGATCCAGTTGCAAGCACACTGCGAATACCTTTGCAGGTTTTGCCTTGGAATTTAGGTCGCCATGGCGTCCAAAATTGCTCATTCAGCATATTTCGGTCATCGGGGGCCTCAGGCCCTACAACACAACAAACTTTGTGCACTCAACCCACTCTATGCTAAATATAGGAACAGGGTGCATTACCCTTTGTGCCTTGAACCCTCGCCTGGAGTCTCCCATGCACAGCTTCATGCCCATCACTGTTAAATCCATATCTTGAAGGGGAAAATAATTAAGTAAATAATAATAAAATAAAAAACTGTATAGCAATTTCTCCAACAGACCTGTTAATCACGGCTTGATCCTCCTTCAAACGGAACACGCGTGGTTTCGGATTTCCCTCCTGGGGTTCAGGGGTCACGCTCCCGACTTCCACAAAACCAAACCCGATCTTGAGAAGTCCGTCAACAGCCTCTCCTTGCTTGTCAAATCCAGCGGCAAGACCGATAGGATTAGCAAACGAATGACCCAGAACTTGCGTTTTCTGCTCAAGAAATAAATTCTGACAAGAACCCTATGATGAATGATAGCTAACCAGAGATGCTTGTTCGGGATCTTTCATAACTGGAACGATTCGGTGCTTTGCCATCTGCACGGCCATCCAATGAGATGACTCCGCTCCAAACAGCTGCATGAATGGCATGAGCACATGCTTGTACCATGTCTCATTGCCGGTCACTGTTGCCAGGCCCACGCACACGACATGCCCTCCAATTAGGAGTTGCAGGGCAGAACGACCTTTGTTCTGCAAGGACACCATAAAATTCAAAGTTACTAAGCCGTGTCATTTCTACTTTAACTTGTTCCCATCTCAGGCTTAAGTGATGAAGGAATTTTAATTTCTTTTTTTAATATAAATACCAAAAGTTCCGAAACCTCACGATCCTGCCAGCAGGCAGTATAACTCACCGTTCAATTGGATCATCCAGGAAAACATTCAACAAAATATAATCAGTAACAGGGGACGAGTCAATATAATCCCAAGTGATTACTCTACTAAAACCAGATAATTAAGTAGGCCTAGCCATCTGGAGTCTATACAGCAGAAGGATTATAGGAGTCTCCCAAAGCTTGGAACGAGATCACATCTACCAGGGGTGTCTACCCATAGTGATAGCTGACATGAATACCTTGAATGTTGGGCCGAGGTGAGCAAAAGCTCTTATAGGCCCCTCTCGTAAATTTTTTATATGGTAAGCTTATGTACCTAGGACATTCGTGATTAGTTCGGACGGTGTAAAAATAAAATAAAATAAAATAAAATAAAATAAAATAAAATAAAATAAAATAAAATAAAATAAAATAAAATACCAGGTAAATAAATAAAGTACGGAAAAAAGAGAAGAAAACAATAAACGTAGGACAGCAAGGTCTGGAGATGGGTCACATGAAGCTGGGTCTGAACTTTATGGGGTGGTGCTTCCAGGCTTCTTTTAGTTTCGATTTGAACGCATTAATTGAGGTTGCGTTCACCACCCTTTCAGGCATCTCATTCCAGTTGTTGACAACTATGTCGAAAGCTCTTCCTGGCACGTGCAGTCCTCGTCCGCTCTTTCTCCAGTTTCCACTGGTGGCCTCGCGTCCTCCCCATGTTAGCCTTGCATATCAGTGATTCAGGGTCGATGTCCTCTAGACCGTTCATGATCTTGAACACCTAATTGCAGCATGTCGTATCTCAGCCTCCAATATTCCAGGGTAGGTAGGCCTAGGCTGCGTAGTCTCTGCTCATAGCTCAGCCTTTTGCACAGATTCCACTTTCTTTGTGAAGTGGGTAGTAAGTTGGGACCATACGACAGTTCCGTATTCCAGATGAGGTCTAACTAGACTTACTAGAGCCTTGTAAAGCAACACGAAGGTCGGGTTATCGAGGTTCTTGAGCGATCGGAACATGAGGCCAACCACCTGGTTGGCTTTGGCCACTTTCTCACGGATATGGCCAGGGCTCGAAATAAGAGAAAAAGTTTACTCGCCACGTGGCAATTAAACAGTCAATAGAACATCACTTAAAATTCAGTTCCCCATCCCTTTAAAGATGTCTTTACAGTGGAGAGAGATATCGACCCAAGGATTGCGACGGAACAAACGAGACCAGAATCAGTATGCCAAGATCTTGAAATCTCCAGAGATGATGTCCTCCGGAAACTATCCAGGCTGAAACAATGGAAGTCAGGTGGTCCTGATGGTATCCACCCAAAGTAAAGTTGAAAGTTGCTGAGATGAAGTACAGTGTGCAACATGTGACAGCGAGAAGGATCTTGGAGTGAACATCGACTCACAGCTGAAGTTTGAGGGCCATATCCAGGACTCGAAATAAGACTCAACTACTCGCCAATGGTGAGTAAAAATTCTCGCTGGCGAGAAAAAATATCAAGAATGGTCGCCAGATGGCAAGTAAAAATTTAGCCCTCCAAATAAAATGTAAAGGGCTGATTCTTTAGTCAACCCCAAGCATTAGATTTTGGCTCAATCCTCAGTTCAAAAACTGAACCTTTTGAGCCCATGCAGGCGCCTAACATCATGCGGGCAAGTTTGAATTAGCTGACCCCATGTCGAGTTGTCGACGCCAGATCAGACGAGTTAATTGCGCCGCCGTAGTTTTTACTGCATTCACATCTTTTAAAATTAGGTCGCGTCTTAGGTATGAAGGTAGACTGGTAGTTCGTCTGAATACTATAGTGCCATTATGATCTACTATAGTAGCAGCGGTTAATGATTTCATGAATCGTTGCTTCAATCATCCCCTCGCTGACACAACATTTGAAATGGGAAGTTGGGAAGTTGATTCCAACTCATGCTCCAAGATGTAAATTGATTTAGATTGATTTAGTTAAAAGGATGGGGAACTGAATTTTAAGTGATGTTCTATTGACCCATAGCACCAATTGATAGCATTCCGTGCCAAAAACACCATGCCTGGATGCAAGCGTAAGGAAATAATGCGTTCCGAATATCGGGGTTAGCATTGCGCCTATGGGAGAGTGAGTGAGTGATTGGGGTTTTACGGCTCCACCCAACCCGTTCGGGTGATACGGGCGCCAGAACAGAAGGCCCGGGACCGGGGTTTCCCCCTACTCTTATCGATAAATCCCAAGGGTTCTTTATCCTGCATACCACCATAGACAGTAGTACACAGCACCCGGCCTTGTTACGCAGTTGGGCAGCACTGCAGAGTCACCGAAGAATTACAATTGTAATTCACAATCATAACGCCCGTGGCCTGATCGGGTCTCGAACCCGGGACCTCGACCCCCACGGTCGGCATAGGATTGTAGTCAGTGGTTTAACCCACTGTGCGTCTATGGGAGAATGGCTTCCATTACGAAGTATAGGAGGCAAACGTCAGCTGAGGGCTTGCCGTGATTGGTCCCGTTCCCCTCTCGATTTCAGCCAGAGCAGATCATCTTCGCCATAAAAGGACATCTTTGTTGTTTACGAAACGAAAGCGCATGCGTGGTGCACTCTGGCTGACCTTTTTACTGTTTCAGGATGAGAAACATGGTAGGTGTCATAGAAAATCGCTTGTTAAAATAAGAAAAATAGCGAAAAATGTTTTTTTTCGCGCCTGACTGGTGGCAAAATGATTATTCTATCTATTTCCGAAAAGAAAAAAAAAAATATCCAGGGGTTTAGTCGCAGGACACGCTGATATGACGAGGCCCATTGTAAAAGATGGGGAACTCGGTGTTTCATCACAGCTCCTGACGTCACGCCTAATTAGCAATATATCTCCCACGAAATCGTTAGCGATGATATTCCTTGTGTGGGCCAGGCATAGGAATCATTTTTGGTGCATCAAATAACGACTCAAAGTCCATTTTTAGCCAGTTCTCCCTCCCTTTAAAACAATTGTTGAGCGCCTCTGCCCTTTCTGCAATGGAAGAGGTAAGTTGTCCATTGTTCATCTTCAATTCAAGAACTCTGATCTTGCCTTGCCGGTTGACATAGCTCCAAAAGGCTTTGGGGTTGTCCTTTGCCTCTCTTGCCAGACTTGCCTCGTAGCGCGCTCTGTCCTCTTGCATGACGGATACGGCCTTGTTTCTTAGCTGTTTATACTTCTTGAAGTGGTCCTGGTTCTTGGTGTAGCAATATTTCTTTCATGCACTGTTTCTTTTTTCCTTTTATTTTGGTGGCTAGCTCTGCCCTGTGGGTGGTCCATAATGGTAGGCTTCCTTTCACCTGTCTACGACGAATTGGGATAAACTTTTTTGTGATGTCTTCCAATTTTTTGCGATGAATGATGTTCCAAGTTTCCTCTACTCCTCGTCCTGCTGTCTGCTCTTCCCAGTTCACTTCCATGAGTTCTCTCTGAGCTGCTTCGTAGTTTCCCTTGGCGTTGTAGGCACTACAGCGTAATTTGGTCTTTTTGATTCTGATGCGTCTTTGGTGCAGTTTTAGGTCCATGCTAATTTCCAAGGTTGAGTGGTTGCTTTTTCCAAGTGGTTGGGTGTGGTTCACACTGATGACTGTACTTGGATTGTTGGTTATGATGAGGTCCAGAGTGTTTGCTGTTTGGCCTTCTTGCTGTTTAGTGGGCTCTTCCACGACTTGCTCTAAGAAGTTGTTGTCAAGTGTTTGAATGAACTGGTGTTCTGTCTCTCTTTCTGGCCCAGTCCACGAACCTGATCCATGTTGCCAGGAGATAAAGGGAAAGTCTCTCATTATGATCTTGTATGGGGATGGGTCAGTTGCTGCTCGATTCAGAGTTATCATAAGAAAAGCATTGTTCATTGGCTGCAGTGGGGATGCGGTATATCACTCCCAACAAAAGTTCTTCTCTGGTGTCCAATCTTTGCTTAAGCCAGATCGATTCTTTGAATATGTGATATTGAGCGTCTTCCACAACAGAATATTGAATGCCTTCTCGGATGCATATGCCTCTGTGTGTTTGGAGAATCACCATTCCAGATCAGGTTGTAATTAAAAAAAAAAATTCTTGGTGCAAAATGGTGCTAGTGCTGTGCTTTGGAAAAGCCTCCGTGATGGCGATGACCATTGGGTTCTTGCTTGCAACCCTGCATTCCAACTCAACCATCTTGTTGAGTAGGGAATCGGCGTTTGTTTTATAGAATTGAGAGTGATGTTAACAGTGCTGGATCCCTAATTAAACGTGGCTTGTTATTCTTTCTACCTGGAATGGGGACGAAAATTTTCATCCAGTCGCCTTTGCAATAAGGCACAGCAACTCTCATCGTTCGAATCGGAACAAGAACATGGAAAGAGGCGGTGTACTGCACCTGTCTACTAAAGATTATGACACTGACGGTATGGTCTCCTATAAAGTTGGCTTTTGCTTCAACTCAATTGTTTTGAAAGAGTGAGTCTTCTGAACTCTGTTAATGATCTGGTCATTTAGTGACTACTTGTTTTGTCTTTCAGGATTTGGAGGAGGATGCTTCCTTCCACCGCCCTGCCCCTGTGATGTCAGAAGATGAGGACTGAAGACGATAAAAGATCATGTCCAGTAAATTAAAATAAATTAATTTCATATGGATAAATAAACTTGATGGATCTTGATTTCATTCTTATATTGTTTGTTTAACATGAGGTGCATGTATATGTTACTATGCAGGTTAGTTTTGGTTAGGTTAGGTTAAGTTATTATTGGTTAGGTTAGGTTAGGTTAGGTTAAGTTATTATTGGTTAGGTTAGGTGTAAATTTTTGGTTATTTAACGTTAGGCAAACGTGATACACACGTGCCGGTAATTGTACATATGCAGCTAATGGTTGATGAAGTTTGGTAACTTAATATGAGATTAGACGTTATGCAGTGGCTATAATTAAGGTTCGTTAAAACAACATGAGGTGCATGTATATCATGTTACTATGCAGGTTATTTTTGGTTAGGTTAGGTTAGGTTAAGTTATTTTTGGTTAGGTTAGGTGTAAATTTTTGGTTATTTAACGTTAGGCAAACGTGATACACACGTGCCGGTAATTGTACATATGCAGCTAATGGTTGATGAAGTTTGGTAACTTAATATGAGATTAGACGTTATGCAGTGGCTATAATTAAGGTTCGTTAAAACAACATGAGGTGCATGTATATCATGTTACTATGCAGGTTATTTTTGGTTAGGTTAAGTTATTTTTGGTTAGGTTAGGTGTAAATTTTTTGTAACGTTAGATAACGTTACCATAACGTTACTTAACGTTACCATGGTAACGTTATATAACGTTATTGCCCCCATCCTGAGTAACGTTATATAACGTTATTTTGTAACGTTAGGGAAGGTTACCTACACGTGTCTCCCACATTTGCCTAATGTTCTGTGTTTGCTGGGATGCAGGGTCCATGTACTACACCACTACCATACTAGCATTCTCCAAACTTAAGAATTAAAACCTCAGAAATTTTATTCAAAGACGAAATCACAAATGATAATCATAATGAAATTAAATGAATAATTTAAATTTAATGATTACGTAGCTGACTAGCACAGATTCTCGGGCGAGGTCTGAGACCCATTGGGCTCGCTGTAGTATGTCAGCTACTAGCTGACATACTACAGCGAGACCTACATGGACCTCGCCCGATTTATCCAATTTGACCAATAATGAATATCTGTACTAATAATTTCGTGAGTTCGTAACTAATATAAATATATCATTATATGGAATAATTAGGGTCTTAGCAACTCAATTATAAAAAATTGACAGATTAACAACAGCGTGTTGTGAGGGGGGACGGGGGGCTGCCCCGAGAGTAATGCATTCGAATAATATACCACAGATTGCAGACCACTCATCTTGTTGTCATTTCTTCAATCACATGGAGCGATAACAGCAGAAATTCAGAGGTCAACCGAGTTCACAACGAAACGCACGGTCGGCGTCGTAATCTCGACTAAAAATGGCAACTTCCGGTGATATGTGTCAAACATAGAAACTGATATATAAAACGATATTTTTACCATTATCCCTGTTAAACATTAAGAAATGGTCGCATAAATGATACGCAAGATATAAATAAAATTGTTTGACATAAAATTCCAGCAAAATGGGGAAGAAACATCGCCCAGTTGACGAAATCAAGGATTTTGTAGCTCCCAGGGCTGAACTAGTCAGGCGGAGTGTATGTTCGTTGCACTTCCTCTGGGAAACGACAAAAACTATCGGCCTCGTCCTCTTCTACTACGTATTCTCAATATCCCTCACGTTCTACAACCAAAGATTCATTCATGTACGTATGCCATTTATATCCTCATGCAATCTTACAGAGTACTCTGTACAATCACTGATTGACTGAAACAGCACAACTTTAACTTTTACTTTGTCACAAAGTTAAAGTTGTGCTGTTTCAGTGTTTGTACAGTACTCTGTAAAATTTGAGCAGCAAAATTTTGCTATGAACTTTCTCTGTGATAAGAAATAAACAAGTTTTGATTGTCATGTAATTGTATATTTACGATATTCTTCTTCAGATGTATCGATTTCCTCTCTCAATCACAATGTGTCATTTGGTCACGAAGTTTATCATATCTGGCATCATTCGCTGTATTTGGTCAAAATGCTCAGGAGAAGAAAGAATATCTCTTGGATGGTGTGACTTCATCAAAAGAATTGCTCCTCCAGGTTCGATCTCTCACCGATGCCACCAGCTTTAAAGTAGTGTTTGAAAAATTTCAGGAATTGCTAGTTCATTAGACATAGCTCTCTCAAACTGGAGCTTTGAATATATATCGATATCATTGTGAGTTGACTAAGTGTAATATTTAGAATATAATTATTGCTTTTATTTATTTCAGGTACACAATGACAAAGTCAACTGTGATTATTTTTATTATGTTTTTTTCAATTGTTTTTAAACTTGAGAAACCGGTGAGTAATTCATCTGGCTGCTTGCCCATTATTAATGTTTTGATGTCACTCAGCGCTGGTCACTTATATCCATTATCGGGTGCATTTCTCTTGGACTCTTTATGTTTACTTACGATTCAACTCAATTTCATCTGCTTGGTTTTCTTCTCGTCTTTTCGGCGTCATTTCTGAGCGGCTTGCGTTGGACGCTGTCACAGTTAGTGATGCAGAAAAGCAAACTAGGTCAGTGACCCCTCATTGACCCCTGATTTAATCAATTGATTATATTTAACATCCACCATAATGCCCGATATAACACCAAATTCATGAAATATACACCATAATTCATTTACACGGTATAAAAGAGACACGAACAGCGCATATTCAGTGGTTCTAATTCTCCCACCAAATCGGTTTGGTTCAAATATTTGCCGCCAGTGGAGCTGTGAATGACGTCATAACACCCCAGGAATTCTGCGAGGCGACCCGCCAAAAAAAGTTGCTACGGTAACGGATCAGCACAAACGATTCAGCTTCGAGTTGGAAAATGATGATAAAATCATTAATATTTTGAATTATAGGGTTAATAACTTATCGACTGGTTCTCACTTGATTTAAAGAGGACCTCTGATTATTGTGAACTAGTAATGGATGATAGAGAATGCATTCCAAAAGACAAATACACCTTTTGACTGACATATATTTTTAGACAATGCGCTTGCTGTGGGCTAATTTCTAGATACCGTATTGTCTCGGTTATACGCGCAGTGCGCGAAGGCAGAGGCTGAGAGCATGTCAGTTTCACTGTATGTAGACGCACATTCCACAAAGATTTCATACCATCGTGACAGCATAAAAAGTAACTCCCCTATTGTTAACAATGGGAACCGTCAAGTGAGCAGATCTTTCAGCAGTTTTCACAAAAGAAATCTCGCACTTACAGTCAGACCCCGTTAATCCGCCGTCATGTAATCCGCCCTTTTCGTAATCCGCCATAAAATCTCAGGAACGAATCATTTGTAATGTTAATTGTGTCATGTAATCTGCCCTTTTCGTTAATCCACCTCCGACCACGATTCTAGGGAACGAATCTACACTTTACCATTGTAAATAACACATGTAATCCGCTCCCCAAATAGCGTGTTGAAAACAAGCATCAGCCACGACACACCAATTGTCGGCAATTTCTTTGAAGTCGGGTCAGTTTAACAACAACTGACGCCTCCCCGTTTGTTTAACGGCGATTTGCGTTGTTTAATTAACTTGTTAAGTGTTAAAATCGCAGGCGAAAATTCTGTTAAGTCTTTAATTTAATTGGTCGCTGGGTTAAGCAATGTTCAGGAGTGGAACGAACGAGATGACAAAGTTGTGAGTAGAGATCAATCGAGTGGAGAAGCGAGATCTGAGCTCGCGAAGGAAGTCTTGGCGGGGAAGCGAGGCAGCACGTGCTATATTAATGCTATATTTCGAGAGATTCGAGGAGTCTGAGTTAGCAAAGCAATAAAATAGAGATGTGATACACAGATTGGGCGTGGTGGAATGGCTTATCACATGCAGATTGAATAATGCCGCTAAGCAAACAACCATCACAGATTTTTTCAAACAATAAAAATCTTTAATTGGCCTCATGTGATCGTTTGAGAGATCCCTTTTACCTCCTGTTTCATTCCTAATGGTATATGCCACTACGTTAATGCATTACATGAGTTTTGGGGGTTTTAAAATGACACACAATTTTGATCAATTTGCGGTCTGAAATGCAAACCGCCCTTTTCGTTAATTCGTCAGTTTTTTTGGGAACGGAGGAGGGCTGATTATCGGGGTCTGACTGTATCTCGTTTCAAGCTGTTCTGCTTGAGTAAGAAATTCATATTTAAATTCGTCTTGAATATTATTCATAGCGGACAAATTTTCCAAAATTGGTCTCACGTCACACACCAAAGCCAATAGAATCGAATTAAAAGGTGTCCAAAATAAACAGAGGTCCTCTTTAACAATAAAAACAGATGGGATAGGAGACTATTTTTCTATCTCACTAAATAAGCATTTTGAAGCCGCAAATGGCCCAAAAATGACAATATACATGTCATGTGCCCGAACTAAGGCCAATAATTTCAATTTTTACTAGTGTTGACCTTTAAGTAAATCTGTTTTTTTCCAGGAGTGCATCATCCGCTGGACATGATGTACCATATTCAACCATGGATGATGCTCACTCTGCTTCCACTCGCAGGAGGTTTTGAAGGTGACGTAAACAACGCCCCCTGGTGTCAATTTGTGAACCCCATTTATAGGTCGTCGGTTGGCCATTTCCCCGCACGCTTTTGGTTTCCATGAATCGTCTCTGCTTGCACGTGACATGGCCATTTTGATGCTCGGGGCCTTTCTAGCTTTTATGCTGGAGATGTCAGAATTCCTGCTCGTGTCAAAAACTTCTAGTCTGACTTTATCGATATCAGGAATTGCAAAGGTTTGTATTTTGCTTAACAAATGATTAGGCTGACCTGATTGTTTGAGCAGGAAATTGTGACGCTGTGCTTGGCTGTGGTCATCAACAAAGACCCAATGTCGCCCATCAACGGCATTGGCCTGGTCGTCTGTCTGCTCGGCATCACAATTCACGTCATACTCAAAGCAGTTCACTGTGAGATTTCCATCTCTGTCATTTATTCTTTAAAAAACTTACTTTCGTAGCGGAAGACGAGAAGGAAGTAAAATACAAACGGTTAAATCAAGAAGAAATGGAACTGACAGTGAATAATGGCACCATCATCATTGGATCAGACACAAGCGACGAAGACGATGTTTTCAACATCCACACAGATCGACAGTAGGAAGGATATCACACAGCAATTTCACCAGCTACCAGAATGAATCTTTCAAGAATGAGATGTGTTGCTATATTTTTGTTTCTGTTGTTCAAACTGAGTTTATTTCTGTTTTCCATGAATTCATTCCAAGTAGCGTAATTGTTATGCATGACAATATAATTTATTCTGTACTCCCTGTCAGTTTCATCAAATGACAGGAGTTGTCTCTGAAGCAGACTGGGGGCTATGATATGATTTCGAATTGTTCAATTAATTTTTACGTCCAGTTTATTTGTTGTGCTGTTAGACAAATTAGACAAATTGTTTATCAACAGGGATTTCTCTTCAAGGTTATTAGTATCTCGAGGTCACTTCTTTCTTCAAGTTCATCTTCTGTATATTCAAATCAGAAAGACACTGCTAATAAACAGTGCTGTTGTGTAATTAATTCTTTTTGATCGGGTTAACGCAGTCATTTTTATTGGTTGATAATTGTTTTGATTAATAAATCATAATCTGTTGAGCTCATAAATCCATCGAAAAGAATTATGAAACCATTTTTTTTTTTTCAGTTTTAATTAGTTTTCAAAATCATATTTTTTTCTCCAGTATTTGAATAACATCATGAAAAAGGCATAAACTGAGGGGAACACAAATTTGCAGTCAAAATAGAAAAATTAATGGAATTCATATTATTGCAAATGAGTGAATGGACATATCGAAAATACTAAAAAAAGAATTGCCTTCATAAACCCATGTGTAATTTTTTTTTTTTTGATTTCTGACGAATATATATAGATGGAATGGCCGAGAGGGAGGGGTACTTGCATCATCGGGGAAGCACAGATAGTACAAGTAACCATGGCAACAATACATTAGGCAGAGAAAAAAAACAAAAACTTTTCACATTTTCTTTAAACCATAAGAATTAAAATTTTTCTGTTTCTGAGATTCAAGTTTGTTTGATACATTTTATTTCAGCTAATTTTCAGGAATAATTCAAGACAAGAAAAATCATCACGTATAAAAGAATGGTGTGCAAAAAAAAAAATTAAAATACTGCATTGTTAAATCACATTGATGAGAAAAGAAAAAAAAAATTGACACAGGAAAGCAGGAAAAATTCACAGAAAAAAATAACTGTATGAAGTTCACACGGAAAAACCTAGAATGTTGAAATCAACGCTTTTTCTGGATTAATCAAAGAAGAACACATCGCTTATACTGCCAATAAGATCAATCACAGCTCAACTCTTTCATATGCTTATGCACTTTTCCATTCCTGACTAGTATACATGACAGATAACCACCATAACGCTGATATATAACCACGGTCAATGCTACAAGTAACATACGAAGAAATACTCATTTAAGAGCTTATAAACAAATATTGAATCAAGAGGATTGAATGTTAGTAGATTATACACAACAAAGAATACTGATTATTTCGTCTTGTTATATGGAGGAAAGGAAAAAGAAAAAAATCTGTTGTTGAAGTTAGGAGATATGGTGAGTACTGTGCGTTTTCATTGGTGGAGAGGAGATTTTGTCAGTAGTGGTCCCTATACGGTCAGTTTGTACATTGATCACGATTGTGGAGCATTTCTATTGGCCGTCATCAGAAGTAGGTCAACTGGAATAAAATTACATTTAATTGTTAACACCTTTTAAAATAAACTTTAATTTTATTTCATTATTTCTAGATTTCCTGAATCCACTACCGTATATAAGAAGAAAAATAAAATATTAAGAAAATTATGTCAACTTTTGTGTTCAACAGAAACGACATAAAAAAGAACACCGTTCCAAATGAGAACACGATAAGTTTCTCAATGTTCCAAAGAGTAATTATCGGCTTGCCCATGAATCAATGGAAGCGATATGCAAAATCTTTGAAGGACCCAAATGCCCACAGAAATCAACGAACCTTCATCAACAGTCAAACTAGGCAGACGTTCTGTACCAGTGCTGTTGTTGGGAGTGGCTGCAGCCGTGGCAGCTGCAGCCGTGGCAGCTGCAGCGTTGTTACCCATCTGGCTCTTCCTCTCCTCCTCGGTGAGTAAATGATAAAGAATCGTGTCCTGCTTCTTAGACTGAGTGGCGTCTTGTGGTGAAGCAGCCGCTTTCTGGAGGTCCACCTCAGAGCCTGAACAAGTTACAAAGAAAGAAAACTCAGAGAGGAGGGACAGAAGCGGAGGTACTCACATGGTATGCTTGAGAAAATCTGTGCGGGAACAGAGGTGGCGATGAATTGAGGAGTGGGGGGGGCTGCTGGCGGGGGGGGCGAGGGGGCAGACTGCAGTTGAGAGAGCACTTGCGGAGATGCGATCATAAACTGCGTGCCGTTCAGTGTGGCTATGGATGGCTGAGCAACTTGAATGATGGAGGGCGAAGTTTGGCCTTGCGCCAAGAGCACAATGGGAGTGTTGTTGCTTTGAGTGCGCTGTTGCTGTTGCTGTTGTTGCAGGATGCTGGAGAGATTGACGATGGAGTGAGACGCAATGGGTGTGGACGACGTGCTTGCTTTTGAGATCTCCGGTTGGAGTCCTGGGGTCATAAAGGCAGCACCCATGGTGGAGTTACTGGAGATGGTCTGAGGCAGGAGTGTGGGCATCTGGAAGCCAGTGGCTGGTTGCTGCTCTGTGCCACGGCTGTTGACAATCATCGGCACAATGATGGTGTTGGCAGATGATGATGAAGCCACCTGATTGCTGGGCAGATGCGAAAGGAGCTGCTGAAGAGCAGGCTGCGATATCGACGGCTGGGAGCTCTCTGCCGACACCTGGGACTGCTGACTGACGAGCGACTGCAGAAGGCGCTGATCAACGGTGCTCAACTGAATGCTAGGTTTCACTTCCTCCAACTTATTCTGCAGAAACAACAGTTGCTGATAGTCTGGTTTGTCCTTGACAGGGGCGAACAGAGAGGCAACTGAAGCCTGGCTCATCAGAGACGGCTGAGGAGGGGATTGAGTGAAACACGACGTCTCTACCACTGACGTGTTCTGAACGGAGGTGAAGGTGGATGATGTTGCCTCCAGGGAACTCAGCAGTTCCTTGAACTGTTCGTTCATTTCGATCTTGGATTGAGGTGTGGGTACAGGAGATGTTACAGTGGAGGCGGTACTGTCCAACTTGTCCAGCGTCTGCTGCAAATTTTCAAACGGATCAAAAGTGCTTGTGTCCATCGGCTTCTCAGAACGACCAAAGGTGGGTGTCTGTTGTGGAGGTGCATCGAGGATGCTCTCATTCCTCTGCCGCTGCAACTCTTGCTCCAGGAGCCTGTTCTCCAGCACCTCATTCTGGTGCCGGTTCTTCTGTTCTTCATAGTCCAGAGTTTCAACAAAGTTTGAGTTGCAGGATGTGGTTGTAACAGGGGCAGCAGGAGCAGCAGGAGGAGGGGGAGGGGGCGGCAGACTCATCTCTGGGATGAGTTTGGAGAGCAGTGCCTGAATCTGCCCCGGTTGGAGAGAGTCTTTCTGATTGAGCAAACTCTGAATCTGCTGATCTGTTGTGGTGACGCCTGCAGAGGACAACAGCGGCTGTGATGCAGATGTGGTGACAGCAGCTGCATCCGTGGGCAGAGTGAAGCAGCGGCTGGAGTCCATCTTCTGCTCGCCCGTGTGCTCCCTCTTCAAGCAAACGCTCTCCTCTGTACTGCTCGCATCAGCGGCACCAGTGCTGAAGGTCCCTGGGGCTGCTTCCGGCGCTTGGAACACGCTGGCCTGTGAGTGGACGGCAACTGAGAGGTCAGTGGAGAAGTTAGAAGTCGGAGGAGAGGCGTAGGCCACTTCCGTAGATGTAGAGCCAGGCATAGAGGTCTCAGTCTTCACTGGATCCTCAATGCGCACCAGTTTCGACGGAGGGTCCAGATCTTGCGAATCCTGGCTGCACTCGTTGTCCAGGAAACTGAGCATGGGCGTCTGCTGGCATGAGCGGTTTAATGCAAGGGCTTCTGAAAGTGAGGAAATATTGAAGAGGAAGCCAAGATCAAAGGTCAGGAGACGCACCTGGCGACACCTTCTGCGCCATAGAAGGCTCCGTATCCATGGGAACCGGTTGCTCCTGTTTCACAGTTTTGACTGTTTGAAAAAAGAAAAAGAAAAAGGATATGGTGAGAAAAAGTTGCATGTTGACGAAATTTTTCATAATGGGGGTGGGGCTTATGGAAGCTGCAGCTGGAAAAGAGAGATGAATTAAAGAACTTATAGCTAAGAGAGGAAGGCAATTAAGCGAGATTCCCTTTTCGTCATGTTTAGAAATTGAAGCAATGGAGAAGGGCTAACGAAGGCGTTTCCTCTCAAGCAGGTTTCAAAGTTTTAGATGCTAACAAAAAAGAAGCAATTTAGGAAGGAATGCCTCATGCTTCGAGTGGAAGACCGATCTCCGCATTACACGAATCTGGCGTTCAATCTGATGTCTTCATGAGGCGGTGACTCTCTCACTCAGTCATGATTCAATCATCCCGATCGTACTGCATGATCCTAAGACACATTCACAGACAATATAATCATACCTCAGTCATACACGGTCATACCTCACTCACACAACATTCATAGCCCAAACCGCTATAGCTCACACATTAATAGCAGGCATAAACCACACAGCCACCAACTTCAATGAAAATTTATCAATAATTATAATATTAAAATTAAGTTTAAACCCACTCAAAATAGTAACAGCAGGAAACAAATGGAAGAATTAATTCAGAATTTTAGCATTTTGAGAAGGGTATTATTCAGAGGAATATTTTAGATAATTACTCTGAGTAGATATTTAATTCAAAAGCCGAAACAAATCTTAACTTCTAACGCCAGAGAAGCTGAACTGCACGTGAACAGAGAACGGTCTTCCGTTTTAATCATCAAAGAAAACACAGCTAAAAAACTATGACAAATAAAAGAGCAGAACAAATACGTCCGGCAACTGCATACAATTGAAGAGATAGGTCAAAGGACAGGATGGAAGGGTGGCAAGGTCCGAGAGTGAAAAAATTGGGCAGGGAAATGGGAAAAAAAATTGTTGAAATGTGTTTTCTGATAGTCCTCTCTTGACGAATCTAGAAAACACGAGAGGAGGAATAAAAGAGAGCAAAAATGGTCGCAAGTTTACTTAAAATATTCTCGCTTGATGATATTACGGAATATACGTAAGGATCGCTGCTAAAATAATTTTGTTTCCAATATAATTGTTGTTGTTTTATGTTTCCGAAAAATAAAAATATTTTTTTTTTTTTTTTCACCAGACCAAAAGAACATACTTGATTGAATGAAGCATGGTATTTTGGTTTTTGTTTAGAAATACATTCAGAAATTGAAACTAACTTTGCCGCTCAACACGGAAGGGGGAAGTGCTTACTCCCAGAGTGCATCATTTCTCAAAGCTTTAAAAAAGCTTCTCCAAATTGTTTTGTCCTGTGATGCAAACGAGAAATTAGAACGCATCAATCAAAACCAAGAAACAGTGAGAAAAAGAGGCCCAGCATCTCACTGCGTGCTGATTGGTCAACATCTGGCCAATCACATGAGAGATCAGAAATTGACCATAATTTACGCGCTTGCGTTGATCAGACAACTCTCTCTGTGTGCTTTGGCCGAGATGGTTCGTCAATTCAGAACACGTGAGAAATCATGAGACCAGGACGAGCTATAATTAGCGTGATAATTAGGGAAGGAATCATATCTGATCAAGACTCTCCATGCGTTGGGTTCACAAGGTCAGAAGCGCCATTCGATTAAATGTATTCAGTAATGACTGGCGTAGGGCGGAGGGGGGAAATGCTAAAAAATGTTGAGAAACAAACAAATAAATGGAAATATTTAAAAATTAAGCAGAGAGGCCTCTAACTTAAAACTTTGAAAAATGCCAAGTTAGATTTTTCTGTGTCAAACAAAATCAGATGAAGAGCCTTGGCAGATGGAAAGAAGATTTAAAATTTACTTCTTGCTGAGATGAAAAAAAAAACTGGAGTACATAGAAGAAAGAATAGGAGAAGGAGGAGGAGGGAGAAGTTGCTCTGAAAGAGAATGTTTCTGCTTCTCCTGACCGCTTATAAGTTTCGTCCCGAACGTCCACAGTGAATGCTGACCAAAGAGCTCCACGATCTGGTGAGCAGCCAACGCCAAAGTCGTCTGAATCCTGTTGACATAAGCATGGCGATGAGGTCATCAATCCCATAATTCCCCTCACTTCCTATCGCAACCCAGTACAGCTCAAAAAGTCCGAAATATTTTGCTGATAACTTTTAATATATATATTTTTTTGAGCCATACTTTTTGAGTTGCAGCTACAATTCACTAAATTTTTCTTTTGCACGCTTTCACACACACGCGTTCTCCACACACTCACACTCAAACATTCAAACCTTCACTCAACACTAAGCTTCCTCACTAACATTTTTTCTCTTATTCACCCAGTTTCAACAAACATTCAGGCAGTCATTCGTACTCAGAACAAAAATAATTATGTCCGAGAATTAATTTCCATCTTAGTTGTTGACTAAATTAAAGAACAATTTTTACTCTAACTATGCCAATACAGATGTGAAGAAATGACGGGAAAGTGCAAAGAGTAGAAGAAATACAAAACTCCCAAACCCTCTCAGGGGGGAAAAAATTGAATGAATTAAAAATTTAAAAGATTTTAAGTTTTTAACCCTTCTTGCGCTTTAATATCTTAGGCCCCGTATCCCTCTGTCTGCCACATTAATTTCATAATTTGTAAAACTTCGGATGCACAATCTTGAAAAAATCATATCTCAGCCATTTCTCAACATAAACTAATATTCTTTATACCAAATTGCATCTACAGATTCTGAATTTTCTGATGAACCCATAGTCAGAGCTAAAAAACTAAGAAAAACTAAATGTTTCATTTGATAAAACATTATTACAGAAGTCGGCAGGTTCAAAACAGAACTGAGGTTAAAAATAAACGACCACATGGCTGAAAGTAGATCCCATCTCCGAGCATAGCCGACGATCGATTTATGTCACGGGAAGTAACGGAAAGTGCCGACTAACTTTGGCTATCTTCTGAAACGACTATTGTCGCGATTAGCAGTCAGAAGGATCATAACGCATCGCGACAACAGTCGCGATTAGCACAGAAAGGGTTAACACCAATAGGGGAGAACTACCCAAGGAGAGAACAGATAATTTCTCTATAATTTCTTGGTCATCTTGACATTAACTTTTTTAACTTTAATTTAATTTGGAGGAGAAAAACTCAATTTATATTTATGGAATCAGTCAGTTGCACTGAGAACTAGTAAAATGATGAAAAAAAAAACAACAACTGAATATTCACAGAGGAAAAAATCAACCCTCAGTGCAGCTATTATTCAGAGTAGTAAAAAAAAATTCAGGAAACTTGGATCATAAGATAAAAAAACCGGAAAAAGAAAGAAGGGAAGAATTTGGAAGAGAACGAACTCACTTGATTTGTATGTGAACGGCACAGGATCACTGCTTTTACCAGAACTTCGGACAACGATATCAACAGAAACATTGTGAAAAACTCCTTGATCGTGATAAGGAGGCACCTTGCAGATAAGATGTGTCTGGGAAAGAGACAGCCAACAGTCAGAATCAAAATATCATCACAAAACTGTACTCACGGTTTGAAAGTAATCTGTGTCCAGCTCAGCCTCCTTGGACCACGTCAGAGTTGAGCCATGCGTTTCCTCAAAGAAGACCCCGGTCCCTTTCATGAAGTTTTTGCCGATGATGAACAACTCCTGATTGCCTTCTACCGATCCCTCTTCCATCGACATCTTACTCACTTCTGGCGCTCCAGCTGGCTGAGCTGTTTGGACAATAACATTGGAGTTGAGAGAGTACTGGCAAAGGCACTCACTGCACAGAATGGGGGTTGATGCTATTTGCAGCGTGTCGTAGAAACCATCACCCTTTGGAACGTTCACTCGGAAAACCATTCTCGCTTTTGTACTTTTCTTTTTCGACCGACAAAGTTTCGTTCTCTGTTCGACATCCGCGTTTCTCAGCTTCAGAATTCCAACGCAATCAACGCTGCAAAAAAATAACGTGCTCAATCTCAACTCGCTGATTATCTCAGTAATCACTCACAGTGCCGTCATATCTGTGCCAGGTTCCAGCTGGATCTCAATCACAGTTGTTCCTTGGATGTCTTTTTGTGAGCATGGCGTGGAGTTCTTGCCACTGACTTTGCACGCCTGGTAGAAACCATGTGGCTTCACTTTGCCAGCGTCCGTGCCAATGAAGATTTGCAGAACGACCGGTTTATCATATCCATTAATCTGCGTAAAACATGAAACAATAATTAAATATAAAAGCAGTGCACGCGTACTTTGATCATGGGGTGCGACTGGCCTGTGATGTCTTTGACGGCACCACGACTTCCTTCCGTCAAATACCGCGCACGATGTTGATCTTCGGGTTGAGAGAGAATCTGTAATTCATACTTGCTGTTCTTCCAGGGGAACGGAAGCATCAGAGATGGTTCCCTGCGGTGGCCAGGACGCTGCAGAACACCCAGTTTGGATGCCCTTGGTTTACCTTCGGAGAACGCCACCTGCCCCCCAGAACTGCAACACAATCATCAAAATAATCTGTATTCATGACGCGGAACACTGACCCTGGTTGCGGGGGATCGGAAGATGACGAAGGCACAGAATCCAAAGCATCCACCCCCTCGCCCCCCTTCCCAAATTTAGTGAAAATAAAACTAGAAGACGGAGCAGACGACACAAAAGTACTGGACGAAGGAGGGGACGATGACCCCACCACAACGTCATCCAACGGAAACAATGTGCCATCAAGATGACCAGACGTGTTGGTTTGGTCCGCTACTGTTCTGAATATCCTGCCATCATCACTGGGGCCTTCGTCAGCCAGAGATTTAAGTCCGCCCCAGAGTGCGCTTCCTCTCCCTTCGAGGGTGTCATCCAAACGCACACGAGCACAATCTTCAATGAGTGACATTTGCGTGTCAGCCAGGATTCCGTCCGTATCGTGTGGCGTGTGGATCCCACCCGGTGACTGCAAACCGGGACTGGACACGGTGCTGTGGTCTGAGGGAGAGGCGATCGTGCTGTCGGCCGCTTCAGCCGCGGCAACAGGCCGTCTGTAGATGGCCTGCATGAGTTTGTGCTCATGGTTGAGCGAGGGAGATGGAGGTCCATCGATGTGCAGCGAAGGGTCTTCTCCCGTGCTCAGGTGCTCCACGAGGGAGCGATACGTTCCCACGTTGCTCTCCAACTCATCTGAAAGAAGCAGAGACTGAATGAAATAGTAACTCATTTAACAGAGTAAAACGACAGTGAAATGTTGCATCACAGGAGACGTGCCTCTTTTTGTAATGTTTACAAAGTGACAGAGCTTATAACCACGTGGAATAAACTTTGGCATTGAGCCAAAATGACAGGGAAGTATCAAAACATTGGTTTTAAGGATGTCCGTATTAGGTTTACCTTGTACCCGACATTCTAAAATTAGACATTTCATCAGAGTTCTTGAGGTCAAGGTAATGCCAGGTCTCTGCATTTGCAAGAAGTAGAATCGTGGAATGTTAGTGATAACATTTAACCATTTGACATTTAAACATAGTTATCAGGTCATACGTATATTTCTGGTTTTAAAACATTGGCACAGATCGAGGAGTGAGAACAGGGAATCTAAGCCGGATTGTTACATCGAACACAGGACGAACGAGTGGCTGCTCATGGCATCTTATCATTCCAATGGAGTTAACGAAATAATTCATGAACACGTTAAAAAATAGAATGAAAACAGGACTCATATCTCATAGCTCAGCAAATGATGGTGATATTCTGTCACACAGGACCCTCCAATAGAATCGAAGCCAGGAGCCGAGCTCGGCTGCCTTTCCCCGAATACACGATCTAATACTGACCACGACGTCGAACGGGAGGCTGACGAGAAGGAAAATGCAGAGCGTCCAACCGCATCACGTGACCTCAGAGCAGACGAATGAACAGCGAAAGACGCCGCAACGTCATATGAGCCAAAGTGATCTGAGGCCCAGAAGGACGCCACTCAGTACAAAGGACACCGCTTCTGTGCGCTACCCACCGACGTCACAACATTGGTGATAAGAGCAATATTGACACAACTGCTGATTACTTGTTCGCTGGTAATCAGTGAATGGATACGGCACAGCATTCACGAGCTCTTGTTTAGAACTATATCGCATCCACATAATCTTAACTTCTCATTCAATTATCTTAAAATGGGGATAACTAGTCTGAGTAGAATTTCGAGCCCTGACCTTGGAAACAGCGTTGCACCGAGTAACCCCTGCGAGAGGGTCACGCGCGGAGTGACCACCGCCGAATGATGACGTAATGACAACGGAGTTGGATGACAGCTGATCATTCGTTGCTCACTTGTTCTGAGCGCCGTGAATACTTGCCGTACCCCTTAGCAACTGATCGCGGGTCAACCGGGTCATCTGACTCATCTCAATAATGGGTTACGTAATATTTCTGTATTTGTTGATGTTCTGGATCAATAGTCGAAACAACTAAAAGGGGCACGTTGACTGGATAATTGAGCACGACTGAAAGAGTCACGAGCGAAATTCGAAGTAATTCACCTACTTTCAGACTTAGAATACATTCGAATAACGTCTGAATAATGTGGATGGAAGAAATACCTTCGCGTGACGTCATACGTCGAGTGCAAAGACGCTCCATGCTAGATCCTGTGAGAACCTAATTAGCACAATTAATATTCATTATATGAAACAGAGGGTCGTATACGGATGCTGAATAATGAGGGAGCGGCAGAGCCTTCAATACATGACAGCCAAGAGTGAATGCAGTTCATCAACCGGTGTCGACCGTATCCAAATGGCATATGCTCCAACAGGTCATGTTAGCTGTCATACAACCATTGAAAAGGCAATGGAATGCAAACTGCGAACGCAAAAGACCATGACATACTGACGACATGGAGGGTCTCATTATAGAAACTTAAATTAATGACCAATGCTTTTAGCTTTCCGTATAATTATACAAATTACAGACTAGTACGGATGAAATACTCGATAGTTCTAGTATTTGACTATTTGTATCGAATGAAGCCTTAATTCGAGCGAATGTTTCTACCCTGGGAGTTGGATCAGAGAACATAAAGTACTAAAAATAGCGCATTTCCATTACGGTTATGGTAAACTATAATTAATACTATTTATGACCCAAGCGAGCATAACACAACAGGCGTCTGGTGTGTCAATTATTCAGCCGCTAATGTACGCGTTAAATTTCACCAAAAACCCCGCACAACGCATCAATTATCACATGCTGTCTGTGACAGTAGAGATGTAGTCATAGCGACGAGTAATGCAGAATCGGATATCCGGGAATGCGAAATCGAATTTACAAAAGGCTATCTTCTACGACTACAACTCGGCGAGGATAACCATTTCATGCTTTGATGGCAGAAATAAAACCAAACCCCCATAATGCATCAGTGAATAGCTGAGTATTTCCTGTCCTTCCTGTCTTGTTCGCTTTGAAACTAATCTTGAGTCCTTGTTAAGCGGTTATTTGTAAATATTACACCAAAATAGTTGTTCAATATTCAAACCATTAGGAAGAGCGCATGAAAGTTGAATTTAATACTCCACAGTTTGACACTTCATTTCGCGCAATTTTTGAATTACATGTAAATTCATTAGCCAACAGCTTCAAATGTTGCACAGGAAAGAAAAACGAAAAACTACGGCAACAATGGCATCAAAAGCAATCCTACGTCTTGAACTCAATCAAATTCGAATATATTGCAATAATAATTGCACAGCACATGCTTCAATTCAATCAGCCATTCAGAACTAATCAAAGTCTATCGCATCTCAATATCACCATGGCAACCCAATCACATCCAATGTTCACATCGTTGATATAACATTGGCTGAATGAATGAGCAGAGCCTCGTCATTGCGACGTCTGCCCTTATCGATATTACGGTTATATCGTGTGAGCAGCATGTCGCCACCCACTACAGTAGTGTCACAATATGACTGACCCTGATGACTGACCTTTGAAGCAGGGGGACGAGAGAGACTCAAACCCTCCCCCGTCTTCAGCTTCTGTTAGCTCGCCATTCATCGGCACACGCAGCACTGTTCTGGGTCTGGAAACGGAAACATTAATTAGCACATGTATATTAATTAGCACATGTATATTAATTAGCGCCAATCAATAATTGTACCTTGGTATCATCATTGCACAACGTGAGAACTAACGGTCATCGTTTGTGGTATGAGGGGAATTCACGCACTGAACTCAAATGATCAGTGAAATCGAAAGAGTGATCAGCGTCTAAATCATTTGCTCAGCCTGTCAACAAAGTGATGACAGTTCAGCAAGTGCTCAGATGTACACGGATTGTCCATTGAGGCATTGACCTAACAGAATCAACATTTTTATTTTGCACGTGATCTGTGACTAACAGAACCATCCCATAATAGTTATTCAGCGCGAGGGGTGAAGGTATTTTTGGCCAAAACGCAAAAACTTTCATGTGAGTGAAGCTGAATATGGTAAATTATTGCAACACAAAAGCCGTGCGTTCGCCTTTTGGCTTTCTTCCATCTATTAAATCTATTTTTATTACATTTTGTTTTTCTATTCCAGAATGGCAAAATTACCATGAAAGCGAAACCACAACACGCTCACATTTCAATAACATTCAACTGAAAACTGGACCATTTCACAAAAAGAATTTAACTTTGTATATGGTCCTGTACCATGTACTCAAAAGATTAAATCACTAAAATTACAAACTGGTAATTTATATACATGCACATTGCAGTCAAAAGTCGAGCATAAGAAATTTGCAAGTTTCAAGAGCGCAGATCGACAAAAACAAGAGTAGCGACACCTGGCGACGGAAGAGAAAACTGATTCGCACACAGATCATGGTAGCAAATAGGACGCCATTGGCATTGATCGAACCGGATTTCCATCTCAAATCGATTGACCTCCAGCCAAGGTCATCGGAAAGGGAAAGACATGCCACACGGACCTCATATGGGAAGAGCGAAAGGCAGGAGGGGAAGAGTTATGTAACATGTACAGACTTGACTTCCTTATACGTGTGTATAGATATTGATGGCCGGGGGAAATGAGGGCAACGACGGCGTGTTCAGGGGAATTGGGATGACAGAAGAGGGGGGGGGGGGGGATTCGGAAGACAATCGATAGAATTATGCGCTGATTTCATTTTCATCCACGTAGATGAATCGGGCGCCGGATGAGACATGAATGTCAGGTGTTGTGGATTAGCGGAGAGTGCCAGAGACCCATTCGTGGGGCTGTTGCAACCAAATATCAGATATGAGGCGTTGAACATAGCTCTGATGGAGCAGCTCAAGAAGCCACAATGCACTCGTAACAGTCGTAAGCCACTTTAGAATAAGTTTAGATGCATCCTGCCTTCCAAGGAATCTTTTAAGACTTCAATACACTATACCAATACATGTACTGGGCTATGATGTTTCTCCTTAATTTCAATTCCTGGCATGATCGGATTTCCCCCGACTCTAATCGATAAATCACAAGGGTTCCTTATCCTGCATACCACTATAGACAGTAGTACACAGTACCCGGCCATGTTACGCATTTGGGCAGCACTGCAGAGTCACCAAAGATTCATGACTACAAATTTTCCATTCCACAATCACAAGTTCACAACGCCCAATGGTATTGCGAAGCAGGGGGACTCGGACTTCTACGGCCGGGATAAGATATATGTGAGGCGGTTAGAACGACTGAGCAGCTACCTGGTGCCCCATAAAAACAGCTTCCACTGATAGTTCTTTTACTTCTACACACAATTTTAGCCTCAAAAGATGACAACAAGAAGAAGTCAAATTCCGCATAGATTAGAACAGTGGTGGATGCGCACCAAACACTTACAGGTTATAACCATGAAGAGGACATAAACTTGAAGCCATAAAAATGCTAAAAGTACGCCTTTGAACATAGACTATATCTATCTGTACGATCGCCATTCAGATCAGCACTTCACTCTTGAAGGATCATCGGAATAATTCATCACGCCCAAGAGACACACGATGTGCAGCACTCACAAAATGATCAACAATACACTCGGTAATCGGTATACACTGGGTTTTCACACATATTTTTCTCATCATTTCATTTTCTTTCTTGCTTTCTCTGTCTGCTGTTTGTACGAAGAGGTTTGACTCGTGTGAAATACAATATCTGACCTAATTCCACAGAATCCGTTTGATGGGGGCCGCTTTCATGAACGAAGTTTAAATGATATTATAATAAAATAATTTTATAAAGCAATCATAGAATTCATTGAAGTCTCTGGACATTGATTGTTATGACATTTCTGCTGGCATGGAAGCACTCTGTCATACTGTCATCGGGGTTTTTTTTAATCGTCAATGAGTAGCGCCACCTGGTGAGACTAAACTTCCTTCCTCTTGTCGTCACACAGTCATTGATGCCCTCTCAATTATCAATAGATTTAAAAGACTTCCTCCTGTCATTTATGATAAGCCGCCGTTCTAGAAGAACAGTTGAAAGGGAAAAGTTCATGTTCTTGGAATTGGGGAACAGGTGCGGGAGGAACAAGAAAGAAGGGGACACAGAGTTACGCTCACAGATATTAAGATTTAAGAGCATCTGAGTTGTTCTTGAATAGGGATCTCATTAGAAAAAAAAATCAACCTTGAATTGGGATCAAGTTATTCTGAGGTCTTATCCTGTTTTGAGGAAATATGACTTCTCTGATATATACTATTATAATATGAATGATACGTATTAACCACTGGCTTGTTATGTAGTATGCAGAATCCCCGAGGAGTTAAATGCACAATCCAAACATATTGGCCAACAAGGGTCCCAAAAGAACCACACAGTTGAAACCATGCAGTGCAATAGCTGACCCAATTCAGAACCTCAAAAGCCACCATATTCAAACAGACACGAATCCAGTTCTCTTGATACACCAGAACATCACCAGAGGGAGGCAGCATTTCAGGTTTTGTTACCAGAAAGAAAAAGAAAGAAAAAATGGAAGGGAAAAAAATATTGGTCAAAAAATGGAAAAAGGAAAAAAGCACAAACATGTGAGTCTTAACCCAGTTAAATAGATCGACGAGTGATGTTCATTCTACACAACATTGCGATAGGCTCAGTATTGAAAGACGATACTCAGTAAGGGGGGTTGCAAAGGTCTTCTACCCCCGGGATAGCTCCAACAGAAGTGCAAAACTGCCAGGTGCAAGGACCACAAAGGCTTGAGACCTCGCCAACTCAGATTCTGAAAAAATCCGATGGTTCCCCATTAAGCATATTTATCCCTCGGATAGATATTAGATAGCAGTACACAGGCCCCTAGAATACATCCATCTATTTATAATCTGAACTATTCTGTAGTTCTGTACAGAAATACAGATTAGTTGAGATTAGAGAGAAAGATGGATGTGGAGACCATGTCAAGAGAAGCATGAATTCCAAGCAGATCAGTTTACGATGAAGAAAGAACTTCAGCTTTCATGACTTGCTCCGTCATGCGATGAGAATAACACGCTGCTCACTGGTATAACGAGCGAATCCTGTCTGACGGCAAACATATCCCGATTCCATCAAGGGAATTTTTCCCTCAGCTGCAGGAGGTGCAGATGCAACCAGAGAAGGGAAAACATGATCATTCTGCGAAGGGGAAACATCTCCCAGCAGACCCCGAATTGCACGCTGAAGGCGTGTTATTTCCTGCTCTTGTTCTAAGATCTCTGAGAGCATCTGAACTTCTGAATTCTTATTTAAGCCAGGATTATCTCTGACTTAATGAACACTGCTGCCTTCGACCATCGGCAGTATGTAATTTGCTTTATCTTGGCTCTGATGCCTGCCAAAGAAACCAATGAGATGGTGAACTGATCATTGATTCCACTAGGTTTAGTAGACACGCAACTGGGGCTTTGGTCTGAATGAATGAATATCTCACTGAATTGTACCATTATACTTGATGAAAGTGGCTTACTAAGACCAGATCAAGAGGATGAAGACCCAAGAATAAATCAAAACAAGATGAATCGTGAGGAGCCATGGACTCGAAAAAGGGGAATTACCAGAGTTCATCAGGTTGCAAATCTATATCGCAACTGTGAACAGAGTGCACTGCATGACCTTTGCACTGATAAGAAAGGTGTGTCGTGCGCGGAGGACAAATCGTGAGCGACACATAGGCGTCTCAACAGGATTACGTCTGATGACACAATTGATAGAACTGATCACTGAATGATCAACCAATGCAAGGGTGGATCTCCCCAAGCTCCAATTTATAAGAAATCCAAGAAAACTCAGGAAAGAGAAGAAGTGCGCCACCGCAAGACGCATTCTTTTCAGGCCAGTAGACATCTAAGCATGAAATCTTTGAAACATATTTGTCTTTATATGATATGCTGAATGAAAACTTGAAAAGACTTGGCACTTGAAAAGAGATGACTTAGTTCCAACTGTGAAATGCTCAAACATTACCTTGGAAAGGTCACGAAAGTCATGGCTTCAGTGTTCAGAGCGCAAAGCTAACACTTGTGACAGAACAAGGGTTGGGCATTACTCAAGTTACTCAACACTCAGCAAATCGTAGCCTGACACGCAAAAGATCAAAACTGCATAATTATTATGTAATTTATGTTATTAAAAAGCTTCATCAGTTGGATCCCTAGATTCTAGATTTCTTTATTTTGAGCGTGAGAAGGTGCCCCAAAAATCAGATTCAAGGCCTGAGTTTCAACAGAAGAAATAGAGGAGAGAACTGCCGTGTATATGAGGTTTACAACTCTGTATACCTCGATAATCACCGAGCAAAAATCAAGAATTACACTTTCGTACCCGGTTTAATGGCTCGGTGCCGCTAGCAGAACTCATACAAGGCACTCAAGCCGAGATTTACAGAGCGTAATAGATCAGGCTACGTTGGTGGGTTTTATTATTTTATCAGGTGGATTTTTGCTATTAATCTAAACGCAATTGCTAGATTTTCACCTTTTAAGCAAGACAACAAATTCATTGTTTGCTGTCTTCCTTCTCTCACGACATCTCTTGGTTCACATATGAGCAGGTTATATTAAGCAAAGATGATATCAACTGTCCATGCATTCTGGGTATTACAAACTAAATAAAATGCTTAGAATAAAGAAAAAAAAAATAAAAACACAAAAAAGATGTTGATCAACAAATGATTATTGTATGATTTTATAACTTGAACCAATACTAGTATATATCGTAACATTATCGCTAGAGCGAATCATGAAACTTGGCCAATGTACTTAATGAACTCTGACCTTCAACTGTTCTTCAGAAGTAGTAATGTAGCTTTCAAGGCCAAAGTCATGGTACATTGTAAATGAAAAATAGAGTAGAAAGTTCTTGCTCTAGCCTATCCAACATTGTCACAATACAAGTCCAAGCAAATTGAGTTGAAAACCTATTACAGTAGTATTAGTATTTACTATATAGTAATATGGTAGTTCTGTTTTCTCACATGAATAATATAACTTATATAACAACACATAAACTAGCTGTCAATCAGCACTGATTGTAAAATTTAATTAATTAATGCCATTTCTGATCTTCATAAGTTCTGATACAGACAAACGGGAAGGTAATTCCAAAATTCAATTAAATTTCTGATTTCTAAATGAGACTTATTTCGACAACAATAGTCGCCACTTAATACAAAGACAAGTACAACAACCTGGGCTGTGCAATTTCACTCATTTCAGTGATTTTTCTTACAGATGGTGTTTGCTGATATTGCAGAAAAAGAAGATGACAGACAAGGAAAGAGAATCTAAAATTGGCTAAAATTACTCATAATAAATGAAAATCATGAATTCATAAAATAATTAGCCAATAAAGGGATAATATAATGATAATTAAAATTAATTATCCAATTATCCCGTTCGGTGATTGGTATTCACAACTTCAGATACCACTCACATAGCGCATGTGTGCACTGAAACCTATTCCGTTGAATAAATTATAATGTACATTTACCATTAATTATTAATGTCAATAATTTTATTCAACTCTAACAAAGTGCAAATGAAAAAAGTCATTAGCGGAGTACTGAGACTAATAAGTAACAACACAATCAGTCTTGAAATGCTTATCATTAAGGGGTTCTCAAATCAGCATAACCATTAATGTCATCACAGAGTGGCATACCAGTAGACAGCACCACATAGTTCCTGACCTATGATACCATGAGTCCGCACATAATTCATGTATCCTAACGCTGCTTCAAAAGTTCAAATTCAATTGAACTTTGAAGTATGGTCCTTATTATCATCTCACTGTTTCTCATTTGCTCAGTTTTCCTTGGCCGGCTTAGTGTGATTTCAGCGCTAAGATGATCATTATGCTCAGCACGGGGCCAACAGGGACACAATGTTGGGTTTTAATCATGGTCTGATGAAGCTTATTGAGGATCAAATGAGGGATCACATGCACCCTTCATTAAAAAATTAGTAGGCTAGTGTAATATTATTGTTGGTGAAAGCCTGAAAGGCGATTTTTCATAAGGATAGGCAAGCTTTATATGGCAAACCATATGCCGTATATTTATACGGCATTTGATAAGTCTACCCTGTTCCGATTATCCTCATGACAGACAGCGGGAGAGAGCTGAGGCTTCGAATCTGGCAAGATTATGAATAAATAAACCTATAGATACAAAAAATTCCGCACGGCAGTGACTAATTACTCATTAATTGCACAAAAATGCTTTAATTTCCAAAACGACCAGCAACGGGTACGATGGCTGCAGCATTCGACCTTCACCTTAACAAACCGCTCAGTGATTGATCAATAATAGTCCAGCTGAGAAATGCAATTGAAATTAATCAAAGCATTCATTCAATAGAGATCAGTCCAGCAGTATGATTTTATATTAAATTATTCCATGCATATAACAGTATTCAGATAATTTTATAGTTCGAAATACTGGTTATAAATTCTAAAGTTATTAGATTATTTCATGCTCAATTTGACTCTCAGAATAGCTTTTTTTATTATTCGAGAGACAATTAGAGACAGGATGTTCCACTCTAAAGCCATTCTGTTCAATTAAGAATGTATCCTAAGCTCTACACTATTTTCCGCTCCGTTCCGGTTTTAAGGATTTTATTTCGACATTTAGCGATCGTGAGTTCACAGCAGGCGGAAAATTTGCTGCGGTCCAACAAAATGGATGCATCGTACCCGTTACTAGTCGTTTTGCAACTGATTGGATTTTTGGCCATTTAATTAGTAATTAGGCGTTGCCGTACGAGATTATTGGTGTCAATCGTTTCATTTATTGGTGATCTTGCCACATCCAAAGTTTCGGCTCCCTCTTTTGAAGAGAAGATTGCTTTCGAGGCAAGCGTCCTCAGATTGGCACGAATGAGTGACTTCCCTTGATATTATATATATAGACAGAAAACATTCACTGCATTGAGTTTTGTCCATATCTGCTCGCTCACTCAGTCACTGGTAAGACCCCCTGTGCTCGTGAGGGGAATATAGCTTCCGAGGCTTTGTTATTGTTAATCTGAGAAATCAGTGACTTCCCTTGATATTATTATATACTGTCTAGAAGGCTGCATAGGCATTTCATGTATCCAGAGCCCACTGGCCACTGGAATGGTAAGAGTATTACTAAGACTCCCTGTGATTGGAATGATTGGCCACCCAGGTCATTTAGTGCAATGAATGATAGCATAGGTCCAAGCTTACAACAGCACAGTCACAGTTGTGACAGTGGTACCCACAGGAGAGGCAGGGTTTCCAACTGAACATGGATAATACGAGAGTATTGCCGTCTCCATTTCACATCCTCATGCGAGTCGAGAATGTTTTTGTTTACAAGCATATTTACATAGAGAGCGCATGCGCATTGGGCGTAATCATGGAGGCCGCCATCTTGCCTCTGAGACTCACCGAGAGACCGCGCTTCAAGCGAATTCAAGTCGGTGTTTAGATTCCGTTATCCACACAATGAAATAAAAAGTGCTCACTAAGTACTTAGCATCTGAGCAAACCGAAAAGAAATGTGCGTCCAGGTTTGTATCCGAGATAAATGTTCAAAACATCGAAACATGCAGACAACACTGTGATCGACTTGAGACGTCTGCATAAATGATTAAGCACTGCTCTTATTGGCTGGGAGATGACGTCAGAGGCCTAAAATAGAAAAACAACAGGAAGCACGTTGCTATGGAACTTTCACACTATTTGCTTGGCCATGTCAACCTGATTACCGATTCGGCTACCGATTCGGTGGTTTTTTAAGGAAAATTTTAAATTAAAAAATTTTCCTCATGTTACTTTACGTGTTTTTTTAAGGAAAATTTTTAATTAAAAATTTTCCTTTTGTTGCTTTACGTGTTTTTAAGGAAAATTTTCAACTAAAAATTTTCCTTGTTACTTTACGTGTTTTTCTTTTTAAGGAAAGTTTTAATTAAAAATTTTCCTAATGTTACTTTACGTGTTTTTTAAGGAAAATTTTAAATTAAAAATTTTCCTTATGTTACTTTACGTGTTTTTTTTTAAGGAAACTTTTAAATTAAAAACTTTCCTTATGTTACTTTACGTGTTTTTTTTTTTTTTTAAGGAAAATTTTAAATTAAAAATATTCCTTATGTTACTTCACGTGTTTTTTAAGGAAAATTTTGAATTAAAAACTTTCCTTATGTTACTTTACGTGTTTTTAAGGAAAATTTTAAATTAAAAATTTTCCTTATGTTACTTCACGTGTTTTTTTTTTAAGGAAAATTTTAAATTAAAAATTTTCACTTATGTTACTTTACGTGTTTTTTTAAGGAAAATTTTAAATTAAAATTTTCCTTATGTTACTTTACGTGTTTTTTAAGGAAAATTTTAAATTAAA
>KB312061.1:11281-75216 GCA_000328365.1 Capitella teleta | reverse complement strand
GACAGCGACGAAACCAGTTCGAGCTTCAATTGCCAGAGGAAGTGGTGCTGTTCGTCAGCTGTGTTCGAAGATTTTAATTAATTGCACAAGTTCCCGATGGCGAGCGTTTTCGTCCCGAGGACGAGCTTTGCTTCGAAAAAAAAAAAAAAAAAAAACCTGTGGACTGGACTGTTAAGCATAGAGATATGCAACAGGTGCGATAAAATTAAAAACGTTAAAAAATATATTACATATGTACATCTAACTTCGTTCACATGAAGGGGTCTGAAACCATAGATAAGAGTTGTGAGGGGTTGCAATTAGGATATATCGAAGGTGGACACGATCCAGCAGTTTTGCGAAACCGAACCATTCAGCCTCATAAGTACACAAAGGTGAAATCCTGTCGTTGCAACTCCTGCAACAGAGAAACCCAACCGGAAAGCGACGGAACGCTTAGTGGGACTTTAAAGCAGGAGCTGGAATGAGAGTGAAATGGCCCCTCCTAGCATCTGAATGCATATAAATGTAATTTATAAACAATTTCTTTCACACACAAATATATATGAACTGGAAAATAAATCACTTCAGATGAAGACAGTTTTATTTTATTTTTTAACTTATCAAAACTACATAATTATTATAAACATACCCAACAAACAATTGGGTGCAGGTCACTGAAATAGAGAACAAAAGGTATTTGCAATCGCAAAACATTAATGATAATAATTCAGGTCACAGAATTGGTATACGAATATTCCCGCTACCATGGCAACAGCAGATGCGCACAATGAGAGGAATTGTCCAACGGATGGCAGATGTTTCTCGACGCTCATCTCGGGTGCGGGGGGTTCGCCGAAATAGTCTGAAGCTGGTTCATCTTGGTAGATTTCAGAGGAGGGAAGCAGACCGACGGCATTCAGCACCTGCAGGGCGCACAGGGGTGTTATGAACTTTCGAGAACGACAGAGGATATCTGAATCATAACGCACCTTTGTGCTTATTAAAATTGCGTTATGATATTTTCATTCTTCTAGTCTACATGCAGTTAAATGCATCTATGATCAGCCCCAAAAATATCCAAAGACCAATCTGATAATTCATCAGTCATATTAAGGATTGGGGAATGCCTCTGTCTATCAGTACCTCTTAGCAGTCTAACACTGTTATCTATTTCATACTTCAGTGATATTATCCATATCGATCGAGGTACTAACTAGCGTCATAATTGATCGCAGGAAGCTGTCACTCAAATGTTTTGTAAAAATGCTAACGATGACCTTGTTGAAGTGCGACTCGATGCTATTCAAGTCCGATCTTGTCTGCAGTTTAACAAAAAAAAAACAAAAAAAAAAAAAAAAAAAAAAAAAACCTTGAAAGCCCGATTCTACGCTGAATAAGCAAGCGCAATTCTATCCCCGCAAGGCCTCTAATTATGGTGTAATGGCGGCGTCCCCCTCCAAGGGTAAACTTTGCACACCGCACATGCACGGGACGAGATTTGTCATCCAAAACGTTCTTAGGAACAGATCATTGAGATTATTAGGAGTTAGTAATGTAAACGAATATCACGAAACAGACGCTGAATTACGTTATCGTTTGTTGCTTTTTTTCACTGATGTCACTAATCCCTCAATCGCTGACTCGTGAAGGTGGAAAAGCATTAGACGAGATTTACGTAGTACTACGACAGTAGGGTCTACATACAAATTACACGAATTATGAAACTGATTCACCCTCTGATAAAGTTCACATCCTCAGTATCCCACCCTTTTTGCACACGGCGCCTATAATAATCAAGATATCACTTTATATAATTATACAATAATAATGAAGTTCCCTATGGGATTTTACCATTGCGAGACGTTGCTACGGTGTAGTTGCTAGGGGGATTGTGGTCGCCAGACCTCACCATTTGATTTTTTTCTTGTGGGGCCATGTGAAAAATGTTGTCTTTGCAAGGAGTCCACGAAGCCTTAAAGGGATGGGGAACTAAATTTTAAGTGATGTTCTATTGACTCATAGCACCAATTGATAGCATTCCGTGCCAAGAACACCCTGCCTGGATGCAAGCGTAAGGAAATAATGCATTCCGAATATCGGGGTTAGCATTGGGCCTATGGGAGAATGGCTTCCATTGCGAAGTATAGAAGGCAAACGTCAGCTGATGGCTTGGTTTGGCTGATGGCTGATTGGTCCCTTTCCCCTCGTGAAGCTATCGATTTCAGCCAAACAGAGCAGAGCATCTTCGCCATAAAAGGACATCTTTGTTGTTTACGAAACGAAAGCGCATGCGTGGTGCACTCTGGCTGACCCTTTTACTGTTTCAGGATGAGAAACGTGGCAGGTGTCCTAGAAAATCGCTTGTTAAAGTAAGAAAAATAGCGAAAAATATTTTTTGTTGGCGCCTGACTGGTGGCAAAATGATTATTCTATCTATTTCCGAAAAGAAAAAAAAAATATATCAAGGGGTTTAGTCGCAGGACACGGTGATATGACGAGGCCCATTGTAAAAGATGGGCAACTCGGTGTTTCATCACAGCGACTGACGTCACGCCTAATTAGCATTATATCTCCCTTCTGTGGGCCAGGCATAGGAATCATTTTTGGTGCATCAAATAACGACTCAAAGTCCATTTTCAACCAGTTCTCCCTCCCTTTAAAGATCTCAGAGACTTCATAACCAACGCGTTCGCTGAGATCCATCAAAACAACGATTGAAGGAACTTTGCGCGCGTGTCTGGGACAGTGTTGAGATGAGACTCCAACTCTGCTCCGATGTCAAGGGGAGTCACTTCGAGCATCTTTTGTAATGATTCAGAGTTATGTGCAATAAATACCATAGTTTTACATTGCCACAATCGTGTCAGTCACTCCAGAGCACCTTAAATAGCATAGGAAGCATTAGGAAGCGTTAGGATTAGCATAGGAAGCGTAGGAAGCGTAGCAACGTCTCGTAATGGTAAAATCCCATAGGGAACTTCATCATTATTCGGAGCAATATGGAACCAGTTTGTATATAGAAAGTATCAAAGAACTAATTATTAATTTCAATTGAATAACTGAGAAATATGCATTGGAGTTGATCTAAAAGACTACTAATGATACCACCGCCATTCTGCCTCTCTGCGTGTTAGCGCTCAAACTTGCAACAAAGAACTGAATCGGAACTTGAGGGGTAAACTATCAATCACATTAGTGAAGTCAATTTAGCTTTAAAAGAACCGAACCTGGACAAAATTGCAACAACAAAAAAGTCAAGAAAAAAAATCATTGGAAAAGTTGTTAAAATCGACAATTAATGACGAAAAATTGATGGGAAATCCAATGTAAGACAATGATACCATTTACAAAATTATATCACGGGACGTAAAGTAATGCGGTTAATTAGTATCCTAATTTACCTGGTGGCCACATGGTTTCTTTCACGTTAAAAGCTGAATGCACAGTTTATTTCCATTTCCTGTATTTTGATATGCTAAGGCAGTGGTGTAATTGTTAATTCTCTACTGGTCATAACAAGATGAGAAATAAGCAGTGAGGAAATGTTCATTACGTACAAAACTCACCGAGTGAACAAAATTAATATGCAGCATAAATAATTCTTCTATGTCACGAGAATAGATCGAAGAGCAATTCGAATTGATTGATTGAAGATGATTAAGACAGCATATCAAGACTAGAGATTTTCCGTGAGAAGCATGTTGGTACTCTGGATGACAATCTAGTTTTTGCCGGGATTTGTCCAAAGTTTTTTTGCAAGAAATCTTCGGTGGCGACGTTAACACCATGCGGATCGCATCAATAGGTCAAGCCATAATGCAAGCTACGCGACCACGGGGGTTGATCGCGCCTCAGAGCACATCAGCTCATTGAAACTGCCTTACGCTCTCTGCCACTGTCACTCATGTATCCGGACGACTCAAAGGCATAGTCTTCTTCCCTTCCACAAGATTCCATTGATTTCTCAGACACTTTAGAGGGTGCAATTTCAAATGCTGTGAGGAGGCATCGGAGAAAGATCCAACGATAAGAATCAGAAGGAATCATTTTAGCAGAGAAGATCACGTCGTTTGACGCAGTGACAGATTCTGGTCAGGTCTGTCCACTGATCTGATCATAGAACAGGTGCTCGTGCGGAGCTTGAAGTCGAGGTGGGCTGACCAGGGGAAGAGGAGCGACGGAAAAGCAGCGGTCTGTGTGGTTTCTTGTAATGCCATGAATTTAACCGTGCGACATATCCACCCCATTACCGCAGGCACAGCGCGCAGAGCCGCGTGCGCGGCGGTTACGAATAAACTCTCGGCCTCGTTAAGTCAGCGGTTACGAATTAGTAGTAGTATCTTTGGTCGAATGGGGTGACATATCTAAGCTATGAGACGAATGAACAGCTTAAGGATTACCCCCCCCCAAGGATGCATCAAATGATTCAGATGTACAGAAAATAGTTGAGTACCTCCAAGGCAAATCACCATTCACAAATGACCAGTCCCTAAGAAATATGGCAACTGGAGTTACGGCAACCTCAGCTGTCAATGTAGATACAACTCGATTGATTGACGATCGTTCATAGCATGGATGGAGAGCCAGTGGTCGACTGTACCTTCAGGAGAAACCATCATGTAGTGACACTCCGTGAGGAATCACGGATTTACTCAGAATTCTCTAAATTAATTCCATAAATTGAATGTCTGATTGTCCTGAAGCTCCAGAAAATTCATATCACTCGTTGAAAAGTTATTTCAGTTATCAAATTGGCTCTAATTGTGGATTACATGTGTATTTATGCGAAGCCAATGGCTCATTCAGATATTTACAGGATACTAATTAATCACATAACTTAATTATGAACAGTAGAGAATTAACAATTATACCACTGCCTTAGTTTTTTTTCAATTTCCTGTAATTTGATATGCTATGTGCAATGAGCTTTTAACGCGGAAGAAACCATGAGGCCACCAGGTAAATTAGTGCCTGTCGTTGCTAGGATACTAATTAATCGCATTTCGTAACGTCCCGTGATAGAATTTTGTAAAATTTGTAAATGATTATGATATCAATGTCTTAAGTTTTTTATTTCCCTTAACTCGATTTGACATGCTATTTGCCTAGGTTCAGAACATTTCCATTTTTTCCAGATTTTTCGTTATTATTTATCGATTTTAACCACTTTTCCAATAATCGTTTATTTGGATTTTTTGGGGTTAATCTGGGAATCCTTCCGGATAGAATTCAGATGAAAAACCTTTTTAATTGTAGCAATTTTGTCCAGGTCCAACCCTATTGTGACTGGACTATATGTATCATATCGTATTATGTATCACTGAACTTCATCCATGCCGTGACTATACACATTGAAAAATTTGAAATACACTATAGATTCTATCAATTAAACTCTAAATACTAGATTCTATCAATTAAACTCTAAATACTAAAGTCAAAAGTACTAGTAGGCCTACACAAACTGTGACAAACATTCCGTTAAGACTTTATTCATAATCTCGTATCACGCGAGAAAGACAACCCAAGTAGGCAATAAACATTGAATGCGGTCACGATATCTCGTCGCCCAGACGGGAAATCGTGCCATCAATCAACTGACTTTAACATAGTTTCGCCCAAACACCGGAAGCCAAAAGAACGAATAATCTGTTAATCTTCGAACACGCCTTTAACGATGACAGACGCCTTTAAGAATGACGTCACGGATGACGAAACTTCATACAACGTACAAACGCGGCGAGGAGGAGGCATTGAAAGTGATTTGTAAGCGCTTTCGAAAAGCACAGGAAATCAGACGATTACTTTGAGGCGAAAGAGACTTCAGCTGTAGCACGCGTAGTAAAGCGAATGGGTTTCGTATCATATAAGCGATGAATATCAAGCTGAGAAATAGGAAAAAAAAAAAAAAAAAAAAAATGCTACTTTTATTACGTAGTTGCATATCTGTGTCGCATATCAGATCTGCAGTGCTGGCATGAACGACGAACATCGGTGACATCGTGTTTGGAATTTCGTGTCTTTTTTAATGACATCGTTTCTGCTTTACGAGGCGTTTGCGCCCATTAAACAGACTACGGCATATACTTTCATTGCATGTGCATTTACAGAGTGATATAAAGTATGCGTAAATATATTGTGAAAGATCTTATGCGACGATGCAAAGTGAAAGAGATGCACGCGGGGTGATTAAAACGAAGCAAGGAGAGCGAACATTAGGGTCAACTAGGGAAAGGACGGCTGAGATTATAGAGGCAACTAGGAAAAGGACAGTTAAGATAAGAGGCAACTAGGGAAAGGGCAGTTAAGATAAGAGGCAACTAGGGAAAGGGCAGTTAAGATAAGAGGCAACTAGGGAAAGGACAGTTAAGATAAGAGGCAACTAGGGAAAGGGCAGTTAAGATAAGAGGCAGTTAAGTAGGAAAAGGACCGTCTAGATAGAGGCAACTAGGGAGTGGACACTTAATAGGGGCAACTAAGTAGGGAAAGGACAGCTGAGATTATGGGAAATTAAGTAGGGAAAGTGATTGCTAAAAGTACCCCAAAACAGGACACGCAGTGAGTGGAGAAGGAACCAGGGAAAGGAAAGTAAAAGTGAGGATTCGCTGAGGACAGCTAAAGACAGCATTGATTGTGCGAGAATGCCCGCTCCGGCAAGACAAACGAAAGCAAAGAGAAATGCCCATAAGTCAATCAACGAAGAAGAGAGAAAGCAAAGCTCGGACGCAACAGCAGGAGGATTCTATTTGTGTGAAATATTCCAGGCAAATGAGTGACCGAGTGACACGGAGTGAGGTGCGGTTTATTTTTCTTGGATTGTAACCCTCATCGTAATGAGGGTGGTAAGAAAATCTCTCTCTTGTTAAAATGAGCGTTTAAATGCTGCTGAATGCTGGCGTGCGTGCTCTTTTATACAACTCTGAGTCAGCCATGAAGAGCACTGAAGCATGGAGTTTCAGCCCTATCAGAGACTGAAAGGGCAGGGCCAACGAAGCTTATTTCGACGTGGGATTAAGATTTCGAATAATATCCTTTCTCCTGGCATCAGTAAAAAATATCCTAGGATTCAGACAGAAATGTGACAAAGGAACTCGTTAGAGCAGGAAGCCAATGTAATTCCTTTCGCACCCCAGGGATTAACATGTATTGAGATCATTTTTTTTTATGTTTTGATTTTGGCATTCATGGTGATTGGCTTTGAAGGGTTTATTATTTTTCGACCCACAAAACGAGAAAAAAAAAATCTATAATAAAAATCAGTTTAACATGGGATTTTGGTGGGAAAACAGTGGGCGTAGCACGTTCTAAGCTAAAAACTTTGCACTCGAGACATTTTCAGTAACAAAAGATTTCCTGGGATTTGTGAAAAGCAAATTTATGTGAAAATCATTATGAAAAAGTTAGGTAGAAATTGCTAGAAAGAGAACGAAAGAAATGTGGGAAAGAAATGTGGGAAATCAAGATGTGCAAGACGGGAGATATCTGGATGAGATATGTTTCAAATGTCAACCGAGGCAAATCCATATTTATGCTGCTTTTGAATTTTATTTTTATTCTTTTACTATGAGACCAAGATATCATAATTATCTTCTTATGCATGAATATTTCTCTGAAAAAGGAAGCGCCTCTTTCATAAGTTTGGCTCTAGAAAAATATATTTCATAAGTTGATCCACCATGAACCCTGTGAACCGAACTGAAAGAATTCAGAAAGCTCCACAGTCCACAACGCAGACGCCAGAGTAAATGAACAAGTGCAGTTAAAAAAAAGAAGTTTTTTTTTTTTTTTTTTTTTTTTTTTTTCAGCACGAGAGATGCGAGGAGAAGACTTGAAATTGATGACTTCCCCATACTCATCAGGACCTCTCTTTTTTTCTCATCTATTCTCCTCATTTGTATAATATACATATTAAATTACATCTGGGCTTCTTCCTTTTTGGAAAATTTATTTTAGTTTTTAAGAGATTGAAATATCTAATGAAGACCTATGTGCATTTAGACATTTTATTATTTAATTAAGCTAGACTAATGCTGTAGTTAGAAAAAAGAAAGAAAATCGAAAATATTTCTTTCATTTCACCTTCACGTAATCTTTATCTTTATACGAATATAATTATTAGTGTATTTTATATATTATTCCCAGTGAGGGGGTTGGGAGCAAACGGACTTTCATCTGATATCCTATTTGACACGATATCTGAACACTCAGTCAATGTATGACAATATTTGTACAGTGTTTCCGAACTTTTGTGGTTCACTTCACAAAGGAACACAGAAATAAAAAATACATGTATATAACTCAAAATTGCGACTCTGCATTGGAGATAAATAATTGTGTAAATGAATGTTTAGAAACCGGAAATTCTTGGTTTTAAATTTATTACGAAGATAAATGTTTGGGGCTTACAGAGTAGTTCAAGATGTGATCATTCATCGAGAAAAAAGTCCTATTCGTTGACATAACATGCGAGATAAATGTGTTTTAGCCAGAAAAGTCTTCTGTTTCTTAGTTGAAAGCAACAGATCAGTAAAACAAGACAAAAAAATACCAGTAATACATTTACAAGTATAGATTTAATCAGAAAGAATGAATTCACGTCTCCAGACTACAAATGTTTCACAACGTAAATTATGATCTAAAGTTATGCACAGTATAGCGAGTATACCACATTATTATTGTGGCATCAATGGAGGAATGCTATTTTGAATCCAGCGTGATATTTAATCATTTTAATTACACATGACATGCAAATTTAACCCTCCTGCTGAGTGAATTGCAAGATTTTGAAGTTTTGAGGAGGCAGTTAAAGGTGGTGACTAAGGGCCATCAGCTGAACCCTGACATGCAGTCAGGGTGCTATGTCATTCTGTTGGGTAAACGCCCGGTATTTACAGAAATTCTTTTTCATGAGCTCATGCCTTGAGCATGGAGCATCACAGCAAACGGCACGAAAATAAACAGAATTTAAGCAGACGACAAAGGAGATCGAGAAAGAATGACGCCCCAACACTGCATGTTCAAGTTAATATATTCATAGTACGTGTATAGTACTATTTAAATAATTTCGATTAAAGAATAATATTGGGGACCACCCTTATTTGAACAAGGAAGCAGTGTTGTTTTTATAAATAGGAAGCAACTTGGGTTTCATTATTTACGACAGTGACTCAGTGTGCAGTTTACACAATTTATGAAAGTCATAAAAAAATTAATTGCTTGCCGACAAATCCGATCTCTCACGTAGACGTCACCCACTGAACAAACATGAAATTCAAATCATGGGATTCTATGTATGTTTGAGCTTTAAGAAAAAAGTTAAAAGATTTATTTTCTAAGATCTGAGTAAATATATACTCCACTTGTGCAAAGGAACACGCCGATTGCAGGGAAAACATCGGTAGCAACGGCCTACGACACAGCCAGACCAAACCATTTCTGAAAACATTTAGCAGCTGGCTTCACAGTTAGGTCACCTTTTGTCCTTCAACCCATTAGGGTGCAGAGGGCCTATATATGGGATTCTTTGAATAAAGCTATATTTTCTAAAAGATTCAAACCAAACTTCCAAAAACAGGAATGCACTAGCTGTTGTTGAGAATTTGAGTTATATTTTTAGTAAAATTAATTGCTCATAAAACAGCAAATTAATGTCGCACACATTTCCTATATGAATAAAGATGAAACCAAAGTTCAGCCGCATTGAAAGATCTGAATAAGGCAGAAAGCACATAGCGCCAGGGTTGATTCCAGACCTAATCCCTAACAAACGAGCGTCAAGTTAAACTTCAAACTGAAAGCCAGGAAGAAAAAAAAAAATAAAAATCTACACTCTTTGCACTGAGGGGGCTGAATCCATTGATAGACATCTGGCGACAGGTTGTTTATTTGAAACAAGCTGTATTAAAAGTGAGGCTAGTGAGGCTAGTGAAGCTAGTGAGGTATTGTGAGGCTAGTGAGGCAGGCCCATAATCACCAGGCATGACCCAATTGAATTCTTCACTCACTTCTCTGGCCGCTCTCTCCCCGGCCTGAATGGCGCCATCCATGTATCCGGCCCACGCAGTGGCAGTCTCCGTGCCAGCAAAGTACACTCGACCGTGTGGCTCTCTCAACACACTGCAATCACAAACACCAAATAGACATGTTTGGATAATGAGATGGTCACTCACGGAAAAAATGAAGTCATGACTCCCGGAGGAAGAGTTGCAACGTAACATCCTCCGGAATATTCCTCCTCTGCCCAGTTCTTTTCCACGTAATGCACGGGCTGCTCATTAGATTCATTTCATTAGCTAAAACATTCATTTGAAAAATATTAAGTAGAAAGAGCGTTATGATTAAATACTTATTTAAGTGAGAGAAGAAGAACTTTGTGAATTCAGAGCTCTTTACACAAGCAGAGTAAATCAAGGTAGAATTAAAATTTGGAAAAGTAAACTATGAATTTTCGTAATACGAAGGAGTGGAGAAGTGCGTGAAAAGGTGATTACGAAGACTGTATAATCAGGGCTCGAAATAAGAGAACACATGGCGAGAAATAGAAATTTGGACGAAAAATATAGCATAAACGCAGTTATTTTATAATGTACGTCCTTGATACATACTATGTCACTTTCTCAACCAATTTTAATTTAGGTCGATTGTATAGGTCGACAATGCAGTGTGCACTGTCATATAGTGCACCTTTATCTAATTAGCGATGCTTCCAGAGCATTCAGTACTATATCCCTCTGCCACTAGAAAAGTGCGTTTCCACCTAATGGATTATGCTGGTATGTCGTAATGGCCACACATCCACTCTGAATTAGGTGAGCTAATACAGTCAACAAATGAAAAGCACAGACTTGTGTCGCCAATCTTTTGATCGACCCTTAGCGGGAATCTTCGAAAAAAAGAAAAGAAAAAAAAAGTTAACTTGAGCGTTAACTAAACCGTGTCAACTTATTCTTTGGAGCAAGAGTTGAAATCAACATCCGATTCCAAATGCCGTGTTAGTGAGGGGATGAGGGAATCAACGATTCATGAAATCATCAACCACTGCTACTACATGTACTATAGAATTCAGACTAACTACCTAAGACGCGACTTAATTTGAAAAGATGTGAATGCAGTAAAAACAATGGCGGCGCAAAATTATTTGTCTGATCTGGCGTCGACATGGCGTCAGCTAATTCAAACGTGCCCGCATGATATTAGGCAGCAACATGGGCTCACAGGTTTCAGTTTTTTAACTGAGGATTGAGCAAAAATATATTGCTTATGTAATTTCTCTATGGCGTTAACCAAAGAATCTGCCCTTTACATTTTATTTGGAGAGCTAAAATTTTACTCGCCATCTGGCGACCATTCTTGATATTTTTACCGCTCTGGGTATAATGATAGAAAAATAATTACTCTTTCTCTAAGTATAATTACTCTTTCTCTAAGTATAATTAAGTGGCTATGATTTCAGAAACATAATAATCGTGCGTTATGATTTCAAAAACACAAAAATGAAGTGCGTTATGAATTAACTGACACGATAATGAAGTGGGTTATGATTTCGAAAACACAATGATACAGTGCGTTATGGTTAAGCCAAAGAGTGCGTTATGAATACAGTACACTTGCCTCCTTGAAGAGATCACACTTGAAGACTCTCGCATAATGCTCACAGACGGCAGTTTTTCTGGCAGAATAGCAAGCATTAATTCGCTCCGTTTTAGCAGTCAGCCAAATACCTCTCCTGCTCACTCATCCCCATAATCTCACGAGCTGCATTTGCTTGGATAAATCCCATAATGCAAGGGGAAGATCCATCAGGCTTTGTGTCGTCAATGCAGTAACGCACAGGCTTCAAATCAGTCACCATTTGACCGCTGAAACCTTGAAAAAATTGGAATTATCTGATCCAGAAGGTATTATTACCCATGCCAGAAATACCTTTCTCCCTCCAGAAAGCCGTTTTGTAAAATGTCATTGTTTTGATAATTGATCCCATGGGAAGTCGTTGAATGAGCTGAATTTTCAACGGTGGAAGAACTGGGTCAAACTTCATACGATTCAGAAGGGTCGCAGGTATAGCACTAATGATGTAATCAGCCTGTTGGTGTTTGCATAAAGAATTTATGCTCATTAGAACCATCAGCTGCACAAACTTGGTGAATGTTCCCACTTTCTGTGATCACTTTGACAGCGCCCTCTTTCTCTTCTATTCTGATCACAGTGTCGTTGAAGTGAATTTTCTCCGCTCCAATGCGTTCGGCCATCTTTTCAGATAACTGCATGGCTCCACCGACAAATTTTCTTTCCTGAAATCAAGAGGACCTCGATCACAGAGTGGTCAAACAAGGGTCCATAAGCAAGCACCTGCGCGCCATCAGTCACAGACGTAAGTCTGTGAATACTCTGGCCTTGAATCGTGTACCAAAACAAATTCAAAACCGAAATTTCATGGGTTTCAACGCAAAAAATCTCTCTGCAAATCACAGCACCAAACTCCTTGCCATACCTGTCGAAATGATCAAGAATAAAATAAATCTCAAATGTTCATGAAATGATGTTTTACTACCATGTCCAGCAGGTTTTATCGAGGAACTCTTTGACCGTCATCTGGTCCCATTCTTTAGCTTTGGGCGCGTCCCATGGCGACGCAGGAGGGACCTGAACAATTAATTATTGTTACAATCTTCATGAAGAGTGATTAAAACTAGGTACCTGTTTGGACATTTTGTTGATGGTTTGTATCAAATTGTTGACATCCAGAATAGCGATTGGGTTGTAGATGGGCGGAGACATCCCTCGAAACTTCATCCAGCTCCCCTACAGGGAAGCATTTCAACGTCAGGAAGCGGATGCCACATAAGGCAACATACCCTTATCAGCATAACACTGGGAAGTTCTTCGTTGACCTTATAGAACTCCAATCCCATATCTTTGGCCATTCTTGCCACCCTCCGTTGAGCAGGACCAACATAGGCACCTCCCACATCCGTGTATTGATAGCGATCATCCTGCAAATTTTACCGTATGAACGCTGAGAAAACAAAAAACATGTTTTTCACCCGTAGAGTGAAGGTCCTTCCTCCAACTCTATCACGAGCCTCAACGACTGTGACATCAATGCCGTTCTCGGTCAGCAATTTTGCAGCACTCAACCCTGGGGAAAAATGAGAATAAAAAGGAACTCATCGAAGTGAGGAGATAAGGTACTAAAATGTTGGGGGCTCAATGCCTAAATTCACCCCCCCCCCTCCCCTTTGTTGTTTGAAAACTCAAACTATTCATCTCACATCAGTCAACTCCTTCACGGACGATCAATCCAGCCACAAACAAGTTCTGAAATTGTACAATCTGCATGACTTCACCGCACAATCAAGAGAAACTCCTCGGCGCAAGGAACAAGGGGACTCCTTCTGAAGTTGGAAAACGAGAGAACAAGAACCATCAGAGCCAGCAACACCTTCCGGAACAATTGAATGATTGAAAGAGGCTTCCGGAAGAGAGTGCATCAACCTGCGACCGCCACTGGTCGACCACTGCAACCATGGAGACCTATGTGGAGAGTGTACTGGTACCGTACTTGGAGAAGATCCGGAATAGTGTTGGATTGGATGCCGATCATCCTGCCCTCTGCATCATGGTCGTCTTCCGTGCCGCTCGTGTTGACACTTTTCAGGCCCTCTTAGCGAAAAACAACATTCGAGTGGTGTTTGTTCCGCAGAATTGTACTGGGGATCTGCAGCGTTTGGATCTTTCCGGCAATGCTGATTTTAAGAACTCTCAAAAACTGTTTCATTCAATGGTATGCAGATAAGGTTGCCATGGCGTCAGAGGCAGGCAACAGCGTGGATGTTGACCTCCGTCTTTCCATTGTGAACCCCCTGCATGCACGATGGGTGCATAAATCACGATTGAGGCACTGAGAGGTGAACACTTATAATCAGCTCAGCTCTTCTCGTCAATGCTTTATTAATTAGGCACTGAGGCAAACGGCTACTTCGTATATGAGATTTTGCTAAAGAAAAATCCTACCGGACTTCATTACGGATTACTAGGCCTACGAAGACGAGGAGTCTTCGGATTCCTACATTCTACAATTGTGAGAGAACAGCGTTATTTCCTCTTCTCTGTTCTGACTCACTCTCATCTCATCATGTCGAACAATCGCGAGACACGCTCAACTTCAGCCTCTTATCAAACCCCAGAAATTCTGAAAGGGCTGATCGCGGCGCTCTCCGACGAAAAGGTGAAGGAAACCATCTCCGAACTAGTATCTGGGTGTGTCCCGAAGGAACTGGAGAAGCTCCGCGAGGAACTGCGAATTTGAGACCATGTTATTCACCAACTGGAAAACAGGGTCGGAGTTCTAGAATCTTCACTGGATCGCCTTGAGCAATACTCAAGGCGAAACTCCATCAGGATCTCCGGAATCAAGGAGGAAGACGCCAAGAGGGTGGAAGATGTCGCAATCAATGTGCTCAACCACCAGCTCAAAGTTTCTCCCCCAATCGACCTGATGACCGATGCTGACCGAGTCCACGGTGTGGGCAAAAAATTCGACGGAAGGAACCGTGCCATTCTAAATAAATTCACTTCACACCGGACCTAACAAAAGATTATGGGGGAAACTTCTGGCACCCGAAAACTGACTGAGACATTTTTTTATTAACGAGACCTCACCAAGAGAAGAACGCACCCTGCGTGGATCGCCCGATCTCGCAAACGCGATGCAAAGATCAAGGGCACCTGGATAAGTGACGGGAACATTCTTGTAAACAAATTAAATAGACAAATTATCGCCGTAAATGACAAACTACATCTAGAATGTGAAATTAACTAAATTCAACCCACATTGATGGACAATGTAAACACTATACTCATCAACAGCCTCATGTCTCTCCCTCTCAAACCCATTCCTTACATATTTCTTTCGTTTTGTTTTTCTTATTCTTTTTTTTTTCTCATCACATTCCTATTTCTGACTCGTTCAAGCTTATCACTTCTTTTAATCTTCTCATTTGTGCATTTCATGTCACTAGCCCGTTCTACCACCAATGCGATACACGATGACCTTGACCCAGACCTTAATATGCCACGCCTTGGTGAGTGCCATTACTATAATAATCTCCATGAACATAATCCTATCGATGATTCTCTCTCATTGTTTCATTCAAACATTTGGATCGAGCTGCCAAACAAACTTTGATACTCTTATCACACAACTCAACTCACAAAATTACTCCATCATTGCACTTTCGGAAACCTGGCTAAGCAAAAACTCGTGTAACTTATATAACATTGCAGGTTACTCTCATAACTATAGTATTAGGGAAGACAGAGTTGGGGTGGAGTCTCCCTTCATGTTAAGAACGATATAAATTACATAGAAAGGTTCGATATAAACAATTATCACAATTCTGAAGTATTTGAAAGTAAATTTATAGAACTAACTAATACCAACAAAAGAGTTATCGTAGGGGTTATCTACAAACCACCCTCCTCTGAAATAGTGAGGTTCACCGAGCAATTAGATGCAATTCTGGAAAAAAAAAATAAAATTGAAAATAAAGTATGCCATCTCCTTGGGGATTTTAACACTGACCCAAAAAAATGTAATGAAAATGAAACGATAAATGGATTCTATAACCAAAATGTACTCTTATTCATATGTTCCATTGATTGACAAGCCCACAAGAGTAACAGCTAACTCATCGTCAATCATAGATAACATATTTACCAATGACCTAAAACATTACCATCGCTCAGGAAAACTCATTACCGACAACTATCCCGTATACACTTCATCATCTCAAACCAAAGCAGTGAATGACTCAATAATTAAATTTAGACCGTATAGCGAGATGAATAAGGTTAAATTCAGAACCTGTCTTGATAACGAGGACTGGGCTTAGGTGCTCACTCAGCGATGTTCTCAAATTGCATACTCTGCCTTTGTTAACACTTTAAATGGATACTACAACGAATGGTTTCCCATAACTGAAAGAAAGAGAAATACAAGAGACGCCAACTTATGGATAAGCGCAGGCATTAAAATATCAATTAAACATAAAAATAAATTGTACTACTATTATAAAAGCAGACCAACGGTTGGTAACGAAATCACATAAACGATATAAACATCGTCTTGGATTAATGATATAGTCGCAGTTAAATAACTGTATTACCAATATAAAATACAAGATAATAAGGATATGAAAATAGTATGGAAAACAATAAAAGAAGCCATTGGTCAAAATTCCTCTACTCACAATAACAGAAAAAAAAAAAAAAAAAAAAAAAAAATGGAGATAGCGACTGTTTTGAATGAATATTATGTTGAGGTGGGTTAGAGTCTTGATAAAAAAAATCCCATTAACTAATTGTGAACCAACCGATTATCTCAGTGGGCATTATCCGAATTCAATCTTCCTCCAACCAGTCAGTGAAATCGAACTGTTAACAGTACTTAAGAACCTAAAAGACTAGTGCAGGCCATGATGAATTGAAGCCAAAAAAAACCAAAAATAAATTTGGTCTATTCTTTTTGCAGCCACTAAAACATAATCTAATATTTGAATCAGCGCAGATCCCAACCAAACAAAAAAAGGCTTTTATAATACCAGTGTTTAAGCTAGGGCGGTGACCACACGCTGCCACAAAATTATAGGCCAATCTCCGTATTATCTGTATTCTCTAAAGTTTTCGAAACACTGTACTGAAATGGCACTGTTAAACACAATAGACAAAATCACTAAACACTTAGATATAGGCGATAAGTAATCGGCCTGTTCCTTGACCTTAAAAAAGTCTTCAATACAGTCAATTTCAATATTCTGCTAAAAAAATTTAATCATTATGGAATCCGTGGTATTCCCCTTGAATTATTGAAAAATTATCTAAATAGTCTAAACATCTTAACACATTCTTGTGGAATTCGCTACATATGCGTATAAAGCATATAATTATGTGTATATTCGCTTTATAAAAATATAATTTATTATTTATTATTATTATACCAGAATGTTCAACATTCAGTCGAGTGAACAGTGAATGTAGGGGCGATCACCTCTGATCAAGCTTCCTTCTACGCCAAAAATGAATAACTGCAATGACACACTCAAATTTGTCGCACTCCAGCGGACAAAATAACCTGTTACTAATATTATAGTAATTAAATTAATATGAAACAGCTTTTAATGTGACTTTAGCTATTAAATGGCTTTGTGTTGAAGGTAATTGATTTAACACTACCGATTATGGCATTTTCTGGTACAGTCTTCAGAGAAAACTAAATTGTGAGCCTCCTGGGCGCCTCATTTCTTTGATTTCTTCCACGGACTGGAGCAAGAGCCCTCACGGGCTGGATCCCGCCCGCGAGATGCTGACCCCTGAATTATAGTGTAAATATTCACTCCATCAACGGATTAAACGGTTGCTTTGAAAAATATAGAGACATCAGGTAGCCTCAAATTCGTCACTTGACCATGCTACATTTGTAAAAATTTCCTCACTCAACAAGACCTGGAAACACCACACCAACAAGTTGTCCCCTATCTGTAACTAAATTGCCACGTATAAATGACCTAATTGACTACCCTAATAAATATGATCAAAATGCGAGAGTACTCACAGTTTTGTGAAATTCAAAGTTATTCATTTTAAATCATTGCCACAAATCTAGGGCCCCATAAGAACAATGCTCAAAATTGGCACAACATTCAAGTCAGATTCAAGTCAGATTCAGGGGCGTAGCCAGGGCGGGGCCCCGGTAGAGACGGCTTGCGCCCCGGGGAAAAAAATCAAAAAAATCTTGATTACTTGCTTGAATTGATTTATCTGAAAAGTATTCCTTTTGCAAGCTCAATTAGTATTATTCGTGTTTTATTCTTGTTATTATACATATTATTATCATTATATAATTCAGCTGGGAGTAATTCAGGATTATATAATCATGAAGGAAGCAGCATGAATTTCCTAATTTATGGTGACCTTAGCCATCTATATAACAACATTGTATTATTCATTTTTATTATTATTATTAATATTATTGTATTATTTCATTTCCACCAATTCAAGAATGGTAGCTTCATAGATATAATTATAGCAGCGGTCGGCATCTCATATTGGGCTGAGGGCCGGATCAGGATAAAGCCACATCCAAAAACGGATAAAACGGCTGCTTTGAGAAATATATAGAGACATCAGGTAGCCTCAAATTCGTCACTTGACCATGCTACTTTTGTAAAAATTTCCTATGGAGGGGGACACCCCCTCCCAAGCCCACCCCCACTGGGGCTGCACCCCAGTACAGGTTCAGGGGTGGCCACGCCCCTGGTTAGATTACCTAGTAAATTGAATAATCTATCATATATATCTGCTCTTCACAAATAATCAAACCAAAACTAGGATTACCAGAGGATTTGCTACAGCTTATATAATGCCTGTTGTGATAACTTAAATTAATTTGACTATCACCTATAAAATTTTGAGTTACCTTTTGTATCCTTTCATTATCTCAACCAATTATCAGTGTGTTGATGAACTCCATCATTCGCTGTTTCACCGCCCTCTCCTCCCTCCGAACCTGGTGACCATCATGACACTGATGGACTATCTCACCAAACCTAAAGTGGTCGTCTTGACTCATGTGAAAAGACTGTTCATGTTTGCTTGGGCTGAATTCAGGCCTTACTAATTGTGCCAGTCGTGTTTAACGTTCTCATGCACTTAGGTCTGGATATCGGTCAATAGGCAAAGCATATCATGTCAATATGACATGCATGCAACATTATCTGAATGTGGTGACCCTTGCACTTGCCGAGAGTAAAGTTCAAGTTGTGGGGAATGTATTAGGTATTGAAAACATTAATTCTAAGGGATAATTATACGAGTAAGAAGGAATAATTCTAAAACTGGTTCAGCAGTTTAATTCAGTCTTTGCCTAATTGCCCCAGTTGTTCCTATGGTTCAACTATCTTATTATTCTTATGGAACCGATTAAAGACACAAATACTATATATATGGAGAACAATCAAATATTTTTATGTGCTGGTAATACATAGAGGATCTGAAAGTATTGCTAACATGATTTAATAATTTAAGAAAAAAAAATCAGCACTATACCCAAATGCTGTTATCTTTTTAATCTGTCTTCATTTTCCTTGTGGTTATATCATTTTAGTGAACACTCCATATACAGGGACAGTCAGGGCAAATATATATCATAGAGTGTAATAAAACTGCAACTGTTTCACTGCGAGTCATGACCCCCGTGACCCTTTGTAGTTAGTACTGGTCACACAATAAGTAAGATTACAAGGGCGATATATTTCTAGTATTCATTTCATATATATCAACAAGGCTTACAAGATATAATTCTTCGACATTATTCATCTGCTCAGGTAACAGTTCCGTTTCAGAATCTCATTGCTGTATAATCTTCCCCCAAAGCTAGCGACATCTAGTAAACATCAAACTTATTACCACTAACTAGGTCCTACATACTAATATAGTTAAAGTACATCATACATGTCATGATTTTTTGTTTGTAAATCACGCTTTTTTTAACAATGACAGTTAATAAATGTATCCTTGAATGCATAATTATACTTTCCGATAGCAATATATTGCATGAGGGAGGCTCACCACTAATTCCTGCCCCAATGACGACCACTTTGGTGGAACGATTCTCCTGGTCCTTCGCCATTTCAGTCAGTCGAGGGTCAGACGAAGAAGTGCGTTATGATAGGCCGTCAAGTTTATCATTCAATCGTATGTGGCGTTTTGTGGTTATACAATCACTCATGGTTATAAGATTTTCGAGTGCGTTGTGATTCATATGTTGTGATTAGGCGCAATTTGCCCAGTTACGTTATGTTTCACGTTACCGTGGTGCGAATGGAAGTTGTGTCTATAATATTAAAAGAGTATGAGAAACGGAAAACTGAATTTAGCTTTCATAATTTTACAAGTTACCTTTTGTACACAAAATGAGTGAGCGAGATAGCTCAGTTGGTCAAACAACTGATATGACAGCATGTACTGCATTCCGAATTTCCAATGACGCTTGCAGTTTGTGAGAGGTTCCGATCAGCACACAGCCTTTGATGCCGCACACTCTGGTGCCAAATTTCGTGATCCTACAATGGGAGCTGCAGCCTGCCAAAACACACCAAAGTAAAGCGGCATGAAGAATGGTACGCAATCCAGTCTGCAGCACAACCACCGGTGTCAAGTGATTGAGGCAAGAACCAAAGAAAATTAAAACGTAGTTGTCAGAAGGACTCAACTCACTCAATTGCTCACTGAAATCTGCACTTTCTATGCTGAACGAAATGGACATTGTAATCAACACGCGAGTAGCAAACGCCGTCATGCCTCAGAGGACATTGAGTGAGACAGCGCCAAGTTCTAACCATTAATAAAGCAATTAATAAGCGTGGTCAATTAGAGATAGAGCGTTTTTTATTCATGATGTGGTTTAAGGTCAAACTGGAAATTGACTAGACGAGACCAGGTGCCGTGTTTGGTGATAGCTTACTTCTTTGCAGCGGCGTGGAAAATAAAGATCGAAACCTCTGAAACTGTCGATGAAAATAGGGCAGCCCCGCTAGATCGGGCTTCGCAACCGAGACTGCAATGCTGTCTTGCAGCTAGACTTTCTGATTAGTCATGTTCTCTCAATCGAATTGTGATAAGTCAGTGCGCCAATGAACTGATCGGCCTCTTAATTGATGTTTGGCCGCGTGATTTCATTAATTGAATGCATCGAACCCAGCCACGAAAGTCCGATGTCAAGACAAAGCAGTTAAAAAACAATTGTTTGACTCCTGATCTGTCACAAAAAGGAAGTCACAAAAAGACTCAACCCCAAAAGAATATTTGTTCATAAAATTTCAAGCAAACACGTTAGTCTTGTGATTGGACACAGAGAAGGTCTCCGCGGTCAGCCGGTCATTAGCTGTCTGCATATTAAGCTCAAAAAACTAAATTATGCATTTTTATGGAAAAAGGTAAAGTCATTATTTATCCACATGGTGCATCTTGCATTATAGCCAGATACACCATAGGCCACGAATAATAAGATGCACCAGGCCTTGCATTTTATACAAAGATGCACCCAGAACTATTCATACTGTTCAGTATACCTATCATGCATGCACATGTAGCTTATATGGTGCATCGTATATTGCAGGGTGTGTCTCACGTGACTTTCCCTACTCAATTACAGCGTCATGCACAGCACACACACCCTGCTTTCCAGACCAAGAAATGTTCTGGCCAAATATATTATATATATATATATAAAATATATAAATATATTATAAAAATATTCACCACATAAAATATAAAAATATAAAATATATAAAAAAATTCACCACAGAATGGAAACGATTCATCACAATGCGAACTAGAATTGTAAACACGTCACAATAACACTCACATTGTGACTAAATAATATTATAGCATTTTCAACCTTGGAATTTGGACCATGCGGTACATGTATTGGAAAATTCCCTTCCAAAAGTCTATGAAGCATAAAATTAGTCGGTTAAAATTCAATCGCTAACGGCAGAGTTCAGATTCAAAGATTGGTCAGACGCTGAGACTTCCAACAGTAGGGAATTCCCCTTCTTTCAAGAAAGAACTCCGCTATGCAGCTGATTACCCCAGGCATCAACTCAAAGCTCTAGGGGGCAGGGGATGTGGAAGGGGAACCCCCTTGTCTAAAGGCAAAGTTCACAGGTCAAGGGGTACTAGTATGTATTCCTAATAACTGATGAGGGAACGGGCCCTTATGATGCAGACCTTCTGATCAAACGATCATTCAAACTGATGGATGGCGTTTCCAAAGTGCCATCATCAGCTCCATGTGCATCGCGTTGATAGCAACATTCGTCATTGCTTTCGGTGACGAGGTCATCTGGAATCCCTGTAATGGAACGACGAAGCGAGGTGGGCCGATGGGTCACCACCCACTTCGCTCCAGGGCTCCAGGAGGGAGATCGGGGAGGGGTTGGGGTGTAGATGCAGCAAATGCATTGCCCAGGCAGACAGGTAGGAGACAGGTAAGGGAGTCATGGCCATTTAGGAGCAGCCACCCACTCCGACCTTCATGCGATGCGCAGATGCCTGACGCATGTCGATCAACGAAAGCGCCAGGAGGCTAATTGAGGTGCGTATGTTGTGAGCTCTCTAACAGGAAAATACGCAACTCTGTTGATTGCTATATAGTGGACAGAAGGCAACAGATGAGCTGTGCTGATATGTGTGGTTTGTAGATATGCTGATTATAATCCCACGTCATTTCTGTATAATAATTGTAATTGGAAAAGAGATACTACAGGAACAGAATGACAATTCGATGATGGACAGAAGGCGATCAGAGGCAATCTCTATTTGCGATGAGGACTAGCGTCAAGGTGCGATGTCCGTGCCACGTGGTCCGACACGCAACCATAATGCCGAAATAATGACCACAGACCGATCAGATCACTGACCGCAGAAAAGCAATTATTTCTGAATTCGAATCAGGCTTATCAACCGCAATGCAATCATTCGAGGCGATGCAGAGTGGTCAATGTTTCCCCAAACCCCACCATCTCCGATTTATCATGCAGTGAAATATGAGCTCAAGAATATGACCTTGGTGTTACCTCCCCCTCTGACCTCTAGGTCAGTGCATCATCATGCAGGCAGCGGTGCATCTTATTGCGAATGACTTTATACATATTTCAAATTATACTGGGTGCAACATTTAAGCGCTTCTAACTAGAAACCGAGAGATGAAGAAGCACCAGAGCTGACCCCAGCGTTCAATAGCCAGCGTCCGATGATGGACAGAGGTCCACTGCTGCGTATTTCACTCGCCACTTCCACCGCATCCGTCCTCACCTGTCCGCTGCAATAATCAAGACGCAGCATCAAAAAGATTACAGCAATTACTGCGGCTAGGAAATCGAACAGACAGGTTGTAACGATGACAGATTCCCACAAGGCCGAGCAGTCAAGGATTCGCGCCCATCGTGGCATTAATTCCGCTTTTGCTCTGCATGATGCACTCGCGGCGTCGGTGTCTCAATGAACTGGAACTGTGCACCTGGAAGCCTATATTTACCAATATTTCACGACCTGTATAATAGCGTAGATCCACACCTCTATGTAATTCTTCCCCTCACCCTTATCTCCCTCTTCCTCCTCTTCATCATTATACCTGTATTTACATATATCTGTTCCATTAATGTAATACGCAGGCTTCTTCCATTTCGTCGCCGTCGATTGATCGTACGTCCGATCTGATCATCATTTCCCGGCAACCGTCAGATCTTGAGCAATCTCAGTAAACAAACGGATCTTTTGGCGCCAGTGAAAGAAGAAGGAGCAGAAGAAGAAAAAGAGATTTCTGCCTGAGATTACTTTCCAAGACTCTTCACTTGACGTTGATTTCGCTCTCCTGGGTAACGAATGATATCGCTGAAGCCCCATGCTCCGATTCTCGGTCTTTCCTGGAGGGTTCTCCGGCAGTGATCTGTTACCGCATCCCTTCCCTCACAACTCAGAGGCTTAGGCACGCGTCCCCTTCCCTATCTGCAGCCTTTTGATCAGGCAGTCCGTGTGTTGAACCCAACATTCAAAATCTATTAATTTCACATGCTTTTAGCAGGAAGGGGTGCGAGTACAACTCCGTATGTAAGTATCTATTTCTGCGTATGCATCTCACCTATGTCTCGGATTTGGGGTTGAGGGTATACATGTTTTAGTGCCGTACGTGCAAAAAGAGCTCACGACCTGCATAGTGCATTGTATCCATGCGTCATAAAAGTTTTTTTCTTGTGGGTTTGTGGAACAAGCAGAATCGATAATTCTGTTTGTAAACACAGGCTTGCGAAAATGTGAATGTCAGATAATGAATGCATTAGCATATATGATACACATTGATAATGCCAAAATATATATGCCGTACCATATAATATACAAGATAGGATTTAGTTATTATGTGGTATTACACACGTGAATGTGTTGCCTGCCACCGCGGTGTGTATGCACAACTGGTAATGGGGGTATACATTACATGTATCGGAATGTCACCTGCGGTGGCACATATATGAGACGTTGTCGGTGGCGCCACCGCTGGCATTCAAACGAGTCGCACGGCATTTTCACTTCAAGCCAATCATCTTAGGGTTCGTCACGCGCGTGAAAGGGTTGACGACGAAGAAGGGTTCTTCGTGCGTGGGAGGAGGAGGAGGGAGGAGGAGGGAGGAGGGGGTTCCTGGAAATCCGCACGAACGGTAATCAGGGGCGCTGCAAGGAGACGCCGCTTCAAAGACGCAGCGGTTTCTTGGGAAAACGGTTCGACGACTGAAGCTGTGTTTTCATTCAATGCACCAGAAAGCTTCCAAAAGTGTTTTGTTGCCCCGGTTTCTGCGTTTAGGGTTGACGTGGATGCTTACGAAGCCACCAGTGAGTGAGTCCCTATAGTTAATTAGTTGTATAAGGCATGTGTTATCTCTATATGGCGTTCGTATAGCCCAGCACCCCCCTCCCCTCAGGCCCCTATCTAAAGGTAATTGATTACCTACCGCATTTGGAACAATATAAAAACAATGATACTTATTTATTCACGCCATAAATTATGTAGCAATTGGAGGACTATGCATGTGCAATTATACAAGTATACATATTACATACATACATCAACAACTGGAGCATAGTGGCTTCCCAAGGCACCAATGCACGCGGAGACTGCGCAGTCCAGCACATCCTTCGCCAAACTTTCAATTTTCACATCATGCTCCTCCATCTCCGTCTCGATCTCTCGCTGATTACCCGATCCATTTCGATTTCGTGTGCAATCACTCATCCTACCAGGACATCAGGCCATCTGACCACAATTAAAGGTATACCGATCGCCCAACCACAAATAGGTAAACCGGCTATTGAAGCATGCATCATATAATTATAGAGATTGTAACACGAAGCAATATACACCAGTCCATTTGTCCATTTCATAAGCAATTGTCATCGTACATCAATCTGAAATCCATCTCGTATTCAGATCAAAGCAATGTCTGTGTCATGCTGTCCATTCTCTCTTAATAATGAATCATCATTTGTCGATTTCGATGTCGAATATGAGTGACGTACATGCATACGTGATGCAATGATATTCGACTGATGCAGCTTTCAATTAATGTCGCAAAACTGAGGTGGTTGCGTTGAAGTTAAATGCTCTATATGAGCACCCAATATATATGAGTTCTGCAGTACGCATTATACATTAATGTACATCGCGCTTCATAAATACGTCATGCACATAGGAATCGCACGCATATTGCCTCAATGGAGGTGGTTGTTATCAGGTGACGTAAATGTGAACTCTCGTGACCTCTGACCCAGGCTTAGTCGGACGCTCGTCAGAGTTCAAACCCGAATGTCTACAACACGAATGTCAGTACAATACACGCACTGTACAATTTCACGCAATAGGATTACACACTGTATACAGTACTTACGCCGCAATTTAACGTTTCTGCGTGGATGAGAGGAATATGGGAATTTTCTCTGATTTTCGCTTGGAGGAAGATTCGCATTTTTGTTGTTGTTGTTGTTGTTGTGATTTTCGTCCATCAAAATGGATCGGAAGATCCGAAGCAGTTCCTTGGTCCTGACGATGACACCGAATCTTAAATGTGGTGGTGACGGTATTCTGAATTTCTGTGGTGGTGACTGTGTCATGGCTGTGTACTGTCAGGAGAGAGCCCTGGTCAGAGACATGATGCTCTTTCGAATACTAGTAGACCTGTAGCTTTATGTTTATGCTCCTTTATTTATATGTTATTATTATCTTATATCCTGGAAATGGGTAAAAATTAATATATAGTTATATACATAATTATATACATCAACAAAAATCGAATCTATATCCTTCCTTGAGAAACTCGATCACATACGCTTACGATATTCGATGAGAGCCATCACTTGTACAGAAAAGAAAATTCATTTCATGAATAATGTTATGCATGTAAGTAAATGTCACACAAAATTGCTAATGATTTTGGATTTCCTTCTTCGCTAATGACAATCACATTATAGTTGTTTCGCAGGTGCTAAGCCCATAAAAACGTGTGCATGCATGTATGTACCTGTCTAAATAAAAGCTCTCGGATTTTCCTCACCGCGTCGCATGTATAGGCCTTCGAGTTCAACGGTCCTCATTGCATGACAGTTCAAATGAATCTTAAATTACTTCTGGTAATAATCATACTTTTATTAATAATTTATTCATTTTAAAGGGCAACGCCAATAGGCTTCAACTCTGTGCCCATATAGGCCTACCCTTGTGAATTCTTGCCATAGCGACGCACAAAGCCGTGTATTGGTTACGTAATAATATGAGTCACGTCACCCACATTCGCCTGATTCGTCAATACAATACTAAGTGCAGCTATACGTACATGTAAATAAATGACGTAATACTATAGAGGAATAATTATTCTTCCTCTATGGTATTACGTATGACTTTAGATATGTGCTGGAAAACAAACGGACAATTCGTTTGCAATGTCCGTGATGCCTGACCCGCATTCACCTAATAAGAAATGTTGACCGACCCCTCAGGGCGTCTTAATAATGACGATTCCAATAATTAATTATTCAAACTTTCATAAACGTTGAGTGCAAAGCCATAAATATAAATTGCGTGACGTGTGGTTTGTAACTTGGTTCTTGATTAATCGCAATTGGATTGTTCTTCATTCCGCAATGTCTGTGATGGCAGAATGATATCACCTTGATAAGCTGATTTCATTACAGCACTTACATCAATGCAGAGGTGTGTGCGTGACAGCGCCGGTGAATTCGGTGCCAAGACCCATGACAGCGTAATTATCAAAGACTAGTCGAAAAGTGCGAACGGGTTACATCACTCAGACTTGTAGGTGTTGATCTCACTTTCTCGGATTTTCAATTATTCATTCGCACTTCTCACACCGTGGATTCTTTTCCCGCCACCAGACGTCGGCACGTGACGTCTGCATGCACACGATAGAGCCAAAGTGCATGCTTCAAAAGGGGAAAAAAGTGGGCCCCAAAAAATCGATGGTATCCTTGGTGATGCACGATGGGTGTTGCTGGGGAGGGGAATGGGCATGGCTGGTGGAACAGCCGGATTGACTCCCTATGCAGAGCAGAGGCGGGAGTGACCTTTTTGCTTTGATGGGGATGGATGGACGTAGACTGACCACCGAAATCAGAGACGCCTGCAGTGGTCAGAGAAGGAATCCCGGTGAAGTGACGAAGAGACATAGATGCAAGGATGTATCGTTTATTCAGAGCAATACATCAATCGGGATGCGTCATAATCATGTTGAATCATGAAATAGTATTACATGCGCACAATGCAATATTATACTTCTAGCCGGTACAGCGCTGTGATCATTGACAGTGGGAGCACTTTGGGATCAAATATAACATTCTCCTTTTATCACATTTACACAAATAATATATATATATTTATATATCCATATATATAAAGTGTGGGATATCAATAAATAACACAAAAGCAAAATACAGGCTGTATACGGAGCTTTCGAAGGTTAATCAAAGAAAAAAAGTATAATATAATCTGAACAACGTGGGCGATTTAAATTTTAATTAAAGGCAGTTATTTGCGCGTGTATATAATTAATATTCTCCCATTTCCAGATAGACATGCCGGTATGAACACGGTAAAAACGGAGAATTCATAGAGAACAGCAGGAGCGTGATATCAAACGGAATACTCCAGGCGACCAGAATACCGCCATTAAATGAGATTATTAACGAGACCAGAAGCCGTGCAATTGATGATCCGAATGCATAATGAATGCAACATGCGCGCGCACCGACCAAGTGAAAATCCCGCATCCATTTTTCACGAATTAGCGAGCGGTCAGCGAATGACGTAAGCGCCCTTGTCGGCCCCTGGATATTCACGCGATGCTCGTTCAATTCGGATGCTGATCGTAATAAAACCGACGATGATATCAATTATTAAGAGCTTTCGAGGGATATAACAGCGTAAAGTTCACGCACCAGTTTAAATTACAGTCGAAAAGGTTAACGTTCTCCGGTAAACGTTTACATTCAATACAGCAGATCAAGCGCTTCGCGCCATTTTTTTTCTCTCTCTCTCTCGCGCTCCAGGTGCCTGGATTTGTGAACGCGCGCGAAAGGCAGCTGAACTGATGCCGGCGCATACAATCGAACGGTGCGCGCTTCCCTGGCTCATTGACCAACATATTGATCTCGCAAAATTTACGGCAGATAAAAAAAGAAAAAAAAATCTAGCAGATATTGAGTCAATTGTCAGCCACAACATGTGACGCGTTTGTTGTGACGGCAACAGAGCTGTCAATCAATTGATGAGAGGGGCGGGGCTTAGTAGCAATGGCCGACGGTGACGCAGCAAATTTTCATAAATAATTCAACACGAAAAAAAAAAAAAAATAAAAAAAAAAAAAAATTAGAGAATAAACCAGAAGATAAAACAAAACAAAAATATTAAATGCAATAAACAGAAAACCAAAATGAGGACAAAATAAAAAAGCAAAAAAATATCACAAAAACAGAAATTAAAACAATATCAAGCACTTTTTTCAATGAACAAAAACAATGACTATAATCGTAATTAATAATTGTGAGTTTTAAACACCTTTTTTTTTTTTTCAAAGCAGAGTTATTGAACAACTTGGCCTGGATAAGCACAACTGGTATAACATCATTTTGATCTCAAAAAACAGCACGACTGGGTTAATTTTTTTGAGTAATTAATATTTTTATAACTACATAATTACTTACGATGGCGTATTGCACTTCACAAAATAAAAAAAAAATTGTCAGGATTTCCACAAAAAGCTGTTCAATATGCATTGATTGTCTTGGATTTCATTGATTCTAAAGAGGGAAAACAGAAGAAAAAAAAAAAAAAAAAAAAAAAAAAAAAAAGGAAAAAATCTAAGGGAAGGTGATCAAACGTAGGGGTTGGAATGCCACAGAACATTACTCATCACTGGTCTTCAGCCTAACCTAATAAAAATGTATGTACATTTTGTACACCTTTTCATTCACGCTTTTTGTACAGTCATCCAAATCGCATGTCATATGTCTACAATTTATCGGAAGGGGTCTTTTTATAGGGTTTGAAATTCAAAGATTTTAAGTCTAAAAGGGTTTTTGACAATTTGACAAGAATTAAAAATAAAAGTTGATTAACTGTGTTGCTAAGCAACCGTTGCCACAACACAAAAATAACATACTATATTTAGATGTTCAAGAAAAAAAACAAACAAAATAACAAAAATTCCACACATCCACTTGCACAGACTTTCACAGAAAAAAAGCAGAAATATTTACATGCACAAGAGAGGAGATAGAGGGAGCGACAACTCCCACGTAATGAGTGACAAAGCTTTTGACCAAATTAACTACAAAATCATTTGTAGCTTCTACGCCTTTCAAAAAGGGGTATCACAGCAAAATATATACAAAGATCATGAATCATCAGACATTTCAAATGAGGGCAACACAGCTCCATGAGATTCTGAGTTGGGCAAAACAGCATCATCATCACGAGATTCTGAATTGGGCAACACAGCGTCATGAGATTTCGAGTTGGGCAACATAATTATTGTGAAATAAAACATTTGATTGAAGGAGATGAAGAAATAAATCAACAAGCAATAAAGTAGAATAATAAATATATCGGCCTGAAAAAAGTCATTGCTATCAAATTCTAGGGTAAATATTGAAAACCAAAGCGAAAAAACGGCCTTGACTGATTTCCATATTAATACTTCTTCAGTGTTAGTAATCTCAAAAAACAAGCTGCCTTATACGGATATAGAACGCTATTTAGGGTAATTTCATGATATTTCTTTTCAAATTGGCAAAATTTCAGCATAATTGCATAAAGGAAATAAATAATAGATATTGGAAGATCTGATATATTGAGACTTAATTAAAAATTCCATCGAAAGCTGAGATCGTAGAACAGGTTTAGGATTTTTTTTAAAAGGATTTCTTAGGAGAGAGGAGGAGGAATAGAACACAGTGGTAAAAACCAAGAGAGAAGAAAAAAAATTAATTCAGGCACAAGAACAGAATAATAAATACACGGCCAGAAATTAATGAGCAGATCTTGCAACAATAGTAATCAAATAACAATATTTACGGCCACTCTTAAATTATACTTAAAGCCTGATATTAAATTTTGAGCACAATAAAGGCGCTTTTCTTCTTAATACCGCTGAAACAAGATGGGATCATCGGCACAGTACTCGGTATAGTACTGGCTCTGTTTCAGGTACTCTTTCAGTCTTGGGGGGATCGGGAGACGGTCGATGAGGTCCTTGCGCGTGTGTTTGAGGATCTGGAAGCGGCACAAGTGATGCAGTGAATGCATGTTGCGAAACCGAGACACGGGGAACAAAAGTTGCACAGGCGCAGGGGGCAGGCCGGGGGCTCTGGGTCGAAGGAAGTAGAGGAACTTCCCACTGCGAGAGTGCTCCATGGCTTTCTCAATGAACTCCACGATGGTCGCAGCTCCGTGCGACTTCGGTTGCGAGTAGAAGCTGAACATACCTTTGAACGAAATAACATTATATAAATATGGATATTTCCTTCATTGGGTATTGCAGGTCTACCTTTATAGTGTTCGATGCGAGTGTGATGTGTGGACGATTGAGATCTGAAACTGAGGCTGAGGATGTAGCGGTCATCAGAGCTGTCCCTCACCAAGAATGACCCATCGGGTTTGTTGGACAGCTTCGATTCGGCGTCGTCCCAGCTCATGGGACCCCAGTACCAGCCGCACTGCAGGAGAAGAAGAGCAATGCAATATAGATGCCTGGATATCTTGTCACATCACTCGACACATATCATGCGCATTGACCTTGGCCTCCATAAACCAACATGGCGGTGCCGAGGTCAGGACGCGGTCGAAGCACCCGGAGAAGAAGGAGATGACATGCGCGCCTCTCCCTCCTGGCATGTCCAAGAGAATAATCGATATGGCGCATGTGTTTGCATGCAGCATACATAATGCCCTTTGTTTGCAAATCTCTGCTCGGTGCGACGGAACCCTACTCCGTAAACAAGTCAGCCTCAACGTAATTAGCCAGACAGAGAGTACTTAACTTTATTAATCAAAGCGGAGAGGCGGGGAAGGGAAGGGACTGCAATATGCTACGTTGATCGGGGCACACAGCTAGCATGCAGTCTCCTCGCACAGTGCACTGGCGCTTAGTGCAGAACTTACGTCTTTGAGTTTCCAGAGACTGTCGATGAAGTCAGCATTGCTTCCCCTGGTAGGCGTCGTTGGCGACAAACTGCTTCCAGGACCATCTGCATAACAAGAAACAACATAAAACGACCATCATAAGATTGCAGCGTTGAAATGGTAACATGCACCACGAGTCATCAAAATTCATTAACCATAACATGTATCACATTTATCGTGGTGATATACATTCGACAGCGCAATATACACACATCAGGCATCAATTGGCAAGTTACGTAAGATTAGAAGCGATCCGTAGAAAGTTATAGGCATAATGCGATATGCAAAGTGCACTCAGTTCACTGAAGTGGGCCGCGCATTTCTTATATTGATGTTCTGCTATCCCAAGGGGAACATAATTATTGACCAGGTTCGTCGACGGAGAGACCAAAAGAGAAACGAAGGTGGGCGAATGCGACGTAAATAAACACTATGATTCATCGCCAAGGATCATGCTGCTCCGCTAAAGGTAGCGATTCCATAATAAAGCGTCTCTACTTAAAGGGGGCAACGACAGAGCAACCAGCAAGAACGCTCAGAATAGGTTGTACTTGTATATATGCACAATACATATAGAGCAAAAGAAAAAGCCAGCGCTACACATGCCGACTGTGCGGCAAAATATCCTTGACCTACATAGAACAATAGAGAAGGAAGAGAGAGAGAAAAAAACGTCACATCCGGTCATGTCACATGAGAAGGAAGTGCGGGAGTTGCATAGCGATTCAATTGAGGGCATTTCGCCGCTCAAAGCCGATTGTCAATGCGGGCCAAAGGGCTTTGTAGCCAATCCAACAATTTCCTCTTCGAAATCCCCTTTAAATTCGCACACAAATCGATTTCCCTTTGGAATGCATGGCGACGGAACACTGCTCCTCTCGCAGACGACGTTGTTCCAAAGACGCGAGCACCTGTGCGGTCACGTGATGATCACGTGATTAGCAGACATTTGATCGCAGGAGATAACAACACCGATTGATTTTAGGTCATTAACCTCCTCTGGACCGATCGCGGAACAGGTGTATAATTTCACATCTTCTTTTTTGGTCGCCATAGCAACCAATATGGCTAAATTCTGATGAAGAAAGCGACGCATGCGCGCGAACGTTATTGGCCAAACAGCGCGCATTGGAGGATTAATTAAACCGCTGAAGGGCTCTTCGGGCGCGCCCTCTTCAGGCTTCAGGCAAGTGTGCAAAAAACAGCATGCCCCACACGAAGCAGTTCCAATGGTCGAGAGCTCAGCTGACATTTCATGGATAGTAATACGTAGTAATATCCAGGGCAGAAAGGAAAAAAAAAAGCGTATATTTTTCCCTCGTGATATATACCGCTGAAAGTTCAGCAGCTAATACTACAGTGAATTATTGAAGACGGTTGACGAGTCACACACACGCGTGTGTTATATTATATCTAGCACGATGGATGGAGCTCCATCCGCGAATGGGAAATGGAGAATGTCCCGAAAATGGGAATCGCTATAACTGGAGAGCGCCGGGCGCGCAGTAATGGCTGAGATCCCGCGGGAATCCGCTTCCGATCACGTGATGGAAAATGGCACTTACGCAGAATAAACACTATTAGTATTTGCATTTAATAAACCTAACGGAGTTATAGGCTGGAATTCCATTTGCGGAGTCAAACGATATCTCCAAGTCCTCGAGTAACCTCAATTCGGAGTATTTGTACTGGAAAGGGGGGGGGGGGGGCGTTATCGGATTCAGAACATGTCACCCAACACGCATCTCTAATTGCCAAGGGAAGGTGCCTCACTAACCAACCAGCTTCTACGCCGAGGGAGAAATGAGTTGGTTGATCCAGGTAGCCAGCAGGGGTCGTCAGCGTTATAAATATTTACGCAAAACAAAAGATGGATATACATTCATTGTGAGATGAATATAGGCAGCAATCGGGGTCTCTGCATGAGGTCGATGCGCCTGAAGGTTGAATGAAGTGAACAAGCGAGATCCAGGGTTGCTGAAACCGCTTCCAGGGGTCATGTTACACCCGGTAGGAAGAGAGGGAAAAAGTAGCATATAAACAAGTAAGCAGGCAACATACATCTGGAGAAAGATGAGGAGAGAAAGAAAGTAGCATAAGAGATTATGTCAGAGAGATGAACATCGGCTGACAGCTGGACAACGCAAAATATCAACAATGACCCGGAGAACACGTGTTTAGGAAGACCTCAATGTTTACAAAGCTACGAGGCCAACGAGTATAAATAGACAGAAACAAAGTGTTAAAACCGCCAAACAAGCGTCAACAGATGTACACGCTCAGTTTAAATCTGCAAATTTAAAACCGTTGACATCCAGGGAATAATAAAACATCGGACCAATAACATTGAAAAAAAAAAAAAAACAAAAAAAAACAAACAAAAAACAAACATAACGAGTGACGTCACTGGACCAGGACCCGGAGGGATCGCGAAGTTTTTCAAAGAGAATTCCCAGAAAAGAGGAAACTTAGACGCACTACTTAAGAACTTAGGAATGATTGCGTTTATCAAGACGTTCTCAATCGAGTGCCCACTTCAGCCAGAAGTAAAAAACAAGATATTTTGTGCCGTTTTAATGACGAGATACTATGTCTTCCTGATACACGCAGCGTGTATTCGCCACTAGCATCTCGTGCGTAAAGAAGTAAACATCAGCTTCTTGAAAGAATGTCTTCCACAAGAAAAAAATAAATAAATATGGGTTTGCAGGTTTAGACTTTGTGGATGATAAAAATAAAGTAGGAAGAGATCTTTGCCCTCAACAGAGGAATTTCCAGTACGGATATCAGTTCCCCATCTGCAGTGAATTAACTGAGGTGTTGTTCCTGCTGAGGGGAGACTTACAGTCGCAGTCATTCAGATAACATGGCCTTGTACAGAAAACAATATACCACGACTGCATATTAAACGAAACCTGGATCGCATTAAGCTCTGCTTATAATTCTCACAATTATATTCGAAGTTTGTCGTGTGCTCAAATATAGCTCGTATTCTTGGAGGGCAAAGTCTAAAACGCTGGCCACCAATTTTGTACTGACCACAGCTATGGTGAGTATACAGGTGAGTCACGGAGCAGTAATGCAATTAGAATGTTCCAGACGTTCGCTTGGACCCACCGTCTCAGACATCACGATATTTGCGCGGAGAAATTAATTAACGTTGATTAGGCAGCAGGATGTACATATATACCCACAGACGCAACCCTCCCATTCATTATTCAATACGTATACACGATATATAGACAAGCAAATGTATTATGTAAGCATGCCGCGGCTCAATGTTGGAGCAAATACGATGATCGATGCTGACCAACCAACCCTTCTCCGGAGATTTTGGCAATCGGCACTTCGCGGAAGACCCATGTATTTATGGCAGAGACACATTTACAAGATACAAGTGGGTTAGGTAACGCTGAACGGATGACGTAACAAGGGAGGGAGCGGGATGCCACGTCTGCTGAATAAACATGAGAAATCGTCGGAAAACGAGCTACGAGTACGAATGCGATAACAATCGGTGAGACATCGCAGAGGCCGAACGGGACTAGTTTTCATTTGGCCCTTACAATAACACAACCGCAAAGCAAATAATTATGCACGCAATGCCCATAAACAAGGTCGTTTAATTACAATACATTTACTATTGCGTTGGATAACAGAACTGTCAATATACATGTGACTTCTGTTAGCATACAATACATACGCAGTTGGCGCACTATTTTTACCGCGAAATGGAAATTTAAATAATTAAGAAAACTCGGTCAGATGGCGTTGAAGAGAGGCATTTTTCTTGTTCGAATCGATTGAAAGAATTGATCTGAATTTCTACTCTGTTTACAAACACTACACAGGAGCTGACAACCATGGAACGCGCGCGGCATTTGGTTTGAAGATCGAAGGGAAATTAATTGCAAAGGTGATTTAGCCAGAGTCGTGCGTACGGGTGGCGTGAGTGATGCGTGTAGCAGGTGCGACATATAACCATGTTCTGATCAATTAATTCCCTCGATGTTGTTGTCAGAAAACGACAATGAAGAATAGACGCACCTTCACCTGATCATTACTCAATGCTAACACCTTTTGTATACAGTGCTCAGTGTGTCAAATATTGCAGCAGTACATACATACCCGGTAAGTCTTATACCACAAAATCCATATACATATACACGTACACTCCCTTCGTACGGATGAAGGGCGAACATGTATATAATAAATTATAAATACATCGCAAGTGACTAAGAATTCATGGATACACCCAAGCCCCGAGATTCAGCGGCAATTATTCGTGTTCATGATGAGTGTCATTGGCACCATCAATCAATATCACGCCTTGACGAAGCAGAGGAAGAAATGGCCGCCATGTTGGCTCCTTCTTCTTCGGCGTCCTTGGTGATAAATCCCTGCAGTCGCACACTTGACATGGATTCCACGGAACGAAAATGCATGCAGTCGCACGGAGAAGGGCGGGCAAAAAGCACAGCCAAGGTTGCTTCCTTCTCTATGCTAATCATAATGGAAAACACAATGACTTCGGGTTTTTTCGCCTTTAATGCAATAAATATTTTAGCAGGTATTTTTTTTTATAGCGGGGTGAACCTCTTGTGGAATCAAGGGGAAACAACTAGCTCAGAATATGAGCAGATAAAAGCTCAAGAAAAGAAAAAAAAAGAGGACGAAAACGAGAGTTGGTGCGATTTTTTTGTTGTTGTGTGAGGTATTTTTTAGTTTAGAGGGATTCCATGCCGGGATTTTTTAGTGTAGTTAGTTTTTGTTTTTCACGAGTATTTGCGAGGAAAGGTCAACGAAAACTGGCGTTCTTCCAACACCTTGCTTGTAAAGGGGTAAAAAAAAAAAAAAAAAAAAAAAAAAACGTGAAGCAGCCCACACCTCCGTAAGAGCGCATGCAAATGAAATGGTCTCGCAGGCAGTATTTGCCGCCCTTTCCGCCGCAGAAATGGCGGGAAATGGAGGGAATCCATTCGCATTTGGCTCGACAGCACGCGACCATTGGCACAGCGGGCATCCACGGCGTCCACGCAACACGGCCATGCCTCAGACGGCCCCTTACAATTGCAGACAGGAAAAGGACGACATTTACCCGAAAGCCCCAAGACGGATGCATGCGGAGTGACTGCCACAACACACAGCGCGTGCTGCGTGCCCCAAAGGCCAAATATGCAATCCCATAGATTAGCCAAGGCCGCCTCCGAGCGCCGCCGCCCTGGGCCGCCATGCTGCCTGTCAAATGCATCTGCGACTCGGGTTGCAGAAAATGCTCCTGGCCGAAACATCTAAGATATACTTCGCATCTTGCATGCTTGCAACACGCGGTGTTCGGTTGCGCAGTTTATCATATACTGATGGTCGATCTGCAATGTTCCCAACGATTCCAGCGAATGCCCGCCAACAGAGATAACAACCGTTGCATTTGGCCAGAGGTTAAGTAAACGCAGCAGAGGGCATGCACACCTGAGAATTATATGAAACTCCAGCCGCGGATTTGTAGCGATGAGTGTTGTAATGGACGCTGCAGATGGACAGTGTTATGCGAGGATGAATCCGAGACTGTCTGCTTGTAGGGCGGAAAGATAAACTGGGCACACCTCTCTGGAGGGAATTAGGCCCCTTGATTGAATGGCGAACAACGAAATTGACAGATCTCTTCACGAAGAGGGCGATGCCAATTGGCTAAAAAGCGAGAATGGTCGACAGTCGACTGAAACACAACTAATGAGTTTCCAACAGTTTGCATGACAGAAGCGAAGACGAAGCGAATGCATTAGCTGACCACTGTAAGGTCCAATTCATTGTCCAGTCTGACAGAGCCACTAATGACATTAACATTAGGGGGGACGCCGTTGACCGCTCAGTGACCAACGCTCACACGCCCACAAATCACGGGACAAAAGAAATCGGGATGTTGTTCATTTCGGATGAGTGTCCAACTGTACACGTATTGGTCACTACTGGTCACTTGATGAAGAACAGTGAGTGCGTTGCATAATATCAATAATCGAGCGGCATCGAACTCTGACGTCATCATAATAGTGAATTAAAGGCGTTTACAGATATTGCAACAGCACACATAACCATAAGTCCCATTAATGACCATCGTGAGACAATGCCCTATGCCGGACAATGCCCTAGATGCCGGGCCCCCATGGTTACGGATCGATACCACAATCTGCAACCATCACAGCGGTCAATGAGCCGGTCAAAGCGCTGGACAGCCGCTCTGCTATAACGGATGAGGAATCAGAGGCGCCATCTCTTTGAAGCCACTGGCCGATTGACCATCGGGCCTGACGAAACCCAAGGTCGCTGTCTCCCCAATCCACGAGCCGACACAACATTCCACAACAATTAACGGCATAGCAACAATACAATTTATTCAGTTATAAATAGAGATGCGCTCAAAGAATCCGGCAAGCGAACAAAAAAATCCGAGCGTTGATGACTTTCAGAGAATGCGTTGCGCAGATGTTTGTGTTGCGTAAAATATATTGTATAAAGAACGCCTGCCGTCAGTATTGCGCTATCATGGGGCTGTATATATACGCTATCATCACAGCGCCCTATATCAAGTTATATGCCCCAATTGAGATGCAGGAGAGAGCCGGTCTCACAAAGCGTCGACGTGATAAAGCCGGTCGAACAGATCAGGATTCACGGCCTTTTGTCTAAAGCAATGGCCACATAACACCGGATCGACTCGCAGAGTAATGAAAAAGACCGGGCCACGAGCTCTGCAAACGACCCATTGCCGCGGGAAGGTCGCAAGCAGGACAGACATTACACAGAACTCGCCATTTATCGCCCACAGCAACTCGCCATCATTCTTCGTGTATGGTCATCGCAATGTATACGGCTGACACGCGGAACTGATTGGATTGGTCAGGCATTGACCCCAGTGACCTCAACCTACTGAACTCATAACATGACGCAGAAACAGAAAATAGAGTGAATCAGCCAAAAGCTCAGAACCCGGAAGCGGATGCAATACATGTATAGCTAAACCGCTGAACACGATTCTTGGAGTTGTTTTGACTTTTGTGTAGCCAGGTCTGCGGTTTTTAGCTCGTGATCTCACCCTCAGCATAATTATACAGCGTGAAGCATCAAGGTTCTTGAAGGGCCCCAGCTGTCGGTCGGGCGATCCTAAGGGGTTTCCCCTGCTATCCCGCTGTGAGCCGTTTGCCTTCTAACGAGAAATCCCATCCGGCGAATACACCTCAAACACGGGGCTCGTAAATCTCGGGTGCGGACAACCCGGGTGAAGTAGCGGGAGGGGGAAGGGTGACGCATCCTCAGGGAACACTGACGATGGTTTATGCAAGACGGGCGTCTCGTTAATCAAGGTTTACCTTTAACTAGACGTTAACATGTAATAGTAAACTGAATCAGGACTTAGCTCCGACCTTTCATAATGTTATATCAGACGTTTGTATATCACGGGAAACTCAGCCAAGAATAACAATTAGTTCTGGGAAAATTTCGGAATGGTTCGGCTGCTGGGGTGTGGGTAATCGTCCCAGCCCTAGTAAGCCGAGACGAAATGAAACAAATTAAGACGACGTGAGAAAAAAAAAAAAGACACTTACACGATTAATATCCATTTCGTAATTGGTTTATAATGCACGCATATGCAAGAAAATAAATAAGTCTTCCATGAAAAACTACATCATTAAGCGGGAGAAAAAATTTAGATTGCGGGATGGTAATAAAAGTGACTATAAAAAAGTTCAATTTCAGATGGGAATGCAGCGGAATTATAAGATGAAATCATCCGTGACGCTATTAGGAGAGACACATTAATGCGACACCTATCACAGGAGGATGGCGGCCAAGTCTGTCGCCGGCTATTGTCCGCAGCAGACATCCATTACATCGCATGGCAGCCCATGCGAGGTGTTGGCGCTGCGACGACATTAACAGTGTGAGTTATTGGGAGAATCACGCTGAAGGAAAGAGACCCGAGATGTGGAGCATATACGCAGTAAATGCAGGGGACTCTTGCGCTTGATGTATTTCAGGCAGACTGAGACGGTGGACTTGAGAAAAATAACGAATCATGGGAATGATTGAAGATACGAGGATGGGTTGGCCCAGGAGAGGCATTGCACATTCACACGGCCACTGTGTGCAGACCATAACAATTACCGGTCGAGATTTACGACCTCGGTTGCCATGGAGATCAACTGACCACTGGGTGACCAAAGACAGATGCAATATGACTTGATGAAAACGCAATCATTCTCTGCACGCACCACAACCGACGGATCCATGGGCAGTGGTCCCGACGCCCGGAAGTGCTTTGACCGGAAGTACGTCGACTTATCGGTGACCGTGGGTCGGACAGTCGCCGAATAACATTAACAGCGACATAAAAAATGCACGCAAGGCAGTTGGTGTTCCAGGAAACGGTTGCCATGGAAATGGGCTATGAAGGTTAATGACGCAGAATTTACAAAGTATAAAGTACGTGTATAGTCAACACGGTTGCTGGGCATGGCCTTGCTGTCATGGATACCATATAAACACACAGACGCACCAGTTGCATTACATGAGTTGTCTCCTTGGATACCACCAAGATGAGTTGGACGGATTCGCGGACACGCGTACCTGTCGCGGGCCATAATGAAACTGGTGCCTGGACGATCAAATGAACAGATCGAGCTGCATTCGCCGATCTAATCAGCGATGCTTTTAATGCATTATCGATGACCGCGTGTGGTCGATACCGCAGTCCACTATTTTTGTATATGTTGATTATGTGTGGCGATTTTTCGGCCCATATGTCGTCGTCGTCGTCCGGATGACAGATCTGCGTCTAATTCGCACCGCAAACCACAGCCGCTGACCACGCACACAAAGAGATGCCTCATTCCTTCATTAAAACGCAGATGGCCAGACGGACTCATACCCACTGACCGAACGACTTACGAGCAAGACGCCGATGCGCACAAAGAACAGCGCAGATATACGCCGTATGCATGCAATATGCATGGCGTTTCGCCTGCTCGGGCCAGCGGAACAGGAGGAGCAAGGCCATAATACAATTCATGCATCATAAGAACAAAGACTCCTGACATGCTCCCTTGGCTCTGGTCCCGAAAATCAATTAGGGAATTGGTTATTATCATCTATTACTGTCACTGCATATAATTCTGGATTCAAGTATAGGGGAGCGAAAAACATAAGCGTGTATGTCTGTGTGCGTGGTTGATTGCTCGATGAAATTTCAATTAGTTGTAATGAGGTGATCACAGCGAACAATTGTTTGTTGATTGATTACGTAACAACATGTCCGCCACGCAGCTGGTGTTCAATTGATATTCGATCAATGGTTGATGACATGGAAGCATTGATCCAAGTGCAACGATCCCCCTCTCAACCAACAAAATCAATCTGCATTCAATAAAATTCATCACTTTTCAACTGGTAATTCGTAAGGCTATATGTCAACAGTGTTTGTCCATAAATCTATATAATAATATATCACTGCACATTAATCCATCCGTGATTTTGTTAATAATAATATCCGTTAATAATCCATATGGCGATTTGAGAAGTTTCAGTCCTGACTCCTGAGTGTCGAAGGGATCGACCATTTTTCGGAAGTCAAAAGAAGGTTAAACGCGTCTCTCCTACGACGTCGTACGACATCAACAGATCGATGATGTCGCACCCATGGGGTCTACGCGTTCCAGGTCGCAGAATCCTCAAGACAATACTCATTGCACCCGGAGGACAATTAGAGATCACAGTTTTTTGTTGAGAAACAGTTTGCAATCGATGTTTTCAGGGTTCGCGATTGTTTCAATGACACGATAAGAACGACACTATTCATGGCTAGTAGGGCGAAATCGAACGAATGTTAAGCACTGTTTGTTATTATCGAACGAACTGTAAGCTGTTTGTTGTTGCAGGAATTGTGTCTGGGACAATCGACACACGAGTGCTAACGAACTAAACTTAGATGTCGGTACAACTACATCACTATTGTAGAGTACAACAAAAAGTAAAAACTAAAAAGTTGTTGAATCATTTAAATTAAATGAACTTGTGGTGAAATCGTGGAAACCTGGGCCCGGAACTCATTGACGTCATCAAATAATGTGCACTTAGAGACCTCGTTAAGAGCATTTTGCAATTTGCTGTAAGAGGCAGGACGAAGCAATAAGACGAATAGACGCAGCATCTTATGCTGGCGATCAATCACGACATTCATTTCCTGGAATTCGAAATGTCTCGCCATAAGAACAGCAATCCAACACGAACGTCATGGCGTCGCCCTTTAAGCAGACGATCTTCAGAATTGCGCGGGAAACCCCGAAGAAGCGAAAACATCCTTAAAACGAGGAAGGAATTCATAATGAATGAACTCTGAACAGACCAGAAAGGTAGAAAAACAAAAAGAAAAAAAATACGCGATTGACTAATTATCTTAAAATAGAAATTTAACTATTTGAATCGAAGCCCATCACGGATGTTCAGTGCACGGGTGACAGAGCATCGTTGCCATTTGAGGAGACTAATCCGCGGATTGCCTTTTAGCCGGATTGGCAGTCTCAGAAAGGGCGAACGTGACGTCATATGACACACGCAACGTTTCAATTGCATCTTAGAACCTTAGCATATACAGAACTCGCACTTTCCGGGGTAAATACGCCAAGCATAAGAGTTGCGGGCGCCCTTATCGATCAGTATACGCCGCTTTCCGGCTTCGGGACAAACATTGAGAGTTCAGAACAGTGCTCGCAGATGACGCATGCGCACTGCATAACATCTGCGCATAACGTTAACACCTTCAAAGCCACTGAGTGAATAACACGACGCAACATACATATATGATTCACAAGCCAAGCGATGACAGCCACGGAAATCAATGGCGTAGGGCGACGCTCTCATCAAATCTTAAATCACTGAAATTGATTTTCAGTAAATCAACGACCTCATGCGTTTGACCTTGACAGCCTAGCTAGCGCAGAATGCCAACTCCGTAAATCATTCGAAGAGTATGCTTCGCCCGATCTTTCCCGTTTCTCACGAATACGTATATAAATATTAAATGCAGATTCGGGTTTCGCGGATTGCAATCGTCGAAGCCTTTCTGCCGGAGTTCACTGATGCTCCTTCGGCTCTGTTCTTGACCAAAGAGCGCATGCGCAGAACGCTGATGAGGAAGGAGGGAGGGAAGGGGAGGGGGGGGGGGGGGTCTGCAAATTAGTCAAATCTAATTACGACGAAGAGGAACAGAAGGCAGCCAGAAATTGCAACCGATTATGTATGCACAAGCGATGCGGTATTTAACAAACGTTTGGTGTAGATGATGTTACGTAAGACCAAGAATTTTCAGCTGGTTCCATTGTGAACAAGTCAAGTTGTATACATGTATGTATATAACTATAATTATATGCAGTACAAACTAATGGAGTTATAATTACGGTCATAAAATACTCATAAACCGTCATTTTAACATCATAATGATTACAGATGAGCCATGTAAATAGCAGAAGCTGAAATAAAATTGAGCATAATTACGTAAAATTAGGCAATGTGACATAGATACACAGCTTTAGCGACATGCTGAGATCCAGGGTCGGTGATCGACTTCTCTAAATCACTAAATGCATTCGAACTATTCAAAGCATTGCATAACCTGTATTGATCCCTGATTAATGACTAAATAACGTGAGAATAACCTGGTCAGCAGAATATATTCATAAGGATGACATGAGTGGAACTAAGCTGGAAGAATTCTACTAACCCTGAATGTTGTGCGAGGGGATGGAGGCCATCATGCTAACAGACATCATGTTCTGGGGCCCATAAGCACTCGATGACAAACTCTGCGCACTGCTCAGACTTGTGGTCGACTGATGACTGACCGAGAGGCTCCTTGTCTGGAAGCAACTGTTGGTACTGCCCCACGAAGCAGTACTGCCGGAAATGTCTCTGGGCAGAGTGATGCTGGAGTGATGGTGTGCTGGCGATCGAGGCACTTTCATTCTGGATGAGCGTGGAGAGCAGACGCAGCCTGGGTTGGACACTGGACTGCCCAGACTGCTAGGAGCGATGGCGTGGGTTGGGGTGCTACTGCGCTTCTTGGAGCTGGAGGAGGCTGAGCTGGATCCCATGGTGGTGTACTTGTGGAGGCTGGAGTCGCTGGAGTGGCGGTCCTTGCTCTTCTTGCTGAACAGACTCTGGAACTTGAACTTATCTTTGAACGGACTTCGCTTTTTCTCATGTTTGGTCTCGGTCGTCAGCTGTAGTCTGCGATTGTGGGCGGCTGGCGGGGGTTCGGATCTGGAGGAGAGCACCTCGGATGAAGCCACAGAGCTCAGCCCATCGCAGGTGTCAGTGTCAGTGAAGCGATCAGAGTCAGTTTTCACGCTCTCTGGCTTTGACCAAGGGATGCCAAGGCTCCTGGCCTCTGTCATAACTTCATCCCAACTCATGTGAGTTGGTTCGATGACGTCCTCGGATGGGTTGACGTCAGATTCAGAGCCCGACCCTTTTCCTGAAGACCGCTTCCCCACGGTTTCCCTCATGATGGTCCCCTCGTTCAAGAGACGGTAATTTTTCTCAGGAATCGGAGGAGCAACATCATTGTCCTCACTGTCAATATCAAGGTCAAGGTCGATGCCATCATCAAGGTCATCACCAATGACGTCATCATCCCCAACATCATCCTCATCAGAAGCGAGCAGTGTTCCAGAAGTTTCATTTGTCTTCACAGTTGATTCGCTCTCAGCAATCGACTCTTCATCCTCAATCTTACTGCTTCGAGAACTCTCACTACTTGCCGTTCCGTTGCCCTCGTCCGCAGAGAGACGCTGGATCCCTTTGGGTACAGAGGCATAGATATCCTCTACAGAGGAACTGAGGTCTTGATCATCTGCTTTGCGGCGATCTTTGCGGTAAATCCTGGAAATGGAGCTGTCTGCAGGGTAGTATTCTCCTTTGTCATCACCCAGAGGCTGTGGGTGTATCTCCACGGTAGTTTCAATGTTTATTCTGCCTGACTGGTTGAGGTTCTGGTTGATATCCAAGTTTGTAGGCTTAGCAGCAGCTACACTAGCACTGACAACTTCTGTGTTATTGTTACCAGAATTGACTTGCTTACGGAAAGTTGGGTAAATCCTGAAGGGATCTGATGACGGCTTCACATCTCCAGTGACGTCAGGAGAGTTGAAGAAGAGATCTCTCATGCCAGGAGTGGTGGGCGCTGAGACTGCTTCAGGAGAAGGCGTGAAGAGATCGCAGCGGTCTCCAATGTTGGAGCTCTTGTCGCCACTAGAAGCCTGATCGTCGAGAGTCGCATACCCAGATTCTTGTCGTTCAAAGTGAACTTCCAAGTCAAAGACATTGTCACTAGTCGCTGTACTGGGGCCGGAACTCAGCCGGTGCTCACTTGTTGTGCTTGAGAGCTCACGATTGGAGTCTCCGTTTATCAGGACTCTGCGTTCCTTTTTGTCAGGAATACTAACAGGAGGTAAATCCGTCTTCTTTCTCCGAGCAGGGGAATTCCTGTGCTCTTTCACGACCTGATTGTTTGTCACTACGCGCTCATACTTCTTGTCCTTTTTCGGCAGAGTAGGAGTTGGCATGTCAGAGAAGGAATTATGATTACACTGGCTCTGACTGCGGTCGTTCCCGTTGCTGATGTGATCGCCATTTGTTTCTTTCAGCATTTGATCGTTGTTGAAAAATAAATTATCATCAGAATCCGGGGATCCTTCCAAGTCTAATTCAATGTTATGTCGAGATTCCTCATTTTCAAAACTAGACAGAGATCTTCGACACGGCAGCTTGGGGCTGTATGAGGCTGCAAAGGTCGACAGTGGCCTCATACCGTGGCCGTTCGGGATTGGGCTACCACACGATGGAGGCAAGTGCCAGTCTATCGGCTCTGAGACATCGCCAACATACGAAGGAATTCTGTCAAATTTTTGAAGGATGACTTTCCCATCAGGGTTATCCACATCGACATCTTTTCTTTCCGGTTTAACGACTTTTTTTTTCAGTTTACTCCACATTTTGAGGAATGGAACAAGTTCTGATCAGAGAGATGCACACAATACATTCTGGAACATTTCCCAAACACCCTCCATAGGCAAGTCCAGGAAAAAAGGCAATCTATTCTATGGAATAGGTATGTCTCCTGCGTGAAGGGCACTCTCTAAGTAGTCCACGAATGCTGAAAATAGAAGAAGAAAAAAGTTAGGCTACAATGAAAGGAAAAATTCACCACCAGGAAGAGTTTTTTCTTTAATTGAAGAACTTCAACATAATTGCTAATCACACGTGTGCGACCAACTAAATGCGCATTTTGTGTGACACAGCTCCTTGGAATGCAGAAGCTGAATTTATAAATAATTGAAAGTGAATTGCTAAGTGGATTATGACGTATATAATTAAATATGATAACAGACAAGCATGCACGATACCATCATATATCACCCTGTACCCTCCTCAATTAAATTGACAATTAACTAATCCTTGTGTTTAGCTAACCCCCATGAGTACAACATACATGAAATTGTAATTATTCGCGCACTTATGATTGAACGAGAGTAAAATGAAATCCGGGAATATAATTTTTCTTAGCTCAATCATAGTTCGAACGTACCTCCTCAAAGTTGAAATCAAGCTTCAAACCTCGGATATTGCACCGCAACGTCCTGAATTTAGAATATAATCCCAAATTAATCAGACCCTGAGCGGAGTTTTCTCGCCCCTGGACCAGCGCGGGAACAGCAGCGGCAGCATCTGAGAGTCGCAGCAGCAGCAGCCGCAGCACAGGTAAAGCGAGTGCTATCGATCTGAACAGAGAGCTGCTGGCGCTACACTCAACATAAATAAACTGTCACTCAATTCGACTAGAGTGTTTGAACTCATCAGACGATGCACACGGTAGAAAATGCGTAATCATATAAATATTAAAAGCACAATTCACCTGGCAAATTCCTAGAAAGCAAATCAGATTGGTTCGGACAGGAATCGATCGCATAAATGACTTCGCAGCTGACTTTCCTCTCCAATGTTTATGTTTGGCCAAGTCTCGCGCTGAGGACGAGAGTTGCGCGGGAATCTCACAAAAACTAGAGCTGTGCAAGTACGAAATGATTATCCTAATCAAACTTGTCGACTTTTTTTCTCATTATATTACACATTTTCTTGAGGGAAAATATATATTTCTACATAAAAAAAGTTACATTTATTGTGTTATATTCTAACAATAGCTGCTTGGATTACTCAAAGGATTTATTTTTTCGTCTGGCCAACCATAACGCACATATAACGAACATAGGTGCGTTATGATTGGCCAGATGAGTAACATGAAGCACGCCTAATCATATGCTGCATACTAGTATACACTTATCATACAGTGGTATTCTTCAATGTGGCTTAATGTATCATAACTCGCTGTATTTTTCCATCATAATCATTGAAACCTCTCGTTTCAACTCACTCTTAGAGAAGTAGTTTTATTATTTTATACAAAATTTTGCTTTATTAACGGAGCAAATTATAACCGATGTCGTGGTTTGATGTCTCAGGATATTCCTAACTTATTTTAAACAGTGAGTATTAACGAAAGTTTGTACACTGCGATACGCAGCTTATCATGTTTTAGTGTTGTTTAATGTTGTTCTATTTGATGCAATATGCACATCAGAAGTGAGGAGAAATGTACGCATATATGGACGTACATTTGTTAGGATGGTGTGTTAACAAATTATTCCTTTGGTAAATCCCCGAGAAACGCAAACGGAATAACAGGGTTATTTTACTTATTTACCAAAAGTATTATTTATCAAGCATTGCGGCAATATGATCAATCGTTTATGGGGAAGTGTGGATCACTTTTATAGTTCAGGCGATATAAATTATAGTTATTTCGCCATGCATTTTAATGTCAATTATTATAGTAATTGCATGGTTGGGTAACAATTGCCAGAAGTTGCTCATTTAAACAGTTAATGAAAATCTTTCATGGGCATACAGAAGAGGTCACACAATAAATCATTGATATAATTTATCCTGTGGTAAATGATTTTGCATGCTGTTTTTCATCCGTCTTGAATTTAAACATAACAAAGATTCTTTGCATGTTTATTACACACACACACACACACACACACACACACACACACACACACACACACACACACACACACACACACACACACACACACACACACACACACACACACACACACACACACACACACACACACACACACACACACACACACACTAATATATTTTTTTTAATTTGAAGGCACACATTTGACAATAACGCCATCGTGCTGTATGATTGTTTACAGCCTCTTACAGTGTCTACGGCTCGGATTAATTAATTGTTGCGCACATCAGGTTCCGCCATTGTGCGGCAAAGATCTGTTGGCAGCTCTTTGTTTTTTTTCCTTTGTTCTCTTTCGTATTTTTCCCCATTTATTTTTCCTATTTCATTTTCGCACTTTTTGGTTTTTCAGGCCATGTCTAGTTTGTTCTTGAAGCTATATTCATTGAGTCAGTGGCCACTGTTCTGAAGAAGCTGGCTGTTCCGGTTATCAATGGTTCGGAAAGTACCTAGTGTACTAGTACAATAGTACTTGCATAACCCCTAATACCCCAATTTAATCTGGTCTCGTTTGCACATGTAGCTTGGCAATTTATATCTTGATTTCAGTGCTAGAAAATTCTTTCTTCTCAATATTACATGTACCAGTGCAAAGTGCATACCTTATTTGACTTTTGATTTTTGATTGTTTTTTTAATAACAATGGTAGGCCTAAGTAGGCAAAAGCATAATTTGCATGCCTGTACATAACATGGTATTATTCGTTAATCGTTTTTACCTGGTCATTGAATTTTGTATGTATTCTGCTTAAATTGTGAATAGTGTTTAGAGCTCTTTGGATTTGAGGCTATATTACATAAATTTTCATTTATTTTGTTATACTGCGACAATTTCATGCCACGATTAAAGAATAAATTGTTTTATAGTGTATATTTGATAAAAGTGATAATAATGCAAGTTTTCGAGTACGATATGCTGAAATTATTCGAACCATTGCGCAGCTCTAGATGTGAGGTGACGCGCATGCGCAGACTGAACAGAACCTCGTGTTGTGGCCGTGTTACAAGAAATCAACGAAGATGTTGGTTTTATTCGAAACGTCGGCGGGTTACGCCATATTCAAAGTAAGTAATGGTATTTTATAATACAAGGAGAATCTGATCACATGCACAGCGCATGTGAATGATTGTCAATATAAGTGAAGCTCTTGAAATAGCATTTTTGTATGAAGCCATGTGCTCGGCTATCGGCCGCATGGCCGCCGAGCTGGAGACTGTTTATCTTCTCACCTAGTCAGTATGAAGTTCTGCGTTAAACTTACTGATCGGTCTCATTTGAAATCAGGCCTTTTCTCAGTGAACTATTCATTGTACATATTACAATGCATGTCCTCTCACTTGCAGCTCCTCGATGAGAAGAAATTACAGTCCTCAGAGAATTTATACCTGGACTTCGAGTCTCCTGAATCAGCAAGCAAATTGTAAGTAAATTAATTACAATGGTTGAACGAATTGAATTCTAACCCAACCTCCAACAGGCTCAAATTGAAGCACTTCAAGAAATTTGATGACACTACCGAGGCCCTTGCAGCGGCAACAGCGGCCGTGGAGGGCAAGATGGGAAAGACGCTGAAATCAGTCCTCAAGAAGATCGTTGTGAACGAGGCCAAAGAAACGCTGGCCGTGGCGGATGCCAAATTGGGCAACAGCATCAAGGAAAAACTGAACATTGCATGTGTTTCTAACTCTGCCGTTCAGGATCTGATGCGATGCATTAGAACACAGACAGAGAGTCTGATCTCTGGTCTGCCCCAGAAAGACATGAGTGCTATGTCACTCGGTCTGGCTCACAGGTTTGGGGAATCACTGATTCAACCGCTGACAATACTGATTTTCTTGATTTCAGTCTCTCCCGGTACAAGCTCAAATTCAGTCCAGATAAGGTGGACACCATGATCGTTCAAGCGATCTCCCTGCTTGATGATCTCGATAAGGAGTTGAATAATTACGTTATGCGTGCTCGTGAATGGTACGGTTGGCATTTCCCTGAGATGGGAAAGATTCTCACTGACAATATGGTGTACGCCAAGGCTGTTCTGTTAATGGGTAAGTCAGTACAGGAGATATCTCTCAATTAGGATAATAAAAAAATTCATTTCTCTCAGGATGCAAGTTAAACTGTGCCACCACAGATTTCTCACCCATTATGCCTGAAGAACTGGAAGAGGAAGTTAAAGCCGCTGCAGAAATCTCCATGGGAACAGAGGTCTCCGAGAGCGATCTCCTCAATATCTCCTCTTTGTGTACACAGGTTAGTTGATTACAGTTTTGCAAATTAATTTAATTCATTCTGAGCTGATGATGGAAAACCCTAAGTGGATTCTTGAATTAAAAACATGAGAAAACACATTTCGTCACTACCGCTGAAGCTCGCTATTGATCATGTTATGCGGTAATATCGCACGTTGAAAGTAATTCAGAATTTGTTTTTCGTAAACAGGTGATTGAGATTTCTGAGTACCGCAACAAACTCTACGATTACCTCAAGAACCGCATGGTAGCCATTGCTCCCAATCTCACCGTTCTTGTTGGTGAACTGGTTGGAGCTCGCCTCATTGCTCATGCAGGTATGACCTTTTGACCTCTGCTTGATGGCGATATGATTCCCTCTTTCTTTTTAGGATCTCTGATGAATCTTGCCAAACATCCTTCGTCCACTGTTCAGATCTTGGGTGCAGAGAAAGCTCTGTTTCGTGCATTGAAAACTAAGCATGACACGCCCAAATACGGTCTCCTCTACCACGCCATGCTGGTGTCATCCTCAAGCGCCAAAAACAAAGGAAAAGTCTCGCGTATGCTGGCAGCCAAGGCTTCCCTGGCGATCAGAGTGGATGCTTTGGGTGAAGGAGAAGCAGATGCCAATATGGGAATGGAACACAGGGCTAAACTGGAGTCGCGCTTGAGAGCCATGGAAGAGGGCCATGTGAGTCCTTTTTTTCCCATGATTGCCAATGATGGACAACTGTGATCTTGATTCAACATGATGTACAGATCTCGTCACTACCACTGAGGCTTTTAATTAGTTTAAATTTTTTTAAAGTTTTAAAGATACTTCTGGTTTATAATTTAATTTTAAAAGATATTTTCAATCTGTTTTCGGTCTTTGACTGCCAATGATGGATAATCGTGATCTTGATTCAACATGATGTACAGATCTCGTCACTACCACTGAGGCTTTTAAATTTTTAATTAGTTTAAATTTTTTAAAGTTTTAAAGATACTTCTGGTTTATAATTTAATTTTAAAAGATATTTTCAATCTGTTTTCGGTCTTTGACTGCCAATGATGGATAATCGTGATCTTGATTATTTATGATGTACAGATCTCGTCACTACCACTGAGGCTTTGATATTAGATATTGATTAGAAAGAATTATATGCAATTTTTTGTCTTGTAAATTTTTATAAATGTTTTTGGTCTTTTTTTTACAGTCACGGAAGCTTACAGGATCCGGAAAGAAACAAGCCCAATGGGATAAATATGAAAACAAAAGGTTGGTGCATTATTGATTTAATGTAAATAACTCTTCATTTGTTCCATCAGTGAGGTCAAAGTGTACAACCCAGCTGCAGATTCAACATTGCCAAGTGTCCCGAAGAAACGTAAACACGAAGATTCAGATGACACGCCAAAGAAAAAGAAAATAAAGAAAGAGGTGAAGGAAGAGAATGGAGAGGAGGAAGAGGAGGCGGCTGCTCCCGTCTCAGAGAAGAAGAAAAAGAAGAAGAAGAAGAGTGATGACGCCAATAGCACAATGGAGGTAGAGACGCCAGTTAAGAAGAAGAAAAAGAAGGCTGAGCCAGAGGAGGAGGCTGAGACGCCCGTCACGGAGAAGAAAAAGAAGAAGAAAAGGCAGAGCACGGAAGCTGCAGCGGCAGAAGAAGATGTAGCGGATGAATCCATGTCGAAGAAGAAGAAGAAAAAGATAAAGCAGGAGTTGGAGGAGACACTGAACAGCACAGCTGGTGAGTGTTGCAGCTTTGGGTTCTGAAGAAGTCATTTATTGAGTTGTTTAATTTTATTTAGATTCTTCAATTGGGAGTGAGAAGAAGAAGAAGAAAAAGAAGAATAGGGACTCGATTTCTGTGTGATGGGTCCTGAGGCATTTTATCTTTAAATATCATGTTGCAAATAAACAAATTACTATTTCTATCTTCTTTTTTCTGTTTTATTTCCGTGCTCTTTTTGTCTGGCAGGGTGCATTATACTTATTTCATGGGGGCAGTGAGTTTATGGAATGCTTTGAATGTCAAAGCATGGGTACATTTCTCACTGGCCCAAAGGTTTTGCAGGGTTTTATGTGTAATTGTGGGCAGATTTTTTTTGGGTTCTTACTGCTGGTGTTCAATGTATTCTGAAACGGCCAATGGGTAGTCTATGTTGACTACACCTCAGTTCCTAGTAGGTTACTGTAGACCAGGAAATTAATTATTTTCACGGACTGCATTTCTCACGGTTCTGTGGCTCAGGCCTTTATTCGTGGTGAAGCGAAGGGTCATTTAGTATAAGATCACCCAGAAACATTTCACAGGCATCTAATAATTTTTCACTCCGCATGAAATTTTCACTTTATTCACGGACATGATCGATCACAAAAATTAGATTCCCAAGAAATCTTTCTGGGCGATCTTATGTGACCCTACCCTTGACCGTGAATAATTGGTGCCTGAAATAAAACAAAGGCCTGAGCCATAAAACAGCGAAATTTGCAGCCTGCGGAAATTTCGTGTTCTACAGTATTCGCAGTCAATAATCAACACCAGCAATATATTTGTTTGGATGAAACCAGAGGATTTTGCTTTTTGAAAATGGTATGGAAATGAACTAAAATATATGTATTGGATTTCATTCAAGGAAATACACAAGAAAAAAGTCAATATATATGTTTAATAGTAAAAAATATACTAAATGCATGAACACATAAGGTGACAGAAAGCGTCACTGTGCAACATCAACATCACGCTCAATTCCTACAAACTTCAGTTGTTCTGTGGGACCATATCTGGAGAGTGAAAGGGAGAGGTCAACAAGGTTCAAATCGTATGTAATTCTCACCTGTAATCAAAGAAGAGTTCTTCTCCTGCCTGGATTGGTCTTTTGGCAAAAATACCAATTCGATGATCACCATTCACCATCATAACCTTTAGAATATCATATTAAATTAACGAATTGAAGAATAAAAACTTTACAATCACCTTTGCATAGCAGTTAGGAGCAACCGAGTGATTAGCGAAGCGAATCTTGTTCCCTTTACGTGTTGCATCGACAACAAACTCTGTAAATAGAATTGGTTAGAGTGAATCGGAGGTAGACGCTCTGTGCTACACCTGTGTTAAGGTTGAAAAGGAAGCTGCACATGTATTTATCGTACACTTTGCCACGCCTGTCTGCTTCATCTTGAGAAATAATCTAGAAATATTGTCTGAAATTAGGTACGCATAGACACGAATGGGTCGTAGCGCTCACTTCCCCACAATACTCGGAGATGAAGTCGTTCTTGTCACACGATTGTTTTACGTAGATGCCCCATCCAGCAACATCTGATGGAGCAAGTAACAGATGCTGTGAAAAAAAAATTGTCAAAATGGTAGAGAGTATCGGAGGTGTAAAAAAGAGAGATAAACATACCTTGCCAAGGCCGCGCTGAACACATATATTCTTGCAGGTAATCTTCGTAACATCAAACTGATCTGAAACCAAAAATCCAGAAACAGAACGAAGAGATTCCACTCTGCTCACCTGCAGTGCAAGTTTGGCACAAATCCGGATCACATTCCCTGACAGCCAAGTAACAAGGACACTGCTTCGTGTTGCAGTGAGCTTTGCATCGACATCCAGGGAAACGGTTGTGACCTGAAACAGATTCCATCATCAGCCATCTGAAGTCAAACGAGGCCACCTCTGGTCAGTTGCTATGGAAATAAGACTCACAGTCAGGGCCACACAGGCAGAACTTCTCACAGAAGTTTTGTGAGACAATGCACGCGCACGAGTCATCACATCTCTGGCCAGGGTGGTCACAAGGCACGAAATTGTACACACGGTTCGATGAATTGTCCCGCTTCATTTGGATTTTGCGGAAGTGAGATGACCAGACGCTCCTGAGGAGGAAATATGGAGTGAAGAGGAGCAGGGAAATCAAAGAGGAAGGCACAGAGGAGAAGGAGGAAAAGGTTCATCAACTCTAAAAACAAGAATGCTACAGTCAGACCCTGTTAATCCGCCATCATGTAATCCGCCCAAAAATCACAGGGACGAATCATTTGTAATGTTAATTGTGTCATGTAATCCGTCCTTTTCGTTAATCCACCTCTGACCACGATTCTCAGAAACAAATCTACACTGTACCATTATAAATTACATATTTAATCAAACAAAGGAATCAAATGCGGGTGTCGTCACGGTGTCAATTCCTTTATATCTGCATGTATGGCTGGTTTACTTTCAATTCAATTGGTCGCTCAGTTAGGCAATGTTCAGGAGCAGAACGAACGACAGGAGTTGTGAGTGGAGATCATGGAATCGAGTGGTGAAGCAAGGGGAATTGAAACTCGAAGACTCGGAGCTGATCCAAGTACTCATCATGACATGCATAAAATGAGAGCCCACAACGACCATCCTTCAGTTATTGTCTCCACTCTTTACATTGCCCACTACATTTGATCGGGGTTTTTTCTTCGACCTGCTTGTAACCTAATGGTATATGCCACTACATGGTACATGGGTTTTTGTATGGCATCTAATTTTAATTTATTTGTTGTACGTCTGACACGTAATCCGCCCTTTTCATTAATCCGCCTGTTTCCCTGGGAACGAAGGAGGGCGGATTAACGGGGTCTGACTGTATTTCCACCAAGAAAAGAAGGTAAGCAGAATAGAAAATGGAGGGGAAACTAACTTTGTTTTCTTCTTCTTCTTCCTCTGCTGACCTTTGACCTGATCAAGCAGATTAGGAATGTGACTTGCTTCAGTTTTTGAGAATTCGTAAACCTAAAAGACGCAGATGAGAAGTGTGATAGAAAAACAAAAACATGAAAACGTACCTGTTGGCAGGATTTCGTTTTGAGAATTTTAGCGATTGTACAATAATTGTTGTAGAAGACTTCATGCAAGACCCGGAACATGGATTCCTCCGCCCCAGTCCACTGTTTGGTGGTTTCCACGCCTACTACGGACGGAATATCCGGCTCCCTCACGGCGCAATCTGCAAGAAGAAACATGTATATACATTCCCCGTGATCGCCATGGTTACCCCCAGCGTCACTGCCTCTTTCGCTGATGCTGTCTTCGCTACAGGTACTAGCAGCGCTGCTCATGTTGTCACTGATCACATTTCGTTTCCTTTTGCGACCAAAGGTCCTCTGAGGGGTACTCTCTTTCGATGACGCCTCACGATCACGAAATTCACTGACGAGATCGATTCGCTCGGGTATGGCTTCCAAGTCTTGCTCTGCGGGCTCTTGTTTTGGCTATAAGTGATTGTGAGTGTGTGAACATGGTTATAACAATAGCGCCATGGTTATACCAAGTCATGGAGATAGCAGTCGCTTCCGCATGCTTCTTGTTCCATGCGAATGTCAGGATTGCGTTTGCTGTAGCTGTTCTTACTCGGCTTGTAAGCTGGACAGATACTTGGTTATAAAACTGGTTATACAGTGGTTATACACTCACGATGTAAGAAGCAGTCATATTTGAAACAGCGGCGACAGAAGAGTGTGTGGAATGAGTGCATGGTTTGTTCGCGGGGAACTGATTTCGCTTGTGGGCCATCAATATTAGGCGTGCACTGCAACGGCAGGGGCTCCTTGGATTGGATCAAATCGTGATACCTAAAAATAACTAAATAAACACAAGCGCTTGTGGCCCAAATGAAACACACTTAATTTGCAGCTGCATGGCAGATCCCTTGTCAGGGAACATCACAGCAATGGCTTCAAAGACAATTTCATCAGGAAGAGTTGCTTTTGAGTTGAAATAAAGTTATACAATAAGTTTTGGGTGAATCCTGAAGTCTTAAAAAAACCTTCTTTATCTTCACAGTAGTTCATTTGCAGAGCTTTCACAAGATCAACAAATATGTCGTCCTCAATAAACGCATCTCCACGACCTCCGTGCACTTGGCCGTCATAATTACGAATCAACTCTTCGATGAATGATCCGTCTTTATCCAGCATTTCATCACCCATGTATGGAATGTTATGCAGAACTGTCTCGTCATCCACCTATTAAAACCAAAAGCGTTAATCAAAATGATTCGGGGCGTCTTATCTCACCATGAAGTTATGTTGCAGTGGGGCCCAAGAGTACATGGTGGGAATTCCTTCTACAGCATTCAGCGGCCTCAGAGGAACATTCTGTGATATCTTTGCTCCAGGGAACTCAACCACGCACTGGAAAAGGAAACTGAACTGTAACAGGGCACAGACACACAGGCGTGGAAACCAACTTTCTTAGTGATGATCGTCTGCGGTAATGTCTCAACTGGTTGAATGATTTGCGGAGGTTGCTGTTGAGCCCACAATTCATGTTCGCTTGTTTGCTTGTTGATATATTCACGATTGCATGCGAATACGTTCTGCAAAAAAATCCAATATAAAGATGTTTGTCGCATAATTATGAGAACTTGGACTTACTCGGACTTGATCAACCCTTTTGAGCCTCTTATTCTGCTTCAGTCGCATGTACTCTGATTTTACGCGTCTTTTCCATTCCATCATTTCTTTGAAGTCCGTGAATTTGGTGTTGGCTGTGATGCTAGTGTCCTCTGGCTCAGTCACTTCTGGAGTGTTCAGTTCTGATGAATCCAAATTCTCATCCATGGCTGAACCATTCGCGATTTCTTCCTCTTCTGCCATATTCATGATATTGCATACGACTGCAAACAATTAAGTAGTTGGTAGAAGTAGTAGAAGTAGTAGTATTAGAAGTAGAATTAGAAGTTATCTCAATATATAGAATAACCGATTTAAGGACTAACTCACGAAGGAGTGCTGGGTTAGGGTTAACTGATATACTACAGCGAGCCCTATGGGTCTCTACAGACCTTGCCCGATAATCTGTGCTAGGTTAGGGTTAGCTCCCCAAGCCGTAGCGTAGTGTGTGGGAACTGCTCCGCTACCCTTGGGGAGCTAGGTAGTAGGTTAGGGTGTAGGGCGATAATAGAGTAATCGTAGGGGGACCGGGCAGCCCTGAGGCAAAATCAGAGATCAATGGCAGTGTTCCCCTCTTCAACGATACATTTTGCAAGTTTTCAAACCATGCAATATTCCTGGAGATACCAATAATTTGTATTTTACCTTGAATACAGCACAAAAGGCTAAATCAGTTTTTTCCTTTCCCTCAAGTGCCACAGACGCCACCTTGTGATTTTGAATCGCACTGTGGCGCCATTTTTGCAATGTATTCATGTATGCAAATGAGGGAATTCCTAGTGAAGTAGAGACCTTTTTGACCTCACAAAAGTATTTCTGGTGGCAAGTAAAATGTGTCTCAAATTTTTGTAAAACAAAACAGGCAAAAATCCACCGTTCTAGAACTTTGATATTTTCTGTAAACGCAAGAAAATATAATATTTGACACCAAAATCATGATTTTATGTACATACTGTAATTAATTATGCGGTATACCCTGATATCTAAACATGTGGAAAAAAATATATCTTCCCCCCCCCTCTTTGTTGTTGTTGTAGCTGTTGTTATTGTTGAAAATACTAAATGTTTTCTTCCTCAGTCGTTAAAGGGCTTCTATTGATAACACTGACCCAACCCTTTTGAATGGCTCTCGCTCTCAGTAGGCCTACTGGTTGAATGAAATATACTATGCCATAAGAGTATTTTTATTGTTGAATTACATTGGTTGCATAATACATTGCCGTAATTATTATTACATGCATAAATGTCGTAAATATGACTGGTCGAACATTTCAAAATAGACTGTCAAATTTTCGAAGTCAACATACCCATGCATCGCAAAATCATGGAAATAATGCCCTATAAGTAATTCACCAAAGGCAAGATGTTCACCAAGCTACTGGTACCTCGATCGAACTAAACCCAAACCTCCCTATGCACTGACTCTAATCAGAAGCGAACATTACCCGTATTGCTTAAATTGTCCATTAACTTGCTCACAATTCTCAGCACACCTCAATTGAGAGTATTGAGACAGGGAGATGTCTCTCCAGAGAACAAATTAATAACGTTCCCCTGTGACAATCTCAGCCTCCAACCCGAGAAACCATTCATGGCCCACTGATCGATTGTTCACCACACACATCAGTAGCAGCATGATGCTGATGTCATGCATTGACCCCACAGCAAGTTATAAATTATGAGTCGCCGACGCTGGGTATTCTTTCAAGCGATATCTGTTATCTGATACATGTATACCCTTTGTTATTTTTTCTTGGTTAAAGATGTGCTCTTAATTATTATTATTTTCCAATGAACGGTTAATAAAACCATAAATGCATGTGCATTTTTATGTTCCTTGAGTGACCTCAGGGATCACGCCGACTTCCTCCATCTTAGATTGCCTAACACAACAAAACTCGATCAGATTAGAAACGAACAGAAATAGATCAACAAAGAAGAAGGGAAAGGAAGGCAAATGAATTTTTTTTCTCAAGAATGACAAAATGATGTTAACGATGACTACACGTGTATGCTTCTTTATTGGCTTCAACCCAAGTGGCTGATTTAAATCGAGTTTTTCGTTCCTCTTGTATATAGAGCATATAACTCACCCAACTTACTCTCATTACTCAATTGTTAATGGTATCCGATGACGTTGCGCTTAGTGGATATAAGTGGTTTCAGGCAACAATGCCCGAGTTTCTACAAAAAATATGCTTCATTAAAACCGTTGAGTTAATTTATGGCATTCGAACGCCGTTAATTATAAATTGTTTTTCTTCGGTTTATCATACATATATATATTATTACTAATATAATTAATCGTTATATTCCATTAACTATCGTCACTGAATCACACGATTTTCGAGATATATACATATATATGATGGCTCCGAGCCCATCTTGCATTCAATCTCATTTTCTTCAATATGAAGCTCCAACTCGTCTCGGTAGTTATTGTTTTCTGGCTGGCCACGGCTCAGGCGTCCTCCCTCTCGGCCAATCACGAACGCAAGGCGAGGGAGTTAGTAGACGAGGACTGTCTTACTAGTACCACGACGGAATCTGAAATAATATCCACAACTACTCCAACAACGACAACTACTCCAACTCCAACTCCAACTCCAACTCCAACTCCAACAGCGACAAAAGGGTAAGTGGTCTAACCCATCCAGAATATTAATACTAGGACTATTATTCATCCACATTTGATTCTTTCGTATTGCCAAGTAACATGCGATTTTCTTCTTCTCACAGTGATTGCACCATTTATACTCATACTGGCGTGTTTGAAACATTTGATGGTTCTGTGTTTGCGTGTGATGGTATCTGCAAATACAAGGTGGCTGGCAACGCAAACCTCATCATCAACATGAGGAAGGACACAATAACCAGAGTGAAATACTTCGAGATCATCGTCTTTGGTCTCACTATTCAAATAGCTTATGACTGTCCAGTTAATGTGAGTATCAGTTATCGCTGAGGGTAGCCTCTTAATGATATGCACAGAACATTGTGCGCATGCAGAGCTTAACCAACTAGCACAGCATGTTATCATCGTAAGCAGGTGCATTACACCCATGACTGTGTTTTGCAGGTGAATGGAGTTGATTTGTACCCAAACCCCGACTTGCAATTATCAGATGACAGAATCTTCATCCAGAACGTGGAAGGCATCATTACGCTGGTTTCTGGGTCAATGTACATAATAATTGATGCTGAAGAGGCGCATATATACATGCCCAGCACAGAGGACACGGAGGGATTGTGTGGCAGTTACGACTTCGACAAATGCAACGACTTTGAAACACCTGAGGGCGTTGCAGTCAGCACGGGAGACGAATTCATGAACAGCTGGAAGATCGATGACCCCGACTTCCCAGAGTGCTATTAGTTTGTCTTGCCGGTCGGTGATGACACGCACACGCGAATAAAGATTGAAAGGAAGAGGTCAACATTTGTGCGAGTTTTCTTTTGACCATTTATCTGCTCCTTTTCGGTTTTGCATACGTTACGGATTCGAGACAAGAATATAAAATTTTAGCTGGCGTATGCTGACTACATATATAGTGAGTGGGTGCACTGGAAAATAAAAAAAAAAACAATGGAAAAGACCCCCTCCCTCCCCCTCCTTCTCTCACAATCCGTGAGTTTTCCTCAATTGCAGCCTCCAAATGCAATGCCATCTTCGCAAAACTCACAATTTGGACCTAAAAACTACAAATCGATGGCACTTGTAATTAACAAGTCAGATCGACTACTTGTCCTCACACAGTCACATTATATGTTGGCTCTGGAGGAAATGTACGTACGACGGAAGTATATAATTATGCCTCTCGCATAATGTGGCATACTTAAAACACATGCCTGTGCTTTGTGCAATGATCGCGCATGCGTATTTTCAATGAATGATTTCTGCAAATTTATTCTGCTTCTGCATGCAGTTTCGTGACTGCGGGTGACAGGCGTTAAAATTCCACAAAAATGTATGTTCTGTGCAATTGTAGTCAGTCACGTACGAATCTCACGATGCTGTCTGACTGCTCGGACTCTCAGCTGTGCAATTACGTGTTGTAGATAACAAATCATTTAGTTTGCACGGTGGCTAAATTACATAAAAATGTGCTCATGTATGATGCATTATATTCATGTGATAAATACATAGTATAAAACACTAGTAAGCTACTTCTCCAATAATCTCTCGTTGAACAAAGTTAGGCTAAGCACGCCATCAAGAATTGTAATTGTTCACAAACACGTACATCATGTTAACACGGGAGGCTGACATTTGGCTCGGATATAGGGCGGGCTTAATTCTGCATGCGTGAAAATGACAAGCAATGTCATATCTCACAGAACATCACGTGACTTCCTCGGGGCACCCAATTGTGCGAATCATGAGTTTCCATACGAGATCACGAACTATGAGTGATGCTCATATACTACAGCAAAGCGATTGGCACAATCATCCACGCGAAACGATGGTAAGGTCTGTACTAACTCTGGCTTCCCAAGCACCTTGTGTGACTGTTGCGGGACCCCGACAAAAAGTATATTTGGAACAACATCATTCAAGCTCAAGAAGGGAGTGAGACAAGTAAGGTTGCCTTGTATCGCTCATCATATTCATTTCCGTTGGTTAAGTCATCATAATATGAATGTTAAGTCATCATCAACTGCGATGGAAGCACAAAACGGGCAACGGTATTTTGGGTATAGAGCAGGCTATAGAAAAGTTCACTTGCCATCGGGCGAGTAAAACCTTGCGCTTGTTTCGAGCCCCATGCACGCATGCATGCTTTTATTAATTGTTATTATAAAAAACAATGGTGACCAATCATATTGGTCACATTTGTTTTATTCAGATTTACAATTATCCCACAAACGATTTTACAGCATAGGCCTACATGCTGTCGCACAGATTGTTGCTAAAGGGCTAGTTGTTTCTCGATGGATTGTGATTGTGATATTTCAGCTATTCTTAAGGTTGATCTTTAACATATTATTCAAAACGAATTCATGTCTGCGTACAACGGTATCAATTCGTTTCTACTTCAATCATGCCCGGGTTCAACCCCGTTTGAGCCAGATTAACTGGACAATTAAATACAATCCCAAACATGCGTTACTACAGGCCCACATCTTACAAACCTGAAGGGCTTTGGTTTTCTAAAGTATTTGCAATAGAGGAATAAACAACCGGGCAAGGTTGATCGACTGTCATTGCTCAGTTCATCGCGCAGCTACACCAGATCACTGGTCAGTTCCCCTGCCCCACTGCCAGCATCCATGAGACCAGGAATCCAGTGAAGTACAGCACTACAGCATTGATCTACAAGTAGGAGGCCTTGTGTGCATGTTGTAAATTGATCTTGCATTTTCATGGAGTTTTGCGACGTAATTCATTTTACTCACTCACTAAAAATCACTATGTACGATTTCATACGTACACGGAATAATGGTGTGTAAAATCTTATCTACGAGAGTATGCGTGATGACAATTTTAATTATTTATTATGAGCGACATTATCAGGTGTCTGCAATTAAAAAGCACCACAAAAAGACGTCCATTTTTAATGCCATCTTTAATATATACCTTTATTTCAGACCAAAAATCCAAGTCCATCTTTTTCAACAATTCAACAATTTGGATCGTCAAGGTCGGAAATTTTCCAGCTTTCGGCAAACTTGGTTTTATTATCGATGTAAGCGGCGATGTCATGTCCTTACCAGGCTCACCATCATAGATGCCACACAGACCATCAGTGTACATGACGCTTGGGCAAATTATATCGGTTTTCAATCCATAGAGAAAGATTTGGAATTGTCCGACAGTTAAAGTGACTAATCCAGTTGCATTAGCATGCCAGATCTCCATTCTATCGCCGCCAATCCAGAAAGACGGAGGAGCGCTGAGTTCCATTCACCTGCATTCAGAAAGAAAATCCCACTCAGTTGAATCACGCGTATTCACATTCGTTATTTTATGGAAGTTTTTTATACCCAAAAATTCCCCTCTCGGCCATTCTTAGTCTTCCTGTGCTAGCCGGGTTGAACATATAGAACAGACGTTAAAACGCAAAAAGGAGGTACGTAATTGTAAGAGGCTTATACATTTATTACTTTGAGAAATGCGTCGTTATGGAGTAAAGTAACTCACTTGTACCAGACAGTTCACGCTTTCTTCGCAACTCACCCGTAAAACTCGATATAACCTCAAATGCAAAGTTCTCCGTCGGTTACTTCTCTCATAATAATAATTATTATATCACTAGGCTATCCTGATTTAAATAATATGATGAGACTCAATTCGACTTGAGAGATGTTAGAGTTTTACAGGGTGGTATTTTTTTTATAGTACATTGCAATACAAACATGCAATACATGCAAATCCCACTTCAATTCTCCAACCCCATGTAATTCTGTAGTGCTGTGTGTGTGTATGTACATGAGAACACGTGACAACAAATGTAAAGCGTACCCACCTCAATAAAACCACCATGAGCCAGCCGAATAACCCCATGTACGTTTAGAACCTCGATTGACTTATTGACAATAATTTCGATATGAACGTAATGGACTGTAATGAAATAACCCAGTTGATGCAGTCCATTTTTGCCTGTGATGGAAAAGTCAATGATTATTAATTACGTTAATTACACTTGAAACATTAAACTTTTTGGAATGCCACGATAATGGGTTTTTGATTCATGGGTTCAATAAACACCATATCCTGTCTGTCAGTCAGGATAAAATTCGAATGAATATACCGACCCTTATTATGTACATGGCACTGCATGTAAGTTTTCATACTTTCCAGAGTGTTCTAACCTTCAAGTTAGCCGAGGGCTCTCTGTATGTCGTGTACTGAGTATCTGAATAAAGGGATGGCGACAAGAGGAGGGGGGTGTCAATTGGACGGTAAACCATTGACAGGTAAAGCGTTTTATTCGTTTTGCAAAGAAGATACAACTATGTGCAATGTTTGTTTTTGTGTTTCACACTAGTGTCGATTTCTTATGAGTAGATATCTTATGATTCCTTTGTGTAACGCAGAGCATTCTAGGACTATCATTGGCAATGGAAATCGTAATATGCACGATGCTACCCAAAATACGCCTATCTCAAAAGCCAGCGGTGACGTCGCCACACAGCCAGACGAGTACGCCTCGAGCTAGCTATACATGTACATGTACCAGGTAAATTCCATCGTTAGATGCGCCCGGGTCTTTGCGGCGCACCCACCCCGACATTTGTATAAATGTTGAACAATTATATGATTGCTGCAATTCTACGATCCATCTGTTCAGTGGCTATTTTATTTTGTGTTATTTTTGGTACCAAAGGGAGAGAATTGAAATTGGCAAAAACAAAACAAAAAACAAAAACAAAAAAACAACCCCGCCTCCTTTTCAACACACTATAGAAACCAAAGGACCAGTGCATGCTGGTGGGGCAGTTTTAATGCGTCCAATCATATCACATATAATAACACGTATATTATATTGTACCTACTGGAGTTTGTATAACTGTATTTGTGTCATGCATTCAGACGTGCTCCCTCTTTACTGATATTATCCCAAATCTTGTGGAGATACCGTAGTTTTATGCCATCCCTCGAGAGGTAAACAGACTACGACCTCAAGCGAAAATAATTTATATCACTAGGGCAACAAAGAAACTTCCCAAAATTATCAGAAAATGTCATTTGCGATCTTGATGAGTGCATGATTCAATCACGAGAGAGTTGTTCGGCGAACCTCACGCATAGACGATGACACGACGAACGTGTGCCTCATTTGCAAAAAAAATGCATTTCGAAATCGACGGCCTCTTCTCATTTCTCTAGCAGAATTCAGAAATCGAAAAAA
>KB312051.1:41571-57767 GCA_000328365.1 Capitella teleta | reverse complement strand
ATAGGAAACTGCTATGCATGTCAATCAACAAGACCAAGCCAACCCAAAAAAGAGATTTTCCAGCATGGGATCCTTCAGGGCCCTGGAAACGCATCGGTATAGATTACTTCGAATGGAATCGCCAAAAGTACCTGTTGCTGGCAGACTACTATTCTCGCTTTCCTATCATGAGATCAGTCAACACGATGTCTGCGGCTTATTTAGTCTGTGTACTAAAGACTATATTTTCAGAGTATGGGCTGCCGGAAGAAAATATGTCTGATCAAGGTTCTCAATTCACGAGTGAAACCTATCTCTCCTTCTGCAAGGAGTATGGTATCAAGGTCATTCATTCAAGCCCCAAGTATCCTCAATCATAGAATCCATGGTCAAAATCACCAAACAAATTCTCGAGCGCTGTAAGCTGACCGGTTCTGACGCCCACCTTGCCATGCTCATGTATCGAGCCACTCCGCTCCAGTCAGGAATGGCATCACCAGCCAAATTGCTCAACCAACGACGACTCCAAACCGTCCTCCCTGTTAAGGCGAAAGACTTCTCTGACAGAGGATCTCAGCATCGCGAACGCATGGCTGCTGAAAGGGACAAAAGACGCCACCGCTTCAACCAGAGAACCAGGGAGTTTAGAGAGTTACAGTTGAATGAAAATGTATATGTTCAGTTAGATCCAGAGAAGTCAAAGTGGCAGAGAGGTAACATCGTGGAAACTCCTACGAAAACTCAACCTCGGAATTATCGAGTGCAGCTTCCGTCCGGCCAGCGGTTTCAGAGAAATCGACGACATATCCGATCAGACCGTTGCACTGAGGGTGGAGACGAAGACACAGAGGACCCAAGATGGACACTTCCTAGGCGATCGGGCAGGGATCGCCACTTCCCATCCCGTCTACACTATGATCGTCTGGGAAAACCCACAATTCAATGAACTTTTATGTTTAATTTCTTCCTGTATATATTGTTTATTTTTCTGTTATATTGTTTATATTGGAAAGAGAGGGATGTCATCGTATTGAATGACTCGTCTTGTATATATCATTCTTGTAAATATCACTCATGAATGTCTCACTTTTTCGCTATATACAGTCAGAGATCAATGAATAAAAAATCAGTTCTCATCTACCAACCGACTTGGGTATTACTTTGACCCACATTAACGTATTTGCAATAATAATAGTTCATGATGCCAAACTATAGTATATGCTTCAATTTATGATTTACAGCAGAATTGCGCAACCAATGAGTTATATAGATATGCATTTCCCCCTGAAATGACTTTACATTATCATTTAACGTATGATGAAAACCAATGCAATCCAACAATTGCAAGGATTGTCAATACTACAGCATATAGGCTGTGCAGAACCTTTCAATTCGCCAAATGGTCTGACTCAGTCTTCATCTTAACAGAAGTTGACATATTTATGGCTCTATCAGAGGGCAGCTGGGCTTGGCCCAGTAGACTTGCTATGCGCAGTGGACTTATATTGAAATAAGCTAAGCCAATTATCATTGCAGTACACCACCAGACAGTCAATTAAAGAACGTCATAATTGGCCAAATTTGATGACAATAATAGTTTAATGATCAAACAAATTCAAAATAATAATCAATTTTGCTAATTTTAATGACCACAATGATCTTGAACTTCAAGCAACTTCATTTAAAATCAGGATTTCGTAGGAGGTGTATGCGTGGCATATACTCTCCGAATTTCAAGTGCACAACTTATATAACCATAGAGATATCGGCATTTGAAAAAGTCATAATTGCTATTTCGCAAGATTACGCAAGAACGGTGCATCTAGGAGCAAAAATACTTCCGAGCTTTATTTTACATATTGATGCACTGAATCATTTGATGCCAGTTACAAGTTGCTAGCATTACTAGTCAATGAGTTATTGGCGACCGCGTTTTCAACTTTGAAAAATCACTGCGACCTTGACCTTTAACCTTTGACCTTCAAACTTTCAGTGTTAATCCGAAATAACTTGCTTCATTAATAAGTGCAACTTACTAATTGACAGACATGAGCGAATTCAAAATATTCAGTACCAAACTTTGTTCAACAGAATACCGAAGCAATGAAATTGGCTAAGTGTTGCCTAATATGTGTTCCGACCGTAAACATACAAATATTCTGAATTATCACATTTCCTTCTGAGACTCGACAACACACGTTGTATGCAACTCAGAATGCCACAACCCGCTTAACAACCAAGATATTTGCATTTAAAAAAGTCGTAATTACTATTATGCCAGATTACGCAAGAACGGTGCATCTGATTGTAGTACATATTAACGCGCTGGATCGATTGATGTATGTTGCAAGACTCCAGCTCAATTAATGAGTGAACTAGAAGCGATCCAATTTGAGACTTTGAATAATCGCTGTGACCTTGACCTTTGACCTTTAACCTACAAATTTGAATTAGACTCGCAGAATGACATGTACTATCGATGTGTGAAATTTGCTGAATTATACTTCACGGAGTTCCGCGCAACGGCGCATAGAAAATCGTTCACAGACAAACGCAAAGAAAAAAAAAAAAAACACGCAAAGTAACATAAGGAAAATTTTTCATTTAAAATGTTCCTTAAAAAAACACGTAAAGTAACATAAGGAAAAAATTTAATTTAAAATTTTCCTTAAAAGAAAAAACACGTAAAGTAACATAAGGAAAATTTTTTAATTAAAAATTTTCCTTAACAAAAAACAATCTATTCACTAAGGGCAACTGGTGGTTTTCTATGGTGTCACAGCCACGTGGGCATCTTAGGGAACGAGGTGGCTGACGGGCTAGCCAAGCAGGCTTTGGTGATGCCTGTCACAAAGTTACCTCTCCCACATACTGATTACAAGTCTCCTATCCGCTCGTATGTCAAATCGCTTTAGCAGAACGAGTGGGATGAGGAGACCGATAACAAATTGCACACTATACAGCCGGTTATTTCCGAATGGAAACAAGGTCCACAAATAGATAGACGTGGTAAGATTGTGCTGGCCCGTGCCCGTATCGGGCACTCGCAACTCACCCACGGTTATCTTCTGCGCAGGGAGGTGGCTCCATTCTGCATCCCCTGCCAGAGTCTTTTAACTGTTAAACATATTTTAATAGACTGTTGATTTTGAAGTATCACGTAGGAAATATTTTAACGTTTCCTCAATGAGGCAACTTTTTGAGGACACTCATCCCTCAAAAATTTTATTATACCTAAAAGAGATCGGACTATTTTACCGATTTTAACAAACATCTAGTTATTCTTAGCTTTAAGCCTTGCTTTTAAATGAAATTGTATCACAAAGTATGTGTCTCACAGTTTAGCTGTTTACAGCATTGATTTTACGAGATACTTTTATCCTCCTTGTGAATACAATTTTTTGAAATTTCTATTTATTACTGGAAAGCTTTTATTTTATATAATCCAAACGTGTTTGGCACCGTATAACACTCACTAGTGTTGGTGTGCCGTTGAACATCAATTTCCTTTCCTTTCCTTTCTTTGGCGCCGTGGTGGTTCTGTTGTCCAGTCGCAGGGCGAGCAGCACCGCTTAGCACTGCGGCCGAACCGTTGATGGTACTTACACAGACGGCGGGACGTTGTTGTAGTGCCGAGTGCGAGGACCTCTGGTGCGGTAGCGGGTTGTTCTGTGGCAGAAGCGACAAAGAACGAGCCTGCACAGCAGGCGGCGACCTTGTCACCTTCCAAGGCGAGCTGTCGCAGGTCCTTAAGTGGCGAAGTGGGGATGGCGTTCCTCACTGCTGCCGGTAAGGCCCGTAAAAACAGGCTGCAGCAAAAAATGCTGAGGGGCAGTGCCGTTCAGGGCCAGGATACGATCAGCGAGCTCGGAGGGTTTACCATCACCCAGGTCCGATACTGATAGTAGACGCTCTCCTCTCTCTGCTTCTGTCGGCTCAAACGCTCCGAGTAAAAAGTCTTTTGAGGCCTTGATACTTCGTATCACCAGCTGGCGAGTCCTGCAGAACTGACGTGGCTCGCTGTGCGGTGGTTGAGTCCAACGCGGCCACCACGTGGTAATACTTCGTCTCATTTGAGACGATGCCGCGCAGCACGAACTGCGCTTCAGCTTGGAAAAACCAAGCAGCAGATCCAGAACACCAAAAGCTTGGCAACTTGACTGAGACTGCGGCTGCTACAGCGGCAGCGGCGGCGACAGCATCAGCTTCGGGCATGTCTTGTTTGTTGAAACGGCTTGCGTGGTTGCACGACTAGGCGGTGACGGGGCTGCAGAGAGTATCTGCACCCTAGGCGGATATAACTGATTGCATATGCAAATCAACGTTTCGGGGTCACCAATTGTAGGAGCTCAATGAAACACACGTGTCAATTGGGCTCTACTGAATTCACTGTCTTTATTGACGAGCATGCCTGGTATATATACTGGTTAGTGCAGACGGGAGATCCCCTGTGGGATCCCTGAGCGTATCTGCTCAATCACTGTTCGACATTTGAATTTGTTCACGGTGCTTGAACGGGCCACTACAATACCATCAATTTTAGACGGAAATTGCAATAATTAAGCTCCGCGGAGCGATCAAACGTGCCGTTGTTTTTTTCTGCTTCACAACCTGTTACACTGACTCTGCCACACTCTAATCCGGAGCCACCTCGACTATGCATGTACCTCCCAAGATTGCTCGCCTCACGAAAAACGACGTTGAATTCGTACATAGGTCAACGACCCGTTTCAATGTAAATAACGAGCTTTCACAAACCGACAAAAATAAGGTCATTTTTCAATGACCTTATATTTGTCGGTTTGTGAAACCTCCATTTAGGATGAGCCTTCCTCTTTCGTGCAGACTCTTCAAATACCTTCACAACTCTGTGAATGTTAATCTCGACCATAATTATGATCAAATATGGCATCTCTGCTAACTGCAGCCAGCCAGGAGTCACTGTGATAAACATAACCACCACGCCCGTACAGAAACATTGTCACCTTTGGATTAACTTATGTAAATGTAAATCAACAACCATGCCCAAGAAAAAAATAAGTTAAAATAGTAACGTAACTGTTCTTGCCATGTTGTTAATTTTGTTTCGGTATTTTATGCGTGCAAAAGGGAATTCGACGCACGTTTCTTGTTGCTTCTGCACGAAAGGCGTTTGCGATGCGAGTTCAGGGTCAGACGGTGCTTCGTCGAGGCCAACTTTTATCGCGAGGGTGCTCAGGTGTCGAGATGAGAAAACAAGAACAAAAATACGATGGTCTCGTTTCCAAGACACAAAAGGAGCTCATTCGATATAATAATTATACATAATAATTATACCATCGTGCAGCAGAATCGCAAATAATGAGATCAGTGATAGCTTCGCGCTGAAAATTGGCTCAATTGCAATCGGTTATTGTGCACACCAACTTCCTGCAAGGCGACATTCTTGGTCCAAAGTTGCAGTGTGAGATTTGGAATCGTATGAAAAATGCCAAAGGCAATTTGCACTGTCTGTGCCAGAAAGTGACAGCAAGTTCACGAAAACCGAGCCAAATCAATATTTCATTATTCGGCTCCGAGGAGACTGGTGCCCCACTACCTGCTGTATAAGACCACACAAAGCAACACAAAAAGACACAAAACAATGGAAACGAGACAAAATTCAATTGGAGTAGTTCATATTCAACGATTCTCATAGCAATAAAAGAATAGAACAATGCCGTTGATTAGATCAGAAAGCGATATCACACAAAAAACCATACAACAAGAAAATACTGAGTAATAAATTGAGGCATTAGGTACATTATTAGATATATATTAATAATTATGATACAATGACCGAGCGTACAGGTTATACTTTAGTAAGTTTAGTTATTAGGGGTTAGAAGACGATCGGCATAAGCAGGTAATAAACGTAGAGCAAGCCTGTGCATGTCGACCACTAGCGATAACCACCATACTAAAATGGAGATATGTGTAGCCATCATCTTAAATGGTGATCGATAGCCATCATCCTAAATGGTGTTAGCCATCATCCTAAATGGTGATAGCCGCCTCAAATCCCGGATTCTCGATCCCTTGCAAAACGATGCTGACCGGCGCACATGGGTGGCTGCTCTTCCTCAACATTCGCTGAAGAATACGTTAGGATATAAAATACTATACATATGCGTTATGATATCATTACGTGTGCGTAAATGAGAGCATTTTTCTTCTCACTTCTGGAGGCGCCACTTCCGATCCAAACATAGCAATGAAACGGAGTGTCGATGATGTAAATATCCTGAAAGAATAATAGATTGTTAGAGGTCGTACTGACCGGGACCATTATCCGAAAACAAAACAATTGTCTTCAAAATGAGACAGGAAGCTACACCAATGTCACCTCAGGGCAGCAAATGTTCATCGAGGTTAATCCAATTCGGTTGAAATTATTGTCGGTGACTCACGTCGGAATTTAGGTCGGCAACAGATGTGATTTTGTCGGCCTTCTCTTCGACAAATTCCAATTTTCCAGACACGTCAGTCAATCTGAACAAATAAGAGAAAAAAATATGCGTTATACCCAGCAAACATGCCGAAACTGGCCAGTTTCGGTTGGAAGCAGGACAAGAGCGGCAGTAACGTACGCTGGCTGGTCCGCTCTTGTCCGCTATTTACATTCCTTCATTAAATAATATAATGTTTGATTCAGAACGATTGGCAAACAAGACCATCAACCCAGCAGTCTCGACATCCCTCCTCCCCTCCTCAGCAGCTACGTGATGCGTGAAGCCACGACATAGTAATCTGTGCAAACACTGCGCTCTCCCCCCATGCGCGAGACGCGGTGTGTATTCCCGGGTAGCCATTAGACTCCGGTGTGAGAAATCGAGCATCCCATCGTCCTCATGTAGTGTTACAGATGAACAATACACTTACTCATCTAGCGAACAGTCCTCTCTTACAAACGATATTTTTGTAGAACGTTCGCAACGCACTCCCATGTATAAAATTGTAAAGAAACATATGAAACGCGAACGATCCCCCTCCCCCTTCAAGTATGAAATATTACACTATCATAGTTCATCAGAATGAATATGGAAAGCCTGTCACTGTCATGTTACTGTAATACTAAGGTGTACATGCGTTTCATTAAAAAAATTAGATGATTACGTACAATAGTTTCAACAGTTGCATGTTGATTGAGAGGAATACGCAGGCAGAGCAACCAAGGAGAAACCAACACGTGCATCGAAGGAAGATATATATGAATAATTAATAATATAGGCGCTTTACTGACAACCTATTAGGCGGCGAATTGTTTTTTTTTTTTTTTTTTTTTTAATTATCTTTATGACTTTGATATCTTCGTGAACTGTCTGTCACCTGAGCGAACTTTTAACTCTTTACCCCTCTGATTTTAATCCGGCGTGAGATCGCAAAATGCTATACGTTTATGTGCGTTACTTTCACCAGATCACGTCGGTTTTACTCTACTTCTTTTAGTAATGTCGCACCTCGTTTATGGAAGCAATTACCCATTTACATTCGTGCTATACAATTTTTATCTGTTTTTATAATTGATCTTTTTATATCTTGCTATTCACATGCTTCATTTAATGTGTACCATGCCGCAGTGTTTTGAGCACTTTGCGAAATTAACGCTTCATACAAATTAAAATAAATTTTATCTTTTAAATTTTTTTCATCATTTATAATAATAATAGCCTGATCAATCGTCATTATAATCATTTGCATTCACTAAAACTGCTCATTTACTCAGTTTGTCCCAATCATATACAACATTCATAGCACAATGTTCAACATTTCAAAACGTATATGCAAGCGAGCGCGTTAACGCCAAAGTTAAATAACAACTCGCGTTTGCTCCACAATTTACCAAGCCACGCGTAACACGAGGTATTTAACGCGCGAAAGTTATAATTTGTGCAGCTCATGAATACACGCCAAAATCCACAGGTGTAAAATTTACGGATAACAGATATAATGATAATATGCTAGCATTTTCATAATTGAGGGAACTAATAAGATGGTTCAGCCACTTTATCAGAGCATGCATAGATCCAAACGCTTATTTCGCGAAGAAAGCAATTAAGTGTCACGCCCGGAACTACTTTATTCTGCGGAGTGCGGATCTACTTTGGCGTGGTTTAACGCGGCACATTTAATTTCTCCTTGCTTATCATCTCAGTTTGTCGTCAGCCTTCTCAAAGAACATGGATATTTCACAATCTTCTTCGCGATCGTTCAACAACACATCTCTTTGTTCATAACGGTAAGTTATCCTTAGCATAATTATCAAGTGCATTTGGGTATAATTATGTGAAGTTCTGCTCTAATTCAGCATTATTCAAGACACTAGTTGTAGTACTCGGTAAGAGTTTTGAAGTTCGCTTACGATTTAGTCAACACTGACACTGTTCACGCGGTTCACTGGAAGCATGGCTTCCTTTGTCAGTTTGACCGTTAGGATTTGAATGTTCATTGACGAGTTTACTGTTCTCTCCCCCTCTATATTAATGAACACGTATCAATGTTCTATTCCATCTCCGACTTGAAGTTACAACCCACAAAAACTCCCGACTGTATTTTTTTTTTTTTTTTTTTTTTTTTTTTTTTGCATTTCTATGCCAATGTTGGAAGGATGCAGAAAAAAATATCCATAAGGGGCCCTCACATAACTCATCGAGATATGTGTTGTTTATCTGTTCATTTATTTTCAGTGTCTCCCGTTCCACTTCCTTTACAACGACTCAAGTGGATGTCTAGAAAGCCATGAAGACATGGTTGAGTGGCGCCCCAGACGGTACCGGAGAGAGACAGCGACCGACCACGTCAAAAATGTTAGCCGCTGAGGCTGCGCGCGCCGGAGAGGATGACTTCAGCATTTTTTTATTTTTCTTTTCACTTCGTCATTTATATTAATAAAAACATTTGTATACTAGTATATATGAATTTTGCTTTATGTGTTGGATTTCTCTCATCCCCACGAGAGAGCTATATATAGGTAGTAGTGATAGTTTAAAGTTACAACGCCTTTAACTTGAGTAAACAAGGCTGGTTGAGATTGATGAGCTGAAATGTAAATATTGCAATCGTGACCCATTACGTAACAACATGAATGGGAGTTAACCAGATTATGTTTTTAATCTGCCCAGAAAATGAACGCCGGTAAACTGCCTTTTGGAAGGAGGACGTCCTGCATCACGGCGACCGCAGTGTTTGATCAGAGCAGATAACGAATATATAATCTCTTAAGCCTCTGCAGGACAGTGTCGACGCCACCATGTTTTCGGCATCGGGACTGCTGCACGGCCGCAGTGCAAGGTAGTAACGTCGGCATTACTTTTGTCCTCTTCCGTGCCCCTCTTAGCGTCCGAAATTGACCAACTTCGGGCCACCATTCAAATGTTTGCTGGGTATGAATTATACCGCCTTCTCGGAACAGTACTAGATACATGTAAAACCTCTTATCAAATAAATTGACTTCATTTTCACCTGAAGATGGCCTTGCTGTCTGTTTGAGTGGTGACATAGAAACTAATGTCGTAACCATCTGGACCATCGTCATCCACCAAGTATAAAAGGAACTCACTCTAAAAATGGCCCAAAGTTATCAGGAATTGTAAACCAGATAATCTCACCGTTTCGGCCCCTTCATCAAGAGGCAGTACCTTGCGCTCTTTGAGGAAGTCAGCAACAAGCTGTGAATAAGTCAAAGCCTACTCACACAAAATATAAAAAAGAGAGAGAGGTTGACGGCACGGTGTAATACAGACAAATGACATCAGATACCTGATACCGGTCGGTCTCGTTGCTGTCTTTGCCATACCAAATGAACACCACGCTGTCAGTAGACAACAAAAATATATCTGAGCTGCCGAGCTTCGACCTTGACAGCGGTATCTGCGTGTTTAACTCATGTGGCATACCCCATCGCTGCCTGAAGGCAAAATCTAACTGACCTCTCGACCTGAGATGTTGTCCCCGTGAATCACAAGTTTGTACAAACGAGTTGTGACTGTGTTCTTCTCTCGATCCACGTGATTGAAGCCAGACTGAGCTCCTCCGTTCAAGAGCCTATCGGGAAGAGGAAAAGTGCAACTCAACAGGAATGATCACTCAACTCACATAAAACACTGGAAGTAGGCAACAAAAGCCTTCGATTCCATTCCTTGGACCTCTCTGTGCTGAGTGGCTGCTCCTCCTAGGTACTTGTCCAGTTCAACCAACTTATACGCTGCGGATCCGTATTCATCCTGTAATGAAACACCTGCCATTAAAACTTCTACGCCTGTTAATTAGCACACCTGCGAACTGTTTCGTCCAATCCACACGTGGATGTCTCTTTTCACATTTTCGTCTTCTCCTTCCGCCTGCAAATACGAATTAAATAGTTGAGAATTATCCCATTACATGTATTGGAATAATTCACATGAAGAATTATGTAAGTGTCACCGCTGTAGAATTGTCCGTAGAGTTCTTGTGGCCATTCCTCCACACAGAAATTCTTTTAAAACAATAGATATACAACTTCAAATCAGTCTCGTGCAAACTGACCACAATTCGCCAGATCTTGAGGCCTCTGATGCTCTCAGAGTCCTTCCATTCTTCGCTTGCAGATCGCTCTGTAAATTTTGAAAAGTCAGTTTTGCTGCATTATGCTGTTGCTTAAACGCACCGTTGATGTTCGGAAGCTGCGAGAAACAAGAGTCGTTGTCGCTGTCGACCCAGTCAAAAATCTTCTCGGCTGTCGAAATTGACGTTATTAATAGATCGCAGCAAGTATGATGCAAACTCGGATTACTCACCAGACGTCGTCATCTCTGCAACAGTGTGTTCCAATCTGTTCCGACTTCACACAAAATTGGCGAAGCCGCCAAAGGTGAGCCTATGTTCCCAAATGAAGCACTTGGTTATTCCGATATGCTTAATTACCACAACAGGTGTGCATATCGTTGGTGGTGCTACTTAGGATCGTTCTTTGGAGGGTAACCGCTGGGCGTGGGCATTTTGCATGCTAACTGCATGGAATGGCAAGAGATTTGCATGCTTTTTTAATATGTTGGTTCCATTGTCAGGGATCAATATTTTTGAGTATTCATTGTATACCAGCTGTGCCTCAGGTCACTTGGTTCAATCCGGGACATCAAGTTATGCAATCCACAGTGGTCATCGCCTGGTCAGTAAATGCTAATGATGGTGGTTGGAATGTTGTGGTAAAAAGCACTACAATCTGTAAATGACATGTTTCCAGCGTGTCAGAGCTGTCTTCGGACTGAATGATCGCTATATAAAATAAATTTTATTATTTATTATATTAATTTTATTATTATTTAATGTATGAAATATGATAAATATATAAGAGCAAATTATTATAGTCTGTCTACTTTGTTTTTACTTCCTACAAATATTTCCAGACATATCACAGCCCGTAACCATGGGCCTTGTTTTATGGCAGCATGCAGGAACGCATCGTAAACAACCCATTCAGGTAAATTGCCGACTTTGTCGCCAATCTCTCTCTATCTGACGTTCACGACTACCGGGATTAAAGAATGGTTGCCGCTGAAAGGCGCCCGAGATTCATGAAATTCAAGTTTTATTTTCGTACAGTAAGTATATTTATGGGTGCGATTTCGACCGTCAACATCATAATAAACCAAATCTCAACATTGCATGGGATCTCTTTATTCTGATCTCTTAGTTGGACAATTGAGGAAAGAGAGGTTCATCCCCATGGTGCGTGACAGGTTTAATCAGTATAAAATTATTTATATAAATTCAATTTCCCATGTGAATATGTGGGCAGTAACAGAAGTATAAGATAATCCACACTCTTTATTCTTTATTTCTGAATGGTATTAACTTGGGGGTATATTCAGATGCTTTAAATTAATTCTCGTGCAGTCTTTATTCGCATGGACATATCTAACTTCTCTTACTTTATTCTAATTGATATCTTTTCCACAATTATCCTGTTGCTCCTTGGTTGGAATCTTAATTTAAATTTCATCAGATTGACAATTGAGTCATACATTTCTCTGAAGCACCATAACGATAACAAAGGGTTGCATAGTATCCATTCTGCCTGTGATGGATGCTGCCGAGTCTCACGAATAAATCATGCAAAGGAGGTGGACGACGTGAGCCCTGCGACCGATGCATCAAGGCGAAAATTGATGACCTCGTTGAAGCACCGTTTAGGGTCATTCAGGTCACATGGTGTAGGTCACGTGTCGGCATAAGTCTTTGATGATGGACGTTTCGTCCAAATCAACCTCCAATGTCTGGTTGACTAGTTGAGGTTGTACTCCAAGGTCAACTTAGCAAGGTTATTTGTAGCATGTAGAGTCCTTTGTAGATGCTAGGAGTGTAGACAGAATGGCGTCTGAATATTCTCATATACAGACGGAGGTATATATGTGTATAAATCTGGAAGTTACATGAAATGATCATGAATTCAGCGTTCAATTTCAGACTCTCATGGAAAATTGTGTAATTTGACAGGTAAGAACGCTAATACCAGCCTCACACTCACACAAACTAATCCCGATATATTTTGCCACCCAATTAAATAATAAAATACACAAACCATATCCTATGTTTATAAATAAAACCACCTGAACGCTCGATTGAACAAATTATCAAATTCTATATGCAAAGGAACTAGCTTTGGGAGAGGAGAGGGGCCAGAGGGGAATCCTTCATTAGTTCAATTTAAAAATGTCGTTCAGATTGTTTGATTAGTCCTGCTGAAGTGAAATCTTATAATTATTGGCAAAATCTAGTTTTTTATGTATTTGTGCTATGTGCCAAAAAATCGAAGGAAAATCATCACAGAGCGCCACTTTTACTTACAAATTTTGTGTTTTAGTGTTTCTGTCTTTAGATACCATGCATACAAAACAAGCATCCTAAATAATAAGTATGCAGTGAAAATAATGTACCTCAGCATGAGTGAGTGAGTGATTGGGGTTTTACGGCTCCACCCAACCCGTTCGGGTGATACGGGCGCCAGAACAGAAGGCCCGGGACCGGGGTTTCCCCCTACTCTTATCGATAAATCCCAAGGGTTCTTTATCCTGCATACCACCATAGACAGTAGTACACAGCGCCCGGCCTTGTTACGCAGTTGGGCAGCACTGCAGAGTCACCGAAGAATTACAATTGTAATTCACAATCATAACGCCCGTAGCCTGATCGGGTCTCGAACCCGGGACCTCGACCCCCACGGTCGGCATAGGATTGTAGTCAGCGGTTTAACCCACTGCGCTATCCGGTGCCCCCTACCTCAGCATGACAACATTATTGTGGCCTGCATGTTGACAGAAAAAATAAAATAAAATAAAAAACACATACACACAAGAATCAATGAATCAATCAGAGATGTGACCAAGGAAATATTTTAATAAAACTGTTCATAAACCTTGATCAAGGAAACATGAACGTAATCGCAGCAATATTAGTTCATGATGTTAAACTAAAGTATATGTTTCAATTTGTGGTTTACAGCAGAAGTGCGCAACCAATGAGCTAGATAAGCATTTCTACCTGACATGACTTTACATTATCATATAATGTATGATGAAAATCATTTAAATCCAACAATTATAAAAATTGTTAATACTACAGCATATAGGCTGTGCAGAACCATCGAATGTGCTAGATGGTCTGACTAAATCTGCATGTTGAAAAAAGTTGACATATTTATGGCTCTATCGGACTTGCTATGCGCAATGGATTGAATATATTGCACTGAGCTAAAACAATTATCATTGCAGTATACTACCAGACAGTTAAAAATGTCAATAAAAGGTTCATGATCAAACAAATTCAAAATAATAATCAATTATGCAATTAAATGCTTTACTGACCACAATGATCTTGAATTTCAAGCAACTTCATTTAAAATCAGGATTTCATAAGAGGTGTATGCATGGCATATACTCTGCGAATTTCAAGTCCACAACTTACATAACGATTGAGTCATCAGCATTTAAAAAGGTCATAAATGTTATTATCCAAGATTACGCAAGAACGGTGCATTCAGGAGCAGAAACTTTCGAGCTTTATTTCCCAATATGTGATTGAATCAATCACATATTGATTCACTGAATAATTTGATGCCAGTTACAAGTCGCTAGCATTACTAGTCAATGAGTTATTGGCGTTCGAGTTTTCAATTTTGAAAGTCACTGCGACCTTGACCTTTAACCTTTGACCTTCGTACTTTCAGTGTTAATCCGAAATAACTTGCTTCATTAATAAGTGCAACTTACTAATTGACAGACATGAGCGCATTCAAAATATTCAGTACCAACCATTTTTCATGGAAAAATTCATGCGATGAAAGTGCCAAGTGTTGCTTAATATGTGTTCCGACCAAAAACACACAAATATTCCGATATATCACATTTCCTTCTAAGATTCGACAGCACACGTTGTATGCAACTCAGAAAAGTTACAAAATTCACAAAATTCGAAATAATCATCAATTTATGCAATTAAATGCTTTAATTACCACAATGACCTTGACCTTGATGCAACCTCATTTAAACTTATAATTACATAAGATGGCTATACTAGCAATATACTCTGCAAATTTTATTGCCACAACCCGCTTAACAACCGAGATATTTGCATTTAAATAAGTCGTAATTACTATTATGCAAAATTACGCAAGAACGGTACATCTGAGAGCAGTAACAAGAATATGCATCTGAATCATTTGATGTATGTTGTAAGACGCTAGCTTAATTAAACAATGAGCAGGAAGCAATCCAATTTGAAACTTTGAAATATCACTGCGACCTTGACCTTTGACCTTCAAACTTTCAGTGGTCATCCAAAATAAATTGCCCCGTTAATAAGTATCACTTACTCATTGACAGACATGAGCAAATTCAAAATATTCACTACCAAACTTTGTTAATTGGAATACCAAACCGACGAAATTGGCTAAGTGTTGCCTAAAATGCATTTTGACAAAAAACATACAAATATTCTGAAGAATCAAATTTCCTTTGAACACTCGACATTACACGATTAACTCAACTCAAAAAGTTGCAAAAATTCATTAAATTGATAATAATCATCAATTTATATAGTCTAGTGTAGTCTACACTTCTAATAAAGGAAGTCTTACCGACATACTCCAATTAGGAAAACAAAAGGAAGTTATAGTTAGTGATGGGCGAATATTGATTTTGAAATCGTGTACGGTGACTTAACTCGAACTGCTCCGCTACCCCTGGGGAGCTAACAGTGACTACATTCAAGCTGACTAAGTCGAGTGCGTTATGATTATCCACTGGTGATGATTGGCTTATGATTCTGCCTGCGAGTCATCGCTTGCCGGCGATTCGAACTAATCATAACGCACCGTTCTTCGTCTAAAGTCATTTGCGGCTGCGTCAATTCAATCAAGAAACATGGCGGCCCTCCCACCTCTGGATAAGGTATTAAATTAAGGGATTTTCGGTCATTCCTCAAAATTAACACAAGCTGTACAACCAGAAATTCACAAATTAAAGCAATATTTGAATATGCTTCACTGTAATATCAAAACTGTTGTCATTGCAATGCTTGCTCGTTTGAAATTCGATGTGACATGTCGTAATCTGCCGCTCAACCCATTCAGTCTTTTCACACCACCACAGGGAGTCTTACCAGTGAGCGAGCAGATGTGGACAAAACTCAATGCAGTGAATGCTTTCTGTCTATATATATAATATCAAGGGAAGTCACTGATTCCTGTCAATCTTAGGACGCTTGCCTCGAAAGCAATCTTCTCTTCAAAAGAGGGAGCCGAAACTTCGGATCTGGCAAGATCACCAATAAATGAAACGATTGTCACCAATAATCTCGTACGGCAACGCCTAATTACTAATTAATTGGCCAAAAATCCAATCAGTTGCAAAACGACTAGTTACGGGTACGATGCATCCATTTTGTCGGACCGCAGCAAATTTTCAGCGCGCAGCGAACTCACGATCGCTAAATGTCGAAATAAAATCCTTAAAACCGGAATGGAGCTGCAAAAGTGTAGAGCTCAGGATACATTCTTAATTTAACAGATTGGCTTTAGAGTGAAACATCCTGTCTGTAATTGTCTCTGGAACAATAAAAGCTATTCTGAGAGTCAAATTGAGCATGGAATAGGTTAGAAAAAGGAGTTAGAGTTAAAAGACACATTGCATTTAAGTAAGTTGACTTGACGGGAATTAGCAGAC
>KB312051.1:31073-41521 GCA_000328365.1 Capitella teleta | reverse complement strand
ATGTGTCATCTGCTAATTCCCGTCAAGTCAACTTACTCATGCAATGTGTTTTCTGACTCTAACTCCTGTTTCTAGCCTATTTCATGCTCAATTTGACTCTCAGAATAGCTTTTATTGTTCGAGAGACAATTACAGACATGATGTTTCACTCTAAAGCCATTCTGTTCAATTAAGAATGTATCCCAAGCTCTACACTTTTGCAGCTCCATTCCGGTTTTAAGGATTTTATTTCGACATTTAGCGATCGTGAGTTCACTGCAGGCTGAAAATTTGCTGCGGTCCGACAAAATGGATGCATCGTACCCGTTACTAGTCGTTTTGCAACTGATTGGATTTTTGGCCAATTAATTAGTAATTAGGCGCTGCCGTACGAGATTATTGGTGTCAATCGTTTCATTTATTGATGATCTTGCCAGATCCGAAGTTTCGGCTCCCTCTTTTGAAGAGAAGATTGCTTTCGAGGCAAGCGTCCTCAGTTTGGCACGAATCAGTGACTTCCCTTGACATTATATATATAGACAGAAAGCATACACTGCATTGAGTTTTGTCCACATCTGCTCGCTCACTGGTAAGACCCCCTGTGATTCACACTAGTGACTCACAGCACACTGCACAGTGACTGAGGTACTAAGTAGCTGTATTCTGTAGCCATAATCTGTGGAGATGATGGCTACAAAAAATTAGTAAATCGACTGACACTCGGATGAAAAAATCCTTTACGCTCGCGACCTTGCATATGTACATCTATCGGAAGTAAACACCTTAATAACTCAGTTATTTAATGAGTCGATGCGCAACAATTCTGGCTAACTTAGCTCAACTGATCACTGATGTCTGATTACGAGCTTTTTCAAAAATAATTGAATAATGAAGAGAAATTCAACCGGAAATAGCATTGTTTTTATTTTTTAAACTGGAAACGGTAAAAAATTGTTTCAACCACACATTCTCCCTCCCAAAAGCATGTGGTGATCATAACGAAACCAGTTACAACAAACCTTTCAAATGCATGATCATAATGTAATTTATGTAACCATTACAACGATTCTTCCTCCATCGAAGCCGAGGGGGCACTGAATAGCACAGTGGGTTAAACCGCTGTCTGCAATCCTATGCCGACCGTGGGGGTCGAGGTGCCGGGTTCGAGACCCGATCAGGCCAAGGGCGTTATGATTGTGAATTACAATTGTAATTCTTCGGTGACTCAGCAGTGCTGCCCAACTGCGTAACAAGGCCGGGCGCTGTGTACTACTGTTTGGTGATGGTGATATGCAGGATAAAGAATCCTTGGTATTTATCGATAAGAGTTGGGGGAAACCCCGGTCCTGGGCCTTCTGTTCTGGCGCCCGTATCACCCGAATGGGTTGAGTGGAGCCGTAAAACCCCATCACTCACTCACTCTTACCTAAACTGAAGCCAACAGGTAACTCGGGTAAGGTCCAGGAAAAGAACCGCTTCACCATCCTGGATCCTGACGCCAAAGACGCATATCATGAAGATATGTTCGTGGATGTAACCAATTCCCCGAAAAGTGGTAATGGGCCATCCACACAGAGGGATGCAATTAGCCCTGTAAATTTTGAAGAATTGAAAATATTAGCAGCTCTAAAAGATACAACTGTCGCATGCCTACAATAAATAAAATTAAAAGATAAAGACAGTTGTACAATGAACGGTTTCAATACATATAAAAAATGTTATATAGGAGAAGATGGAAGAGGCGTTGGTGGTGTGGCTGTTCTCGTTAAAGAGGACATCCCCCACCAACACATCCCGCTAACCGCAGATCCGCAGGCAGTCGCAGTCCGGGTGACACTGCATCACCTGCTGATTGTTTGCTCCATCTGTCTCCCCTACGGAACAGGAGAAATTGCACTCGCTCGTCCAACAACTTCATCCCCCCCTTTTTACTTTTGGGTGATTTCAACGCGCACAGTGAACTTTGGGTCAGTACAGAATGAAGGCCATACGGGAGGGTGTTGGAGGATTTCATTGCAGGCAAGGACCTCACCATCCTCAACACCCGCTCACAGACTTACCTGCACCCAGGAAACGGCATTTTTACAGCCAAAGACGGGGCATCGGATAGCTCAGTGGGTAAAATTGCTGACTACAATCCCAATGCCGACCGTGGGGGTCGAGGTCCCGGGTTTGAGACCCAATCAGGCCACAGGCGTTATGATTGTGAATTATAATTGTAATCCGTTATAAATGTAATTCTTTGGTGACTCTGCAGTGCTGCCCAACTTCGTAACAAGGCCGGGCGCTGTGTACTACTGTCTATGGTGGTATGCAGGATAAAGAACCCTTGGGATTTATTGATAAGAGTAGGGGGAAACCCCTGTCCCGGGCCTTCTGTTCTGGCGCCCGTATCATCCGATCGGATTGACTGGAGCCGTAAAACCCCATCACTAACTCATTACAGCCATAGATTTATCTCTATGCAGCCCAACTGCTTACTACTTTTACCTCAGAAGTGGCTCCCAACATGGGAGCGACCATTTCCCCATTTTTATCTCCAGTGAATACCGGCCATCACTGTCACACCCTAAATAAGTATTTAAACGAGCTGATTGGGATACCTTCAGTTTGCTGTGCAAGGTTGAAATCACCGATGATCTGTTTGAGGATTCTGATAATCTTCTACAAAGATTTACAAACATACTTATCAAGATAGCAAATGAAACCATTCCACAATCCTGCAGTTCAAAGAAATTAAAAAAAACCATGGTTTACAGAAGAATATAAAAAAGCCATCCTGCTAAGAAGGGCAGCCCTCCAGAGATTCAGGCATTATCCTTCAGACGACAGCTTGGCTAGCTACAGAAAATCCCAGGCTGTTGTCTGTAGGATCTTTAAATAATGCAAGAGGGATTCCTGGAGGAAATACATTTCCAAATTAGCTATTTGCTCTTCTGTCAAAAAAACATGGGATATGATCAGAACAATTAACGGTAAATACCGAGGACACGAAATTCACCACTTAAACAACAGATGTGGCGACAGGGCCACAGACAAGGAGAGTATAACTGAAACACTGGCTGATGAATTTGAATACAATTCGTCAATCGAACACTATACGGAAAAATTCCAACGTTTCAAGCTAACAGCAAAAGGGAAGATGTTGGACTTTGGCTCAACAAACGCCGAGTCCTACAACCTCCCCTTGACCCTCGAGCTGATAAAATCGTTAAACAACCGCCAAGATACAGCCGCAGGCCTTGACAATATACACTACCAATTATTAAAACACCTACCAATGAATTGTAAAATAATCTTATTAGATATTTTTAACCAAATCTAGACTGGGGAAGTTTTCCCGCCCTCCTGTCAAGATGCCGTGATCATCACAATCCCCAAACCGGGTGAAGATGCCAGCATCCCATCCAGCTACCGTCCCATCGCGCTCATGAGCTGCGTATGCAAGACCCTTGAGCGGATGGTGAACGGTAGACTGGTTTTTTATCTTGAGAGAGATGGCCTTCTTATTCCATGCCAAAGTGTTTTTTAATCCCGGAGGTCCAAAACGGATCCCTGTAGACTTTTATTGGGGACGGATTTACATATGGCGATCATGTCGTGGCCAGGTGGCCAGAGCGATAACGGCTCACGTTTGAGCCATAGCCTGGTCTCCCTGCAAATTACATTATAATTTATATTAATTGTGTACATATTTCATGTCAATAGCCAAATAAATGTCTCTCTCTCTCGTGTCGTTCTTTTTCGATTTAGAAAAAGCCTACGACACGACATGGAAGTTTGGCATAATGTCTGACCTTTTTAAATGGGCTTTCGGGGCCACTTGCCTGTTTTTATTGGAAATCTCTTTTTTGAAAGACAGTTTAGTGTCAGACTTGGGTCTGCCTAGTCCAGGATGCACGTCCAGGAGATGGGTGTACCGCAGGGGTGGGTCCCGTCGGTCACTTTCTTCAGCATCAAAATAAATAGCATTAACAACGCTGTGGGTGGAAACATCCACAAGTGTTTATATGTCATGTCGGTGTGGTGGGTAATGAGAGGGCCGATTTGCTGGCCAAGGAAGCTCTCTCATTCACCACATGTACTATCAGCATTCCTTCCTCAGATTTTAAACCAATTACACATGAATTTTATAAAGAAAAGTGGCAAGAACAATGGAGCTCTGAACATGAAAATAAATTATATTGTATTCAGCCCACCCTTGGCAAGTGGGCGAAAAGCTCCAGGGAGATCAGACGTGAGGAAATTGTGCTGGCCCGTGCCCGTATCGGGTACTCACATCTCACTCACAGCTATTTCCTGCGCAGGGAGATGCCCCCTGTGTGCATCCCCTGCCAAAGCATTAAGTATAAAGCACATATTTGTTGAATGTGTCGATTTTGACATTTTACGCAGACGATTTTTTAATGTTTCTTCTATGAAACAACTTTTTGAGGAAGTCAACCCCTCGAAAATTTTATCTTACCTGAAAGAGATTGGACTTTTTTACCAATTTTAACAAAACTTTACATTTATGCTGGTCACATCTTTACTTTTGTGCTGGTCACTTCTAGTCATACCAAGTCCATCTCTGTTGTCTGTGATACTTACTAGCTTTAAGCCTTAACTTTAATTGAATTTGTGTCTCGAAGTTTGTGTCTCACCCGTTAGCTTAACAGCGTTGATTTTGTGAGATACTTTTACCTTCCTTGTGATTACAAATCTTATGTTTCCTGTTAACCGTTGGAGGCACTAATATAATACTTTTTGTATCAGAGTGCCGTAAAACTCCATCCATACATATACATACATACATATATATACCGTGTGGGTTCCGGGGAAGAATAGACCCAAACTGTCGTAGAAGGCGACTAAAAGGGGCAACTCGTTTGCCGTGAGTTGCGACCTGTAAGGGGGGAAAAAGGGATCCTGGCGGTTGAGCAACCAGGGACTGTAGGTAGTCCCGGGAAGCAACACACCGCTTTGGCCGTGCTTTCTCCTAGACAGGAGGCTGAGTAGGTCTCGCTCAGTCAATCGGCTGGTGGTGCGCCCTATAAAACATCAATTCATTAACTCATTTATCACGACCATCTATTTATTATTTATTTATTTATTATTTATTTATTTACGTATTTATTATCATTATTCATCGAATCTCACCAAAGTCAAAAGAACATTATTACTCACAAGGGCCACTGCTTAAAGAGATCAATCTTGCTTACAAGAAACACATTAATAAGAACAGTCATGTTAGTTCCCCAACAGACTGTATCAAGCTTTTGTGCCTTGGAAAGTGGGAGTATACTCTGGAGGTAGCTCCAACACTCGCGGCTGGGCTCAGCCCCCCGCAACAGAGTGCATGTTCCCTTCGTTGGGGGTCCGTGGCGGCCGGGGCGCCTCTAGAGTGAAAAACACAAATCATATGGATTCGAAAAACCCCAACCCCCCATCATCATCTTCAAAGAGAACACGAATTAATTCAGACGAGAATAATGAAATAAACATCAACGAAAAATTATTTGTCATAAAAACCATTAACGAAAATAGAAAACTGTCACAAATAAATTCAATAGCTATTAATGCTAGCATTACAGCCATAATCGGCAAACAGTTTAAGGCCAGCAGAATGAGATCGGGAGATTTGCTCGTAGAGGTGGAGAGAGCGGCCCAGGCTGTGCAGCTGTATCAGCTCACAGACCTGAAATTTAATGGCCGAAGTCTCCCGATCAAAGTTGAGTCGCATTGCTCCCTAAATTCATGCAGGGGAGTCGCTCGAAATTTTGAATTTAAAGTATTCGAGAGCGATGAGGAGATTGCAGATTGCCTGGCCCCTCAGGGGGTCACACACTGCAAGAGAATAATAATTAAAAGAGATGGCCAGAGAATAACAACAGGTATGGCAATTTTAACTTTCAATAGAACCACTTTACCTCCGTCAATCAAGCTGGGATTCGTCTCAGTAAGATTGACGGATTACCTACCGCCTCCACTTTGCTGCTTCCGATGCCAGAAGTTTGGCCACACAAACACCACGTGCAAACGAAGGATCGTGTGTGCCAAATGCTCGGAAGAGCACGAAGATAAAGTATGTCAAACAAGACAAAATAAATGTGCCAACTGTGGGGGAGGACACACAGTGTTCTCAAAAGATTGTCCAATTTTATATAAGGAAAAAGAAGTAATAAACATTAAAATTACAAAAAACTGAAAAAAGTGCACATTTAGAGAGGCGAAGGCGATGGTGCCACTATCGTAAATAATTCACAACAAATCAAAACAAAGAATGCAAATACAAATACAAAAAAAGTTCGATAGGTATACAGACAATGTTTGATACTGAACTACAGTAAAACCTCGATGTGTCGAACACCCGTCCCTTGAACGTCTCCCTGTGTTGAAGTTTTTTCGAAGTCCCGACGATTCTCCTATACTTTACCATTAGCATTAACATCTCGAACGTCTCATTCTCGAATTTATCCCTGTGTCGAAGTGTTTTCTGTGTCCCCGAGACATATTTTCGATCTATAGCTCGAAGTCAAAAAAATTCTATAAGCATATTTCTCAGTTTGGTTACTTCAAAGAGAGTTAGGCACAGTTGCTTACAAAGCATCAAAACATCCCCGCCCCACAAAGCAGTCGGCAGCCTTTATCTCTCCTCTCTTTAAGCCGCAACCAAAGCGAGGCTGACTCCAAAGATCAACGGACCGTGGACTAAGGCATTAAATTGTTGTTGGTGTGCTTGTGATGATCTTTAATGAATTGCCGACCAAAGACAGCTCACATTCGAAGCTAGAGTTAATTAAAGAAATCCAACCTTAGATCTGTTATGAACTTTCTGGCAGCTTTAATATCAAAGCACGCAACAATAACATCAAAGATGTTTGTTTAGGGTGTTTTTGCGAGAAACAGTAAAAATCTAGTGACCAACAGTCTTCAGCATCATTAGATCATCAGCATCGCTATGGCTACAAAACGCAAGCTAGACGTGAAGGCACTTGAGACCTTTAGAGCTACCTAAACAACCTTCTGTGAAATTCTTTTTTTCCCCAAGACTTGGAAGATAATTTCATCTTTTGGCATTACTTTTTTATTAATATTTGTTAATTACTGTTTCAATCACAAAATCATAGCCTCTCACGGTTTATAAGTGCATAGCGCATATCGTCAATCAAAACGTCAGAACACGATTTGAAATCATCACGGTCATATCATAACGGCCTCGATCCCTTCTTCGAAATATCCCTAAGTCGAAGTAATTGAGCTAACCCCAAGAACTTCGACACATCAAGGTTTTACTGTAGTAAAAGAGATGTCGACCCAGACTGCTGACCACTCAGCGGATCTGGAGTTGACATCTAGACCTCTTTGGGCCAGCCCCCCGCAACACCAAAGGGCGGATGTCTCTTCCAGGAGCTCTCTGGAGGCCTCTCAGGAGCACCCTCCGGAGACCTCTCCGGAAAGACATCCAAAAGACTCTCAAAGTCAACTACCAGGAGAGTCTGAAGAATCTCCCATGGAGGTCAATAGAAAAAATTGAGCAGGCCTCGATTGACATCCAACTCCTCCACAGATACTCAGATGGAGGAGGATCCCCCGTCAGACACTGACGCTTTTAAACATCCAGGAAAATGGAAGAAAGCAAAAAAGAAAAAGACAAAAAATGGGGGAAGAAGCCCCATAAAACCACCCAAAAATGCATATTAAAAACATTATAATACAATGGAATATGCGTGGTTTTAGAGCAAATTTTTTAGAATTAAAAACCCTAGCTCAAAAATATAGACCAAAAATTATAAGTCTTCAAGAAATTTTTCTAAAAGAAAATGACAAAAGTTCAATGCGAGGATACCAAGGATACCATGTATCTTCACTATCGGCAGACGGTAGGCCGATAGGAGGAACTGCTATTTTAATAGAAAACTCCGTGTCGCACCAGCAAGTACAACACTGCAGGCGGTGGCTGTAAGGGTTTCCCTGGTGAGACCGATTACAGTATGTTCCATATACCTACCCCCAAGGATGGATTTTAATATTGCACAACTAGAGAACCTTTTAAACCAATTACCAAAACCATACATTTTAATGGGAGATTTTAATTCGCACAGCGACAGCTGGGGTTGCACCAATACCGATGGTGCAGGAGAGAGGATTGAAGAGCTCATAAACAGGCATACTTTGTGCTTGTTAAATGATGACTCTCACACTTACCTTCACCCTGCCACTAAAACATTTCACAATATAGATTTATCTATTTGTAGTCCCTCCCTCTTGCTGGATCTTGAGTGGAAGGTACTTAGTGATTTATATGGCAGTGATCACTTTCCCATTGTTATAAAACTTAGTGGAAACGACACTGCCGAAAATCAAGAAAGTTGGGTCTTAAAAAGAGCAAACTGGGAACTCTTTGAGGCTCTGACTGGCGAACTCTTAACGGAAGATATTTTTACAGATAAGGAGGATCCAATAATGATTATATCCAAAATAATAATAGAAATAGCGACAAAATCCATACCGAAATCATCAAATTCATCAACTAGAGTCAGAAGACCCTGGTTTGATGAAGATTGCGAAAAAGCTATACGGCTCAGAAAAGCTGCTTTACAGTCCTTCAGATGGCACCCGGATGACCAACACTGGCAGCGCTTCTTAAAGCTCCGGGCTGAGGCCAGAAGGATTGTGAAACAGAAAAAAAGAACATCCTGGAGAAAGTATATATCCCAAATAAACTGCCGTACTTCATCGGAAAAAATCTGGGACATGATAAAAAAGATAACCGGTCGTCGCGTGACTCGTGCGGCGAACCAGCTGCAGCAGGCGGATGGCTCCATCGCTGAGGATGCTCCCAGCATCGCCAACTGCCTTGCCTCCTCAATTGCACAAAGTTCGTCCACGAACCACTACACGCCGGCTTTCCAACGCCACCAGAGTAAAATTGAAGCCAAAACAATACCTTTTAAATCAAAAAACAATGAGACATATAATGAACCAATTACTTTACTTGAATTTAAAAATGCCCTGAATAAGAGCCAATTTTAACCAAACAAAACAATCTAGTCAGAAAGGGCAAACTGGTGGTTTTTATATGGTGTCCCAGCCACGTGGGCATCTTAGGGAACGAGGTGGCTGACGGGCTAGCCAAGCAGGCCTTGGTGATGCCTGTCACAAAGTTACCTCTCCCACATACTGATTATAAGTCTCCTATCCGCTCGTATGTCAAATCGCTTTAGCAGAACGAGTGGGATGAGGAGACCAATAACACACTATACAGCCGGTTATTTCCGAATGGAAACAAGGTCCACAAATAGATAGACGTGGTGAGATTGTGCTGGCCCGTGCCCGTATCGGGCACTCGCATCTCACCCATGGTTATCTTCTGCACAGAGAAGTGGCTTCATTCTGCATCCCCTGCCAGAGTCTTTTAACTGTTAAGCATATTTTAATAGACTGTATAGATTTTGAAATATCACGTAGGAAATATTTTAACGTTTCCTCAATGAGGCAACTTTTTGAGGACACTCATCCCTCAAAAATCGTGATTGCACGATTACGCATCGGCCATACCTTTTTAACTCACAGTCATCTCTTGAGTGGCAATGATGCCCCCATGTGCTATGGTTGTGATTGCACTTTTACAGTAAAGCATATACTTATCGACTGTGTCGAATTTTCTTTCATAAGAAGAAAATATTATCGTTTTAACTCTCTCAAAGAAATATTTGAAAAAGTAAAACCTGCACTCATTTTAGCCTTCTTAAAGGAAATTGGACTTTTTTATCGAATTTAATTCTAGTCAAAAGTTCATTTTCTGCATGCTGTCCAAAAGAGATCAAACTATTTTAACAAACATCTAGTCATTTCAAGTCTGTGATTATTTCTAGCTTTAAGCCTTGCTTTTAAATGAAATTGTATTACAAAGTATGTTTCTCAAAGTTTAGCTGTTTACAGCATTGATTTATGAGATACTAGTATCCTCCTTAAGAATACAATTTTCAGATATTCCTATTTATTGCTGGAAAGCCTTTATTTTTTATAACACAAACATATTTGGCACCATATAACACACGTTAGTGTTGGTGTGCCGTAAAACACCAATTTCCTTTCCTTTCCACCACAGCCGAGCCTGGTAATCTAGAAAGAGGAGAACATATATCAGAAACTCATATATCAGAACATATATCTCCAACTTAGAATAACGCCGACGAGGAACGACGAAGTTTTCTTTGCGCCAGACTACTAGTAATCACACTAACTCAAGACACGAATGTGCGGCAAATTAAAATCCATTAGCTATATATTTTGAATAATATCATCCTAAATAGATCAAACACTCACCCACTGTCAATCCGCCACTCATGCCTTTTGGCCTAACTCACGGTTTGGCGGCAAACGATATACCGGACTGAAATTGCCTAACTTCACATTGAGGCCAAAATAGAATTTTCCGTTATGACAGGATTAGCATGCGAATACTGCCGTGAAATTTTAAACGG
>KB312051.1:18290-31023 GCA_000328365.1 Capitella teleta | reverse complement strand
GCATCTTCTAATATGCCAGATGGGCTACCTCAATCTGTGTGTTGACAGAAGTTGACATATTTATGGCCCTAACAGGAGTCAGCTGGGCTCGGCCCAGTATACTTGGTATGTGCATTGGATTGATTATATTGCACTAAGCTAAACCAATTATCATTGCAATATACCACCAGACAGTTAAAGAATGTCATAAGTGGCCAAATTTGATAGCGATAATAGTTTAATTATCAAACAAATTCAAAATAATAATCAACTTTGCAATTAAATGCTTTATTAACCACAATGATCTTGAACTTCAAGCAACTTCATTTAAAATCAGGATTTCGTAAGAGGTGTATGCGTGGCATATACTCTGCGAATTTCAATGCCACAACTTACATAACCAAAGAGATATCGGCATTTGAAAAAGTCATAATTGCTATTTCGCAAGATTATGCAAGAACGGTGCATCTAGGAGCAGAAATACTTCCGAGCTTTATTTTACATATTGATGCACTGAATCATTTGATGCCAGTTACAAGTTGCTAGCATTACTAGTCAATGAGTTATTGGCGATCGCGTTTTCAACTTTGAAAAATCGCTGCGACCTTGACCTTTAACCTTTGACCTTCAAACTTTCAGTGTTAATCCGTAATAACTTGCTTCATTAATAAGTGCAACTTACTAATTGACAGACATGAGCGAATTCAAAATATTCAGTACGCTTGTTCAAAGGAATACCGAATCAATGAAATTGGCTAAGTGTTGCCTAATATGTGTTCCGACAGTAAACACACAAATATTCTGAATTATCACATTTCCTTCTGAGACTCGACAACACACGTTGTATGGAACTCAGAAAAGTTACAAAATTAACAAAATTCGAAATAATAATCAATTTGTGCAATTAAATGCTTTAATTACCACAATGACCTTGATCTTAGTGTAACCCAATTTAAACTTATAATTTCATAAGATGGCTATACTAGCAATATACTCTGCAAATTTCAATGCCACAACCCGTTTAACAACCGAGATATTTGCATTTGAAAAAGTCATAATTACTGTTACGCAAGATTACGCAAGAACGGTGCATCTGAGAGCAGTAACAGTAATATGCATTGTTATACATATTGATACTCTGAATCATTTGAGGTATGTTGTAAGACGCTAGCTTTATTAAATAATGAGCTGGAAACAATCCTATTTGAGATTTTGAAAAATCACTGCGACCTTGACCTTTGAACTTTGACCTTCAAACTTTCAGTGGTCATCCAAAATAACTTGCCTCATTAATAAGTGTAACTTACTCATTGACAGACATGAGCGAATTCAAAATATTCAGTACCAAACTTTGATCATTGGAATACCAAAGCGACGAATTTGGCTAAGTGTTGCCTGAAAGGCATTTTAACAAAAAACATACAAATATTCTGAAAAATCAAATTTCCTTCGAACACTCGATAGCACACGGTTTACTCAACTCAAAAAGTTGTAAAAATTTATTAATTTGATAATAATCAATAATTTATGCAATTAAATGCTTTAATTACTGCTATGACCTTGACCTTAGTGCAACTTCATTCAATCTCATACTTTCGTAAGATGTTGATACTAGTAATATACTCTGCAAATTTCAATGCCACAACCTGCTTAACAACCGAGATATTTGCATTTAAAAAGGTCTCAATTACTATTATGCAAGATTACGCAAGAACGGTGCATCTGAGAGCAGTAACAGCGCCATTCATTGTTGTACATATCAATGCGCTGGATCGATTGATGTATGTTGCAAGACTCTAGCTTAATTAATGAGTGAGCTAGACGCGAACCAATTTGAGATTTTGAAAAATCACTGTGACCTTGACCTATGACCTTTACCTTCCAAATTTGAATCAGACCTGCAGAATGACATGTACTATCAATGTGTGAAATTTGATGAATTACACTTAACGGAGTTCTGCGCAACGGCGCATAAAAAATCGTTCACAGACTTACAAAAAAAAAAAAAACAAAAAACAAAAAAAAAAAAACACGTAAAGTAACATATTAAAAAAAAATAATAATCCGTACGCATGGTCATCTTGAATGTATCAATTAACACCTTAGTCGTTAGTCACCGCTGTGAGCCAGGCACCGGCAGCTCGGACACTGCTTGGGTGGGCATTCCTTAGATTCCATGTTGTACTAATGTAATCGCTAGTCCCTTCTGGACCCGGCCCAGTTGTGTGCGCGAAGTGGCAGAATAAAGACGAGCAAGATACCACCGCCAATCCGTCTCTGTGTTCACGGCCCGCGAGGCATATTGAGTAACCAGGCTTTATAAAGATACACCTAAAGGGTAACCCCTATCCACGGTTACAACATGTTGCATAATACTATTTCCATTGGATGAGACTGACACTGGGTTTTCAGGTTGTGTTTATTTCATAAATGGATTCAAGTTTGCGTGGTCAGAAGTGGGTCATGAACTGACCTCCTGATAGGCAGGTCCATGCTTTGTAAACATAATTATTGACGATTTCAAAACCATAAACATCCATTAAGTATATAAATGAGGTGGCTGACTGGTCCAATTCACAGAGATCCATAATGTGTTTTTAAGATTCATTTCCTGAAGGTAATTCAATTTATTCACAGGCCGACACGGCCGGCAATGGCATAATCAGCGCAATGGAGGCTGCAGCCTACATGAAGAAGTCCGGCCTCTCGGAACATATCCTCTCTCACATTTGGGAAATGGCTGACGCGGCTGGCAAGGGATATCTCGACAAACACACGTTCTCTGTGGCCATGAAGCTGATTGCAGTGGCTCAGACTGGACAGGAAGCGACGTCTGCTTCCCTTACTCAGCTCCACCCCCCTCCTAACATGGTACTTTCGATTGTGTTTCATTTGCACTTGATTCAACTGGCGCTTGCAGGGCCCGCTGCCAGAAAACGCTCTAGTCAACCCTGCGTCGACCCCTGAGGACGGCTGGTCAATCCCTGTGAGCCTGTCTCCTGCATTCAGCTCTCTTGCGTTACTCCCTCTTTTTGCAGACCTCAGAGCGAACCAAGTACAATCAAATCTTCACTGGTCTTCTGCCTGTCAATGGTTTGCTGTCTGGAGACAAAGTGAAACCAGTGAGAAATTTATAGTGTTTATAAATCCAGGGTGTTTGACTTTTTCACAGGTTTTGCTCAACTCCAAACTACCCATGGACATTCTGGGTCGTGTATGGGACATGAGTGATGTTGATGGAGATGGCTTCCTTGACCAGGATGAGTTCTCTGTGGTGCGTGCATCAGTGGCTCATGCTGCTTGCTTGATTAAACTCATTTCCAGGCCATGCATCTGGTGTACAAAGCCCTTGAGAAGGAACCTGTTCCTGTTGTTCTTCCCCCTGACATGATCCCCCCCAGCAAACGTAAACCCATGACACAAGGCCCTGTGCCTCTGAATCTTGTAGGCATTGGGGCTGAAGGTCGGTCTAGTCCTGCTCTCGGTTCCCCTGCCATCCCTGGCGTGTCAGCATCCGGGGCGATTGTCTCGTGGGTGATCACTCCGTCAGAGCAGGCCAAGTATGACGACATGTTCACGGCTGCTGATCTTGATAAAGATGGTTTTGTGAATGGAATTGAGATCAAAGACATCTTCATTCAATCCGGAGTGCCACAAACCGTCTTGGCTCACATCTGGTTCGATTTGATCACGTCTCTTTTTTTCCTATGGATAACCTTTTGTTTCTCTTTGCAGGAATCTTTGTGACGGCCGAGGATTGGGGAAGTTAAACAAGGAGCAGTTTGCATTGGCCATGTACCTCATTCAGCAGAGGTTGGCGGGCATTGAACCTCCTCAGCAGTTGCCTGGCAACATGATTCCACCTTCCATGAGGCCTTCTGCTGTGCGTCATTGTGTATCTGATGGCTCAGCTTTAAGATGTCTTTTGTCCTCAGGATCCAAGCCATTCTGCGGCTGATGCGATTGACTCAAGCGGACTGCAGGAACTGGACAACATCAGCAAAGAGATTGACGGACTGAAACAGGAGAAGATGGGGCTGGAGAATGAGAAGGCCCAGAAGGAGGCTGACATCCGCATCCGCAAAGGAGAAGTGGCCGCTCTGCAGAAAGAACTAGACGCCATCAATTCCACTGTGTCGCAACTGCAGATGCAGAAAGGAGAGGCACAGAAGCGGCTGGATGAACTGGAAGACAAGAAGGTGAAACTGGAATCAGACGTCAAGGAAAACAAAGAGAAATGCCAAGAGGAAATCCTCGAGGTCAGTTGTTGATTTCTCTCTCAATGTCTCATAATATTGCTTCTTCTAGATTTCCAAATTCAAGACTGAGATTGCTCAGCAAGCTTCTTTAGCACAGGTGAGGGAGAGGATTTATTGTTGAGCTGAATTATAACGTTTATTTCTTTGAAGAATCGTGAGGCTGAATTGCACAAGCTGCAAAACGAGTTCACTTCACTTCGACAGGAAGAGAGCGGCTTGGAGAAGAAGTTGGGTGCAGGAAAGACTCACTTGGATCAACTGGCGTCCTCTCTCTCTGACACCAACAAGCAGGTCAATCAGGTTGGTTAGCGCTTGTGTTCATTGATCCTCTTACTGATGTTTAAATCTCAGGCTCGATCAGATATCGAGAAACTGAAGGAAGCGCATGCGATCATTCAGCAAGCGATTGAGCAGTATTCCAAGCTGATTGCGGGCGACACAGATGCCTCTGAACCCGCGCTGGTCAGCATGGAGCTGTTTAGCACAAAGCCCTTGGTCGGTCACCCTCCTCATCTCCTCCTCTTGTCCTCTTCTCATCTCTTCTCCTTCTCATCTCTTCTCTTCTCCTCTTCTCTCCCCTCCTCATCATATCCTCATCTCTTCTCTTCTCCTCCTATTCTCATCTCTTCCCCTCTCCTCTCTTCTTTTCCTCTTATCTTCTCCTTCTCCTCTTGTCCTCTCTTCATCTCTTTTCTTGTCCTCTTCTCCTATTCTCATCTCTTCCCCTCTCCTCTCCTTTTTACCTCTTATTTTTTTCCTCTTATCCTCCTATTGTCCTCTCCTCACCTCTTCTCTTGTCCTCTTCTCCTCTACTCTTCTCCTCTTCTCATCTCTTCTCTTCTCCTCATCTCTTCCCCTCTCCTCTCCTCTTCTCCACATCTCTTCTCCTCATCTCTCCTCTTCTTCTGTCCTCTTGTCCTCCTCTTCTCCTAATCTCCTCCTAATCTCCTCTGCAGCCCAACACCTCCACTCCTGCTCGTGCCACCTCCATCGGACTGGATGATCCGTTTGCCTCCAAGGATCCCTTCAGCAACGGAGACACTTCGCGTGATCCATTTGTGGATGACCCATTCAAAGGCAGTGAGTGTTTGCTCAAATTATTCCATGGTTCAATTTATGACAATATTTATGTCGCTTCAAAAGAGAAGAACGGAGCCAAGCGTATGTATGCAGCACAAATCTTTTTTTAGTTTTCATCTCATGTGTTCTGGGGTGTTTTTTGTTTCCAATCTGAAGCAAATGTCTTACTTCGTGTCAGGATTAGTTCTGCATGCAGTGGTAGAATTACCCATCTCTTTTGCTCCTTCACTAATCTCGTTAAAAACATTCCTAGGTGACCCTTTCGGAGCCACCTCTGACCCCTTTGGTGGTGACCCTTTTGCTAACGAGAGTAACTTCAGCAAAGGCAGTGATGATGCTTTCAGTAGCCCTGCTGCTAAGGTACGTCTTTGCTGAGTCTGGACTGAGTGCACCTCATGTTGTTGCAGAGTGACCCTTTTGAAAGCACTGCATCCACAAAGGCAGTGTCCAGTCCTGATGACCCTTGGGCTGCAGCCTTCTCCTCCTCAGCTATTTCCACTCCAGGTTTATAGAAACCAGATTGTGTATCATTGAAACTAATTTGCTTTTCTCAGCTAAAAACGATCCATTTGGAGCATTTGGTGATACCGGCAGTGAAGTGAAATCTCCACCCAATGTAAACACATTTAACCGGGGTTTTTCAGTTGTTTTACCCATGTTTTATTTTATTTTACTGTTGACAGAAATTGGTGAGCATTCGTGTAAAATGCTTTGATTTGAAAAAATTCAGTAATTTTTCTAAAATCAACTATTCACTTCCACTCTCACTTCTCATATCTTTTCTGTTTGAAGTTGTTGAAATTTTAATGTTATTTTTTATTTTATTTTTTATTCTTTGTTGTTTTTTTGTTGTTTTTTTTTTTTTTTTTTTTTTTTTTTGCTGTGAGGATATAATTATTTCTATGAATTTATACTTTTTTTCTGCTGTAAATTGCGCTAAATGGCTGACTGGACCTCTTTCTCATGCTGTATGTTACGCTTTGCAGCCTGCTGATCCTTTCGGAACGGGTGCTTTCACAACAAACTCCTTGAAGCCGCGTAGCAAGAGCCCTGCACCTCCGAGGCCCAAGTCCCCCGCTGCCCCGTCTCTGCCCCCTAAGCAGAAAAAAGCCCCCCCTCCCCCTCGGCCTCCGATGCCATCCAAGGCGAAGAGCCCCGTTCCGGGGGCACCTGATCCGTTTGAGGGCCAGGATCCTTTTGGAGCACCTAGTTTGGCCACTAATGACCCATTTGCTGATTTTGCAGACTTCAATTCTGCTCAGGTGAGAACCACTTTCTTACTCTCTCTCTGCATCTTCTTGCTGGCATTTGGCCAAATCTCTTTTGTGTAGTATCCAAATAATGATGCGCATAAGCTGTGTTGACGGTTTCTCTCAATTTTTTCTTCAACACATGCAGCGTCCGGATCACAATCAACTCTTGTCCTGATCATTTGCATGCGTTGTACCACAGTGCACCATATGAAGTATAGTCATTCACCCAAGCAATAGTGTTGCGTATTAGTGTGTATACATAGCGTAGTATGCTGCATGGGTGTTTCTCATTGGTTCCTTTTGTTTGTTCAGTTCCCCTCCCCTGCCTCATCCTCCCCCGCCCCCTCTGCTGCTACATCAACCGCCAAAGCCCCCCCGTCATCTACTGAGGCTGAGCAGCTCGCTTGGGCCACGCGTCACAGCCAAGAGGAGGCTGACCGCCAGAGACAGCTAGCTGACCAGGAGAGAGCTGACCTCGAGATGGCCATCGCTCTCAGCAAAGCGCAACTGTCGGAAAGCTCAGAAGCGTGATATTGTTTTGTTTTTTTTTAGTATGCTTATCATGTGTAATTTGTACTTGATGCAGACAGCCTCCTTTTTCTTCTTCTCATGATATTGCTGTGCATTTCTTCCGCTCGTTGGCAGTTATGAACTTATGAGACTTAGCGTATTTTTATCACATGTAGTCGCTACCTCCAATTGCAATGACCGCGTTAGCAGCTTCATTATTTCTCTGTGGATGGTTCATTATTTTTATTTGCTGTTGAGTTTGATTAATTCACTTGTGTAACGATGCTGTCTAGTCAAACATGTTAAATTAAACTGCCTCCCGAGGCGAATCCTCAACAGATGCGTTTCTGTCATTCTTCATACTTGTATATCCTATCATTATTATTCTCAACTGGGAAAGTAGCTTTCGTCTGAGCGATGGATCTTATGTTGTGCTGTGAGAGCACCACTCGAATTAAGCGTTAATTGTATATGCTACAATGCTTCCAGCCAATGACAAAAATGTATAAAAATTCTTATTGCATTACAATTAACCAACACATTCAACGAAATATGATGAAAGTGGTTTCAACTCGTGAGGTATTTCCTTGAGCGCTGCTTGAAGACAGAGAACACGATCAACCCCATCACAGCCAGCGCCAAGCTGTAGCCAATAACAATCGTTATAATCTCCACTGGGAAGTGCGGAATAATTCTTATGCGGAGTCGGTATGAGATGATCATTTTATGTCCAATGTGGCAGCTGTAATTAAGCAGCAATGAAAAAGCACGTAGTGTTGGTCATGATTTGCTACCAACCTGTACAGCGCCTCGTCCTCAACGAGCAGATCGCGGACAACCAGTCTGTTGCGGATATCCATCACGATTCGCCCTTTGGAGGCAGCCTCAATCGAAGGTTGGATGGGGTCCCTGTCCCGGAACCATCGCACCCCCATCAGGTTGGAGTCAGGACTGCGTGACATCGGTTTTACTGGAAAACGATTCGCATAAAAGCTGCACTCACTGCTTACAAATGAGAACCATTGTGGTGCCCTTTTCCTTGACCACGGTTTCCCTCCTGGGTTGCGGCTTTTCCGTTGGTTTTCCTTCACGCAGCGATTTATATCCGCTCATCTCATCGACCACTTCGACGATATCGCCATAGGAATTGGTGTATATCTTCCAGAAGGGCTCCGTGACGCACACCGTATGGCACTTCCCCTCCATCTTCTCACTCGGTCGATTCGCAATTTCTGTAATGTTCTGGAGACCCTCTGGGAGGATCTCCGAGCGACACGGGAGACCGGTGAGGAATCGGTGGAAGTGCTCGAAATCCTCAGGATATGTCGGTTTATCTGAATGCAGTTTCTTTCAGGAATATAAATTAATCTTTCACAGTACATGCATGTTCCCTTTTAATTACCTGAACGGTGCACCAACCGATTCTGTTTCGAGTGCTAAGAACGCCACACATGACGCAGTTGCCCCATTCCGTCCAGGATGTACTCACTATTAGGTTGTTTTCTGGCAACACCACATCGGGAGCCGGCGTCGGACCTTCGCCTGACTCCACCACCTACGCATAAATTAATGTTGCCACGGTGATGCTCTCAATGACGCATACCTTGGTCAAGATCTCAGCGTCCATCACCTGCAAGTGGTGGACAGCTTCGTATTGCATGTGCTCGTAGCACGTGTACACGCCGGAGTCGTCGATCCTGACGTCGTCGATGACGAGCACGTAGTCGGAGCGCAGTTCGAATCGAATTTCGTCGTAGTTGATTTCTTCTTCTGTGTAATCATCGTCAGGGATTCGACCCCAGAGCACATGGTTCTTGACGTCAGGTCGTATGCTGCAAATGGCAAGATCAGACTGCAAAAAGCATCGAATGCATGCATGAAATTCACCAACCAGATGTTGCAACTCAAGGAAACCGTCTGGCCGACTTCCGCGAGTTTTGCTTGGATGTAGGGCTTCGGGGATCGGAACAGCTCAATTTTGGCCTGAAGGCATTTGTGGTACTTGTCGATCACGAAGTTCGCAGCCGTCAGCCACGTGACAGAGAGGACGACCACTAACCGGATTGTAAGCGACATTTTTGACACAGCCTCGGCCTGCCCCTCCGTGTTGCTATGGCAACAGTAGCGTGTCTTTTTCTCTTCCGCCTTTTCTTGTATTTGTCTATTCGCATTATTTATATAATTTAGTGAGCATTGCAACAGATCAAAACTTGAAATATTTATTCTCTTTGAGTATTGGCCTCCCAAAATCGTGGTATGCATGTATAGTAGGCCTACATCTATGGTTGGCGATCCGCGCCACAAGTCCCAGTTGGGTCGCGACCCTATATTTTAGGTCGCGACCCTATATTTCAGGTCGCGACTCTATGCTAATGAGCCGCGTGATACTCTCGTCCAATAGGAGACCAGTTATCGAGTCGCGACTTTAACTTCAAGTCGCGACTTTAACTTTAAGTCGCGACTCTAATTGACCAATCACAGACCTTAATACAAACTGAATATTTTCAAATCGATTGGTGTTCTGTGGAAAGAGTAGTCAGCATGCGTTTGTCATGGCGGCAACTCAGTCTAACCGCCATGTTGGTCCATTTATCGACTCTATAAGGAGAGGAATTCAGCACTGCATCAACTTGCTATCCGCGGAAACGAAGTGCATAATGTTATTCAGAGGTGAGTGTTGGTGGTGTACGTCTTATACATGTATCATTGTATTAATATTATGTAAATCAGTAACGTACTACATATGTTTCCCCAAAGTGGCAAAGTTTCATCGAACTTGCGTTCTGTGGTAACAACATAAAACGAGAGATGGAAGCAGATTTCAATTATGAGTGGAAATTCGATAAAGGTTATTGTGGAAGAAAGCTGAAAGGGAACTTGGTTAATTCAAACTAAGTGTTCTTTACCGGCATATATAATTGATCTGCAGTAGTACGTACAGTACAACCGAAATTGATAATGATATTCTGAAATTATTTCAACTTGAGAGCATTTTGATAGCTATAGACTATAGGGCATGTTGGAAATTAATACGAGTTCGATGCACCACGGTTGCAGAAACCGAGCGAGTGTCGTCGCAGAAGGGAAAAGATAAGAGCGTCTGAAAGTCGCGAAATTCATTTTATTTAAGCTACATAAGAAAAAAACAACTCTTGGGTCATGGAGTGCAGGCGGGAATTTGATCAGAATCATCAGATTGAAAAGTGGACATGTTTTTGTGTTTATTTACATGATTATTAAATAAATTTTTCTTCCAGATTGGAATCAATTGAGAGACATCTGCATCGGTCAAGTTCCCGAGAACAGTGAGGATTCAGCCAGCTCTTTGGACACAAGACGGAAAAATTCCCTTGACGGCCCACCAGCATCTATCCCATGCTCTCCGGAAAAGTGCACGTCAAGCTTTTAAAGAGGATTACATCGTTGCCGGCGGAATGCTGAGAATGCTCCCTGAATGACACATGACCTGCCATCATTCTGGACCTGACTTCTCAAATGGCCTAGGATATCTTCTAGGTGTTTCTGGAAAAATAATAATAATAATAATAAAGAAAACTAGAAAAATAAATGATTAAAGACTTACAGACGATTGACAGGATGCACCAATATGCAGGTTGCCTGGGTATTGTGTGAAATGTTATCTGGAAAGACAGAATACATGTACTGTCAAGCCTCACAATAATCAACGAGCAATAATTATTCTGACCAATATAAATTGAGTGAATTTGAGATCAGGAGATGTTATGAATACAGTAGTCAATAGCTTACGGTTGGCGTCATAGGGCCGTTCCTGTGTCGATCATCTCAAGTGGATCAGTGGTGTCGTTGCCAGACAGTTGGGCAGGACTGCCAACAGAAAAAGGCGCTGCTTCGGTGCTTGTCGTCATGCTCTGGAGTGTTGAGCTCTGAAAATATTTGACCGGAGTTAATAGAACACCCCCTTTTCGTCAATGGACTCTCCCAATTAGAAGAGAAATGACACCCCTCCGTTTGATAATGGATTCGACCTTGCACAACGACGCTCCGGCGAAGGCATTAATTCCTGGAAGCTGATGTCGCCTTTTTGACATGATTTTATTTTCAAAGCGTTATTTTGGATTTCAGAGCCTGGAATAGGAATATATTATGAATCAGTTCACAATAAAATACCGCTATAAACCTGTACGTACAAATTAATGCTGCGGACTTTGCTAAATGGTTCATCCTTGCACGTCCTTATTCAACTTGTAAGTTGTAGAAAGTAAATGTTAAAATGGCATAAAATAAAAACAAGGTTTAAATAATGAAGAGGAATCTATTTCTTTAATGGTTATGTAATATGTACATTGTAGTAGTAGCCTAAGTAGGCCTAGCATGTCATACCGCATGTATGCACGGGCGATCGGGATACATTAGCTGACATACTACAGCGAGCCCAATGGAGGTATACAGACCTCGCCCGAGAATCTGTGCTAGGGATACATATAATTAGTATGTGACCGGGACACCACAATCATAACAATGTCATAGTGTTCAGCTAATGTTGACTTAAAATACGTTCCTTTATGATTGTTGTTACCCAAAAGGCGAAAACGGCAGAACAAGACAATGGCTAATGTAGTAGTTGGTTCATATTCGGTTCAAGTTGGCTTTAGCAGTACAGCTGAACATTATCATTATACAACAAAAGTTGCTCATCAAAATTAAGTGAAACATATTAAGAACTTAATATTTGCAAAATAATGTCACTTACTGTGCTAACGCGTGCTGGAGACGATCGTTCAGCCTTGAGCTTTCGGTATCAGACATTCCCGTATCCATGCATTGTGTAACACTCAGTTGGCCTCTCCGACCGAACTGTGTCATAACTCGCAAGGGGTTCTGGGTAATCATGCAGACGACAGATCTACTTTGCTTATTATCGCTCATCTGCAACTTTTACAATCAGCTGAGAAAAGAGAAATTTACAGATTTCAGGTGAGTTGAACGTTTAATGGATTTATAACACAAGAAATTTGAATATAACAATGAGCGCTATCGATTTTATAGTTCTTAATGCGTGGAAATGGTTAGAACTAGCTAAATTCCGTCTTTAAATGTCTGAGGTGACGAATTCATGCTATATAGGCGATAATATAGTTGATATTGATAGAAGCTGAGAGGACACCCCCTGCGACAGTGTCTCATCGAAGGAATAAGAGATTCTCCTAGTTCGTCCTTTCTTATTTCAAACACCATCATTTTTAATGCAATTAAACTTGTTCCTTATTTACTATTATTATTATTATATATATCTTTTTTTATTTATTTTTTTTTGGGGGGGGGGAGAGGGGGGCGAGGGTGAGGCTTGATTAAAAGATATACAATTAAGCTGCATATCTTACCTTTCAAGTTACCCTGAGTTTGAAATCAATCATAACTGTGAATGAATTATAACCATAAAAAATTATTTAATATTCTGTTTTTGTTTTTGTTTTTCAGGCACCTGTATGACACACTCGAATGATGACACATCTCTGGCGTGTATGGCATTACTCCCGTACGTACAGCTAGGCAAGGTCTTACGAATTTACAACAGTCTCTGTCTGTGATTCAGCAAGTCAACCTTTTTTATTGAAGTAAATTCCTATAATTTGACTCATTTCATTTATTTTGAAAGAAAAATTTAATATT